>MU226173.1:2774722-2785457 GCA_018584345.1 Thuja plicata
GGGCATGAAAGAGCGTCAAAAACTCACCAGACTATATATATTTTAACACTGCATTATGTAAATGAGGAATGCCTCATTAATTTGGTTGTAATTTCAAATCTGCATTATGTAATGAGGAATGCCTCATTCATTTATTTGTAATCTTATCAAGTTTTCTTTTCGGGGCTAGACCGGAGGTTTTCTCCACCTGGCTCTTTGCTACCGGTGCCCCTAGTGAGTTGGGTTGTAGGCAACATTTTGAAAAAAATAATTAATAAAAGAGATGACTTGTTTATATTGACGCCTTGTGTATTTTGAAGTTTTTTTATAAAAAATGTTAAAATTTAAAAATACTTGTAAACACAATTTTATATGAAAATATTATAAAATGAACCAAATAAAAAAATATGTTTGTTTTTAGTGGCCATAGAAAAAATAAAATAATAATTAAAAAACTCCTACAAAATGTCAAAAACATAATTGCATTTTTCCAAAATTTATAAATTAACTATAAATACAAAGAAATTAAATAATAAAATAAATCGTTATTCAAACTATATTCCAATTTCAAGGCGTATTCCAATTCTAGATTGTGGCACCCAAACGCAGAAAATGCATCTTCCCAGTCATCTTCCGGGTGAACCAAATGGGTCCAACCCATATTCTGGATATCATTTTGAGGATATGTATCTTCCAGAATTGCATGATCTTCCAGAATTGACCATATCCAGGATATGGTATTCCTGCTGCCAAACGGGCCCTTAGTGAAAAGTGAAGTGAGAATGTGAAAATGAGTAGTAAAAAGGGCTTGTTAGCCCTATATAATTGACTTTTTAACCAAAGGGGGTATTTACACCAAAAATTTAATTTTGAGGCCTATTTACATCTAAATTTCTTCACCGGAACATCAGGATAATCAATTTTTATTGGGAAATAAATTGAAATTCCATAAATCATAAAAATTCCCAAAAATTCCTAAACATCGTAAAAACATATTGATTTAATTCTCGAGGGGCATTCAATAACTAGGAAGTAAATTTTTTGAAATCAGGGTACTTTTTTAAAATTGGGGACATCAAATGTCGAATTAAAAAAAATCTCAAATCGGGGCATCAAAGAGATCAACAAGTCAAATCAGAAATAGCATATTGGAACATCATCATTAATATCATATTAGTTGGGATACATTAATCAGGTCAACATCAACGCATCAAACCAAGATAAAAAAAAATTAGAGAATTCTTTGAACCAACACGTTGACCGCACGATGATTTAAAGAGGGGAAAATTGTATACACTTAAAAATGGTTAATAGAAAACATTAATTAAATTCAATCCATTGGAATTAATTAAATCAAAATCATTTATTAAAAACCCTGTTATATTAATATCACATGAAAAAGATGGGTCGCTACACGAAATGTTCTTCTTTGCCTTTAAAAGAGATGAAAAAGAAAATTGAGTTTTTAATAAAACAAAATACGACAGAGTCCCTGTCGAATAAGGAGGTTTGGTAACAAATAATCAATTTGAAGCCCTAAATCATTTACAAACTTCTTCAAAGGAAAAAAATGAAGGGGAAAAGACTAAGAAAGCTTGTACAACGGTAATCAGAAGCCCTAATCTTAAGCAACAAGGTCTAAATTTACGCATAGATAAGTCTAGACAGAGTAAAATTCCTTCAGCTAGGTTCAATATTGGAAGGACTCAAAAGTCACCGCCCTTCAGGAAAAAAGAGGATGGTATCCCAAGACAAAGAAATATATCTTTGAGAACAAATGGTTTCTCCTCTGGGAAAAATTTAGGATAGGATCAACAAATCTCCAGCGATTATGGGTGGATAATTGTCCATAATCGACGGACAAAAACTGGTCAAAAGGGTAAGATCTATGAAATAAAAAGAATATATGGGCCATACCCATAACCAACATTATTCACCCTAAGGTTTCAGGGGAAAATAAGGTGTCATTGGGAAACCATAGAGCAAAGCATGTCTCAACGATTAATACTAGTTATTCATCTACAGAGTGCCGAGATTTAGTTGGTTCCCAGCCAAAGATCTTTGCGAAGCCTAGTCAATGGGATCCCAAGCGTATCAATAATAAACCCCATTTGATGGATTATTCTAAAAACTCTAGCTCTCAAACATTAAGGGTTAAATCTAATGCCAAATTTGAGCCTCTGTCTAAACAAAGCCCTTTTTATCGAGTCAACAATGGCGAGGCTCAAAGATCTTTGGACAATACCAATGAGATAGCGATAGTGGTGAACAATGCATATATTGAATAAATGTGGCACCATTACTTGAATTATGGTCTATTTGCTAAATGGTGTAGTTTTGAATCTCCTATCACCAAAATTGTTGATTGGTTGTTAAAGGTGCTCAAGGATCAGGTAAGTATCACTATCTTAGAGGGAAATTTTCTTTATTTGGCCTGCAATGAAAAGAGTTTAAAGAATGACTTATTGCATGATAAATCTATATTTTATGAAGGACATGCCTTAAAAATATTATATTTTTCCCAATTTTTGATAATTCTTCCTGTGGAAATTTTTTAGGACCAAGATGGGTTATCATTCGTAATTTTCCTATAGAACTTTTATATAGTAAAATCTTGAGGAAAATAGGAGATCTCATGGGAAGGGCATTAGGTATTGAGGAATCTTTGACCTTTGTCTCCTCTGTAAAATTATTAGTAAATGCATATATCAATGCTACAACATTTAAAACAATAAAATTAGTGACTAATCATTATCTATATTATTTAAAGCCCAAATTCTTTCAAGGTTATATTCAATATATAGTTCTATTTATTCAAGAAACATATCCAAATGCAGATGAATACCATATTTCAACACCTAAAACAAAAAACTTATGTTCGGGGTTTCAATTAAAACCCAAACAAATATTAATAAATCTCAGGGAGGTTTCATAATTGATATTTCTCCTTCAACTCCTAAACCTAGATGTATGTTTCGATTTGATTATAAAAATAATAATAAATAATTACTTACTTTGAATTCAAATAAGGAAATTTTAGAACCCGCTCAAAACCAAGAAATAGGCCATACATCAAGTAATGAACATACTACTCTGCCACCATTATCGTTACACCATCCAATTCCAGAACCCGAACCACTGTTGAAGACAATTATTCAATTGTGTATTGTCATTGATGTTACACATGTATTTACACTTATGTAGTGATGTTACACGAATGTCTACATTCAGACTGAGCATAGTTGGTGAAATAGAATGAGTTATTTAGCATTGACCGAGTTCATTCGGGCATTGAATAAATTTCAGTGTTGATCGAGTCACTTGGGCATTTTAGTCTTGGTACACGTGTATTTACACTTATGTAGTGATGTTACACAAATGTCTACATTCAGACCGAGCACAGTTGGTGAAATAGAATGAGTTATTTAGCTTTGACCGAGTTCAGTCGGGCATTGAAGAAATTTCAGTGTTGACCGAGTCACTCGGGCATTTTAGTCTTGGTCGGGCATTCAATGGCAGTCGACTAACAATTATTTATATTCTATAATTAATTGGTTATATGAGGCTAATTGAATTGTGATTTATTATTTAGAAGTATATTCAAGCCGACTTGACAGGGCTTACCATATAAATGATAGGTTAAGTTTGGATTGAATGTGAGTAAGAAGTAGAGGAAGAGAAGAGAAAAGCATAAGTGTGGAATTTTGTGATATGAAGAGTGAAGGCGAAATCAGACAGGATTCTGATTGAGTATAGATCGCTCGAAGCTGCAATAGAACATCTGATCAGCAAGGATCTACTTATAATCAAAACAAAGATCTGAATTGGCAAAGACAATTTCTTACACATATAGGTCAATTCATTTTTACTTTCTAACAATTTTAGAAATGATCTAAAATCTCTTAACAGAGTAGAGTTAACAGTCTTTTTGTAAATCCTCTCACGAGGTAGCATTTCTATGTTGAAGTGTTAAAGACCTCTAACAAGGCCACTCCTCACAAGGTGATTAAATCCTTTAACAAGGTCACACCTAACAGTGTGTTATTGTAACCTTTAACAGGGTTGGCTCCTAACAGGGCTCACTTCAGAAGAGTGAAAAACAGTAACTAGTTACATTGGTGGTTTTTTCCATATTATGTTTCCACGTTAAATCTTGGTGTCACCTGTGTACATGTTATTTGTTTTATGCTTTATGTTTCTGCACTTAATCTCTAAAGTATAATTACATTGGATATTATACATATTGCTTTGACACTCAAGGTACATAAGAATATCTTAATTAACCGAGTAACAGTGTTAAAGTATTCAAGACATCTAAGGGACAAAGGATTTGTTTTGGAGTAACTGAGTCACCCCTCCCCTCTCAGTTACTTATCTCATTTCCAACAATTGGTATCAGATCTTTAAGTGCTTTCAGAGAAGGTTTCAAGGCCTAAGATAAATATCAGAGATGTCTTACAGAAGGGAGATCCCAAAGCTAAACAAAGACAATTTCCTAGCATGGCATGAGCTGATGAAGCTACATCTATCTACTATCGGAGATGTTGGTTTGCAATTTTTGGAGAGAAAATATGTGGAACCAATAGGGACTGTGACTGTGGAACAGATGATGGAATGGAAGCATCGCAACATAATGATGATTGACATAGCTTCTTCACTCAACTAAAAATTTGATGAAGTCAAGGACTGCCTTGTAACCTATGATATGTGGAAGAAATTACAGGACATTCATGGAGGAGATGCAAATGTAAAGAGAGCCAAAGAAGAAAGTCTAAGAGGACAATTTGACCAGATGAAAATGAAAGAAGGAGAAGAGATTACAGGATAGAGTGATAGAATAAAGAATAATGTGAGTGTCATCAGAGCTGCAGATGGAATAATTGAAGATACAACAGTGGTAAAAAAGGTACTAAGAACTTTACTTCCTATTTATTCTATTAAAGTTTCAGACATTCAAGAGATGAGGTGCAATAAAGATATAACTCTAGATACATTAGTGGGAAGGCTTACAAATTTTGAGTTGGACAACTTTGACAATTACTCTCCTAGCTCTAGCAATCTTGAGTCTGCATTCAAAGCGAAATTGAACCTTGGCAAGAAGGATAGATACTCAAAAGGGAAGCAGATTGAAAGTGACAGTGATGATGAAGATCTTGACATCATTGAAACATTACTTGCAAGAAGAGATGCAAAAGGAAAATATAGAGGAAAGATACCATTGGTTTGTTTCTCATGCAATGAGGTTGGTCACATTGCTGCAAAGTGTCCGAACAAAGAAGACAAAGATGAGAAAAAGATCAACAAATTTAAAGGCAAGAAAGCTTTCAAGAACTACAAAAGCTACAAGGATAAAGGTAAGAAGTCTTATTATATTGTTAAAGATTCTGACATTGATGAAGAAGAAGAAATGGTTTATATTGCTGTTAAGGATGAGTCAGATGAAGAAGATGAAAAGACAACACTTTTCTCACACATCAATAAAAATGACACATGGATAATTGACAGTGGTTGTTCTCATCACATGACTGGTGATAAGACAACGTTTTAACATCTTAAACACTATGATGGTGGGAGTGTCAGTTTTGGGAATGATGAACCTTGCCCTGTAAGAGGAAAAGGTTGCATTGTTCTGACAGAAGGAATAAAATGTTATAATGCTTATTGGGTTGAAGGATTGAGGAGAAATCTACTCAGTGTAGCATAGTTGAACAACATTGGTTTCAAGGTAGAATTCATGAATGGTAAGTCCAAGCTCCTGGATGGTAAAGGGAACCTAGTCGGAACTGGCAGACAAACAAAAGGTAATTTATTATGTCTTGATATCACTGAAGGTTCATGCTTTATTGCACAAGTAGAGGAAAGCTGGATATGGCATAAAAGGTTGTGTCATGTAAAATTTGATAATATGATAAACATAAGCAAGAAAAAGAGAGTCAGAGGTATTCCTATTTTAAAGAAACTCAAGTTAGCAATATGCAAACAATGTCAAATCGGAAAGATGAACAAGACTAGTTTCAAAAGCAAGAATTACAATACTGATGAAGTCTTGTAATTGGTACATACTGACCTATGTAGACCAATTGGAACAACAAGCTATACTAGAGATAAGTATTTTATTCTATTTGTTGATGATCATTCTAGAATGATGAATGTCATGTTTCTCAGAGAGAAATCAGAAGCTTTTCAAAAATTCAAATGGTATCTTACAAGAGTTGAAAAGGAAATAGGAAAGAAACTAAAATGCCTAAGATTTGACAGAGGAGGAGAATTCATTTCTAATGAGTTCAATGAATTCTGTAATGAGAGAGGAATCAAAAGACATGTATCTACCCCTGGTACACCACAAAAGAATGGAATAGCAGAAAGAAGAAACATACCCATCATAGATTGTGCCAGAACTCTAATGATTGAAAATAATGTTGCTGTCAAATACTGGAAGGAGGCCATCAACACTACAGTGTTCACCCTGAACTGAGTTCAACTAAAGAAAGGTAGTAACCAAACACCTTTTGAATTATGGTATGGCTATAAACCTAATGTTCATTATTTCAAAGTATTTGGAAGTAGATGCTACATCTTAAAGGAAGCAAGAAATAGAAAACTAGATGCAAAAAGTGATGAAGGAATATTCCTAGGTTACTCATGTAAAAGCAAAGCATACAAATGTCTGAATCTTACTACTGTACATGTCATAGAAAGTGTACGTGTCAAGATTGATGAGTTTGCAGAAAAATGTGAAGAGAAGAGTAGCAAAGAGCCTAAAGACTACAGAAACTTTGTGTATTATGAACCTGATACTATACCTATGACTCGAGAAATGGTTATGGGAAAACATAACTATTGACCACTGAATATACTAGCACAAACTGTGTAACCTGAGTTGCAAATTGTGTAACTTGAGCTACTGGTAGAAGAGACGGAGTCACAGACAGAGGGAACTAAGTCACAAGCAGAGGGAACCGAGTCACAGATGGAGGAACCCAGGTCACAGACAGAGGGACCTAAGTCAGAAACAGTGGAACCTGAGCATCAGACAAAGGAACATGAAAGAATGTTTGAGAATGACAAACCTAGTGGATCAAGTCCATAATCTAGACTGAAGGATCCAATACTTTCAAAATATGTTAAAAGGCATCATGCACTAGAGTGTTAGTAATAACTGAGAAGGGGGGGTGAATCAGTGGCCTCACAATTTAATCCTTAAATCAACCCTTTAAACTTATAACCACAAATTATATCTCAATTTATCTTCTATCCTACAAGATGAATGCCTTGAATAACTTATATCAATTTACTACTTGTCGGATTGCTCTGTTAAACCTTTTTCTATATATTCACTGATAAGTAGTCATCTATTTACCAAAATATAGTAAATATTTAGAGTATACTGATAAATCCAAAATGAATTATGTAAGATACAAAACAATAAAGAAATGAATCATACACACATAACACATGGATTTTAACGTGGAAATCTTGATAAGGGAAAAAACCACTGGGATCGGTACCCCAGATTTTCACTCTTCTAAAGTGAGCCATGTTAGGAGCCAACCCTGTTAAAGGTTACAAACACATTGTTAGGTGTGACCTTGTTAGAGGATTTTATACATAGAGGTTGTCACTTAGTATCAGGAATCTAATGCTACCATCCTTGAATAAACCTCTTTCTTAGACTGTCAATAGGCATCAGACATATCCAATTCTACTTTCATGAATCAACCTTTTTCGCACTCCTTGAGATGTACCTCAATATATAGAAGATTGTTAAGTCCTGCTCGGTTAAGAGACTTGATGCTTCAATGGTTAAACTAAAACACTATGACCTGTTCATATTGCAACTTAAATTGCATATTTTCAGATCTATTTAAGTACATTACCTCTCTGACCAATGTATCAATTCAATCCTTGTGCTCCACACTTTCTGCTCTGTGATGTTGTGCTCACTGTTCGTCAGTGTCTACAGAATTCCTTAGCTCTCCCTTTAGCTTGTTTGATCAGGACTGCATGAAGTTTTTCTTCATCAGTTTCTATTCAAAATCCTCTTTCTGTTCACTCCCCTTAATCCCTTTTTAAAAAAATTGAATTAAGATCATCTCTTATATAGACACAATATTCATTGTTCCTTGGTTCTTGATTCTTGGCATGATAAACAATCCAGCCAATTTGATTTAAAGCATAACTCATGATTTGTCTCACAAATATCTTCTTGCCAACTGTATAAATCAACTTTAAATCAATTACTTATCTCTAACTTTATCTGGATGATTACAACAATGATAAGTATCTATTAACTCTATCTTTAGCTTCTTTCCAGCTAAGCATTTTGTCATTTTCTGAATTCTTTGTTCTATTGGTCAATACTTCAGTTAGTCATCGGTGTTAACTGACTGTTCCTTTAGTGTGACTTCAGTTGTCATCAGGATCTCCATCCTTGTCTTTTTCGTCGGGCAACCCTGAAATTTTATTTGTCAGGTTACACTATGTCTTGCTCGTCGGGCAACACTGTAACTCTGCTCGTCAGTAATTCTATGTATTTCTTCATTGAGCAACACTGTGACTTTGTTCTTTTTACTCTAATCGTCAGGTGCACTCCGTTAGTGTATGCAGTCACTTAGTGAATACTTGACTTGTATGCATTATTGATTAGCATAGCCTTGATTCACGAGTTCTTTGAAGTCTTTGGTAGTATCTCCAAGACCATATAGATTATATCATGTTGACATCCATGACAATATAATACATTAACTGATATAATGCCTCGCATGATCATCAACTTAACAGCTTCAAACATTTAATCAGTTACATGTCATCAATCTCTCCCTTTGGCATTGATGGAAACATACTACATTATCATACTACACTATTGCTAATAGAATATGAAATATACAGTTTCATCAAGATTTCCTAAAGTAACTATTACAAATGTTTGGTTTTCGGTAAGCTCAAGTAGCTTTGATTTGATTCTTCTAGGCTTTCTATCTATCTTCAATCCCTTCACTGGATGGATGTAGAATCTTTCTTTCTCTGATTTGATGTGTTCTCCTTCTGTGTCAAACTCTCTCCCTTTGACTGTTCTTCTTTATTTTGATGTTTTATGTTTCTCTTGTTAGCGATTCTCCCTTTGTATGAGCAACTCTCTCTTTGTATAATATTTCCATACAATCTCTCTCCCTAAGGATATAATTTATACCTGTTGGAGTAATGTGATAATGGATAATCTTTCTCCCTTTATAGAAGGATGTGATAATATGGATAATGTGATAATATGGATAATCTCTCTCCCTTTGACAACAATGCCAAACAAATATCTCACAAATATCTGTCATTAATGTCAAGCAATCTTTTCTCTCCATCCATAATATATTCCTTTAATTTCCCTTATCCATCAACAATACAACAATATGCTTTGGTGCTTGGTGATGATATATACCTGTCTATATATAGATGCAACTTTGAAGTTCATCTCTTTGCTTGCATCAACATGAATGATATTCTGATAATATGTAGGCTGATGCAGCCTTCTAGTTAGCTTACTGACCAGTAGATAAGGGTCTGACCCCTAGTCTCTTTCTCAAGTACTCAAATGCATCCTTGGGTAGTGGTTTGGCAAAGATATCAACCAATTATTCCTTATGATTGCACATACTCAAGTATCACCTCCTTTTCTTGAACTTGTTCTCTTAAATAATGATACTTGATGGCAATATGCTTTGTTTTAGCATGCATGACTAGATTTTTGGAAATATTTATTGCACTGGTATTATCATAGTAGATAATTACTGGTTCTAGAATTTGCATATGCATACCTTCCAGTAACTGTTTGATCCATGCAATGTTTGAGCAATTTGTAGCAGCAACAACATATTCAGCCTCTGTAGTAGATTGTGAGATGCATCCTTGTTTCTTGCTAATCCATGTCACAAGTTTGTCACCCATGAAGAATTCTCCTCCAGTTGTGCTCTTCTGGTCATCAATATTTCTATCCCAATCAGCATCGGTAAAGACCTGAAGTTAAAATTTTCCTTCTCTTCTATACCATAAGCCATATTCCTTGATATTCTTCAGATATCTTAGAATTGTTTTCACAGTAGTCATATGTTACTCTCTGGGATTAGCAGAAAATCTAGCAATTATTCCTACTACATGTGCAATATCAAGTCTAGTATGTACAACATACATGAGTTTTCCAATCATTGATTTGTACAAAGTCTGATTTACCTCTGATGACTTGTCCTCCTTTGTCAATTTGCATCCAGTTGGCATCGGTGTTCCAACTAGTTTGGATTCTTCCGTATTGAATGTTTTCAGTACTTCTTTGGTGTATTTGGACTGTGTAATGAAAATACCTTCTCCTTGTTGCATGATCTGTAGACCAAGAAAGAACTTGATCTCTCCAAACATAGACATCTCAAACTCTTTGCTCATTTCATTTGCAAATTATTTGCATAGCATATGATTGCCTCCAAATATGATGTCTTCAACAAATATCTTAGCAATCAAAGTGTTAGCTTCAGTATCTTCCTTCAAATAAAGATTATTGTTTTCACTAGTTCTTACAAATCCAATACTTATAAGATAGGAATGAAGTCTTTCATACCAGGGTCGGGGTGCTTGTTTCAATCCATACAAGGCTTTGTGAAGTCTACATACCATGTCCCTCTTGTCTGGATCAACAAACCCTTCTGGTTGTTCAATGTATACCTCTTCTTCAAGTATTCCATTTAGGAATACAGACTTGACATCCATTTGATATACC
>MU226173.1:2802148-2831990 GCA_018584345.1 Thuja plicata
TTTGTCACACACACAATATGAATGTGGCATCCATAGGAGAAGGGAGTTACATGCAAACTCCTCCACTCATCTCTACTTAAGAGATGTCTCTCACACACTTGCTAGAATAATCTTCTCCTCTCTCTCAATCTCTCATTGCTCTCATTATTGTATTGAGCTTATTGCTCTCATCCATAGGCCTTTTTGCCATATTCTTAAATTCACAAAGGGGTTTTTCTTTGCTTTTCCCCTTACCAAAATCTCTTGACTCTTTATTGGATTCTTAGAGTTTCTCATATGCTTGATAGTTGATCTTGATATCTTTATCTCACTTTTTGGTTTATAGTAAAATCTTCTTGCATTTTATTTTCTTGGATTACTTCATATTTATGTTTTCATTCTTTTAATACTTCTTACAAAAACCCCTTTAAATTTGAAAGCATGTGGTTCCAACATAAACAATTTCTGACTTTGCTGTAACGATGGTGAAAATGGGACTATTATGAGGGATCCAAAATGTACTATTTTATTCCCAAATTAAAAACCCTTAAAAATAAAATCCTAAATTTGAACAAAGATCATTTTCTAAACATTTTTGATGAAAAAGTTTAGGTTGAAAAATAAATCCAAGAACTCAATGAAGAATTAATCAAGAACGATATGTATAATGAAATCTATCATAAAGAAAAAATAATTGTTAGCCAAACATCTAGATCTTTTAAAAAGAGAAGAAATATATTAGAAGCAAAAATTTAAGGAAAGTTGGCTTTTAGAAGGAGATAAGAACACTAAATTCTTTCATAACAACACTAAAAATAGAAGAAACATTAATAGAATAACAAAAATCAAGAATACTTTGGGGGAGGTAATAGAGGACCCTAAAGCACTAGCAATGGAATTTGTAGAATTCTACTCTAGTACACTTAATAATTATGAATCCTCAAATATGCATGCCCAACATAAACTTTTAGCTTCAATTCCTAAATTAATCACATATGCTAATAATCGATGGTTAAATAGTAAATTTACCTTGGAGGAAATTAAAAAATGCCTTCTTCCAACTCTAGCCTGATAAGGCCCCCAACCCAGATGGGTTTCAAGCAACTTTCTTCCAAAAGTGTTGGCACTTTCTAGGTAAGGAATTATGGGAAGCTATAGATGTTAGTAATAACTAAGAGGGGGTGAATCAGTGACCTCAAAAATTAATCCTTAAATCAACCCTTAAAACTTATTACCACTTTTAAGCCTCTGGTTATACTTAGTCCTACAAGATGAATGCCTTGAAATACTTATAACCAATTACTACTTGTCGGAATGCTTTGTAAATCCTTCTTCTGTATGTTTACTGATAAGAAGTATTTTATTTACCGAAACACAGTAAATAACTAGAGTATATCGATCAATCCATAATTGCATATGTGAAATGTAAAACAGTAAAGTAATGAAACATAAACACATAACACATGGATTTTTAACGTGGAAACCCTATTAAGGGAAAAGCCACTGGGACCGGTACCCCAAATTTTCACTCTTTTGAAGTGAGCTCGGTTTAGATCCAACTCTGTTAAAGGTTACAAACACACTGTTAGGTGTGACCTTGTTAGAGGATTTAAAAGATAGTTTGTCACCTAGTATCTGGCATCTAATGCTACCATCCTTGATCAAACACTCACTTGGCCTATCAATATGTATCAGGCATATCCAATGCTACTTTCTATGATCAAACTTTTTGATACTCCTTGGGATGTATCCCAATTACAAAAGACTTTTAAGTCCTACTCGGTTAAGAGACTTGATGCTTCAATGGTTAAACTGAAACATTAAAGTGATCTGTTCACCCATACAACTTGAATTACAGATTTTTAGATCTTGTAAGTGCATTACCTCTCTGATCAATATAATCAATTCAATACCTTTCTCCACACTGTTATGCTCTATGATGTTGTCTCATTGTTCTTTATAGTCTGCATAATCTATCTCTTTCCTCATCTTGTTGATCATGTCTGAATGAAGACTTTCTTCTCCTTCAGAATCTCTTCAGCATCTATTCTATCTTCTCTTGTTCACCCCACAATTCATAATGAATTGGGTTTGT
Source organism: Thuja plicata (assembly GCA_018584345.1). Classification (NCBI taxonomy): domain Eukaryota; kingdom Viridiplantae; phylum Streptophyta; class Pinopsida; order Cupressales; family Cupressaceae; genus Thuja; species Thuja plicata. Next base: position 2,804,223 of record MU226173.1, read on the forward strand.
CTCTTTATAGACATGATTCACTGTTTCTTGGCTTTCTTGATTCTTGGTGTGATCCATAATTCTTGCCAATTAGATTTAAAAAACTCCAGTTTTATCTCATCGAGATCTTCTTGCCAACTGGACAAAGCAGCTTTAAATCCTTTACTTATCCTCGGCTTTATCTTGTCGATTAAAACAATGATAAGTATTATTTAATTCTATTTATAGCTCTTGACAGCTAAGCATTTTGTCATTTCTAAACTCTCTATTCTGTCGGTGAACACTTTAGTTAGTCATCGGTGATAACAGACTATTCCGTCGGTGTGACTTCAGTTGTCTCTGGGATCTCTCTCCGTTGAGCAACACTATAATTCTATCCATTGGGTTACTCTGTGATTTGCTCGTCGGGCAACATTGTGAGTTTTCTCGTCGGTAATGTTGTGCATTTTCTCATCGGGTAACACTGTGACTTTTCTCTTTTACTCTAACCATCGGTGTGCACTCCGTCGGTGTATATAGTCACTTTGTGAATACTTGAATTATATGCATTACTGGTAGCATAGCCTTTGATTCATCGGTTCTTTGAAGTCTTTGGCAGCATGTCCATGACCATACAGATTATATCAAGTTGACATCAATGATAATACAATACATTAACTGATTTAATGCCTTGCATGATCATCAACTTAACATCTTCAAACATTCAATCAGTTATAGTTCATCAATAGAAGCTACCCGCAATTCATGAAATCTACTAAACCACTTGTGAGGAGTTATGAGACTTTAGACCTATTGCACTATGTAATACTGTTTATAAAATGTCATCTAAGACTCTAGCTAATAGGCTTAAAATCCTACTTCCAAAAAATATTTCTGAAGAACAAACTGGATTTGTACCTGGCAGATCCATTTTGGAAGGAATTATAATAGCAGAGGAAATCATCCACTAGGTCCAATACAACAAAGAGCCTAGTATGCTCATTAAGCTTGACATTCAAAAGCATATGACAAATTCGACTAGAGATTTCTATGCAAATGTTTGGAAACATTTGGCTTTTCCAAAAGATGGATAAATATGGTATTTAGCTGCATATCCACCCCGAAAATTCCTATCCTATTTAATGGTAATCCAGAAGGCTTCTTTAATATATCACGAGGCATAAGACAAGGGGACTCCATTTCCCCTTTCTTATTTGCTATCATGGATGAAGCATTGGGTAGAAATATAAACAAGGAACATCAAGAAGGAATGATTTTATGAATTAATATAACAAAAAATACACCCAATATCACTCATCAACAATTTGTAGATGGTACCATACTACCTAGTAAAAGTACCAAAAATGAAGCCAAAAACTATAAAGAAATTCATCTACCTATATGGAGGCATCATGACATAAAGTTAATGCTAACAAGTCTAAGATCTTCTTAAACACTAATCCATCATTAGAAAAATAAATTTGCAAAATAATGGGTTATAATAAAGGTGAATTCCCATGCAAATATCTTGGGATGCCCTTGGATAAAGGCCTACATATAAAGAAAATATGGAACCATGTTAATAATAAGATGAATAATAAGATGGAAAGTCATAAAGGAAGATGGGTATCCAATGCAGGAAGGACCACTATGATCAAATCAATATTATTAGCTATCCCAATATATCAAATGTCCATTCTCCCTCTATTTGAAGGTGTGAAGATGAAAAATGGATAGTAAACTGAGAACCTTCTTTTGGCAAGTTATATCTCAAAACAAGAAGCTAGCTCTAATCAAATGGGAAAACTTATGTAAACACTGCTCAGTTCGTCATTTGGGCATAAAGAACCTAAAATGGAAAAAAACACTGCAACAGGAGAAAAACTCATTTAGCAAATGTTTTAGGAACCTAACAGGAAATGGGTCTCTATCCTTTTAAATAAATACATACAAAATGATGACCCCATCAACCAATTCAGAACTAAAAAAACCCCAAAGGCTCCCGTATATGGAACTTTATAATGGATTGCAGAGGACTTATTACTAAAAATGAACACAGGACATTGGAAATGGTGAGTAGGTCCTATTTTGAGAAAACTCCTGGAATGGATACCCTTTATTAGTAAGTCAGGGAATCCCAAACATTATCAAGGAAGTATTGACACAACTACGGGGTGACAAGTTGAGTAATTATGTAACAGTTCCCTCCAGGAACCCTACCTTAGGGTGCAAATGGAAATCCTTAGAAGAGACCCCTCTCCCTTCTAAAGAGAAAATTGAATTCATCAACATTCTCAAATCAAGAAATATTACCCTTAAAAAAAGACTAGATAGGCTTGTGTGGGGAGGATCCAAGAACAATGTAATTGTTAAAGAACAACAATGGCAAGATATAGACATACCCATCAAGTTACATTGGGATAAAGCCTTCTCACCAAAGGCAGGAATGTTCCTTTGGGCTACCTTGCAAAAATGTATATTAATTGTGGAATGGTTCAGTAAACTTGGTTTTGAGGGTCCTTCTAGATGTCAACTAGTATAACAAGGTGAGGAAACAATTGATCAAATCCTTCTGAATTTCCCCTATATTATGGAATGTTGACAATTACTATGCAACAAGCTAAATTGGAAAACAATGATTTCTAATAACCTAATGGATCACATCAAAGAATGACCAAAGAACAAAAATGAAAGCATATACAAAGAACTATGGGAAATTTCTCCCTCTATTATGGTATGGGAATTATGGAAATAGAGGAACAAAAGGATCTTCCAAAATAAGAAAATGGAAATCCAATCTTTGGAAAATAAGATTGATGAAAGTATAGTACCTCTTCACAATACTACCAATAACCTTGTATAAATACAAGCTTTAGTGGAAGGTTTGTTTCTCTGTAAGGAACTGAATATAAAAAAATTGTAAATTGAAGGATACTCACAAATAATCATCAATGCAATTCGAACAGGGCACACCCCTAATTGGTACCTCAACTCCATCCTAGAAAGAGATAAAGATTTACTAACCTTCTTCATGGATACAAAATTCATACATATGTACAGAGAAGGGAACAAATGTGCATACACCTTGGAAAATAACCTTAGCAAATATGGGGGCATATTGTTTACTTATCAAAGAAAACTACAAAGATAATCTAATAACATGAGTTGAATAATAAAAAACAAAAAACACATGTAAACAATATAGGAAAACTCTCTGTTTTTAATCCTAACTTCGTAATACTTAACTATTCTCTCTAGTTTTGCCTAGACTTCCAATTAGACTTATATATTTTTATAAATATACTTAAATCTATATAAAAATGTTGATATAGTTTATGTGTGTGTATGTATATGTGTGTGTGTGTGTATATATATATATATATATATGTGTATGCATGTATGTATGTATGTATGTATGACACAAGGAGAGCAGGAGAAAACGGTACCAAGGGCACTCCCAGCTACCCAGACCCAGTTGCAAAACAACACGGAAGCAACAACATAGAAGGGAGAAAAGAAACAATAGAAAATTTGTTATTTCATCAAACTCATTACATGTAGGGATGTAATGCCTTCCCATTTTTGGCCATATACATTCATATGTTTACCGAATAATCTTGATACATGTAAGGTCACACACCTACGATTTGAATATGCTAATACTATATCTTCTAACCAAAAACTGCTACCTAATCTAAGAACATAAAACCAAAAATATACAAGAGTCCACAAAAGAGGTCGACACTCAGATCCTAAAGATCCAACATAGGGAACAACAAAAACCCATATTTAGGTCCACACACATCCCAATGAGAGATCCCACATTAATTATGCTACGAAAATTAAATGCTAATTCAACCAGAAGATACATCAAAATAAACAACTCGGTAAGAAGTTGACCGAGCAACAGGAACAACTCAGTGAAGACCAACTGAGCAACAACAACAACAACTAGGTAAGAAGGTAACTGAGTGACATAAACAACTCGGTGAAAACCAACCAAGCAGCCAGAACATCCACCGAGACTCGTCGGTAAAGCAAGACAAAACAAGTAACAGAGCAAAAATAGTTACCAGGCACTTTAATCAGCAGCCTCCAACAATCTACTGAACTAAAAGAAACATATTTTTGGTAGATCGGGATTGTCAAAGAACCCAAGATGCTCTTGCATCAGACACCCAAGGTTGAAAAGAAATTCTCTGAATCATGTGTTAGGTATAACTTGAATGAAATCCAAATTAGATTGAGAAATCCAAGATGAGTCCTCCAACGGTCTGTTCTTCCATTTTATCAGATATTCCATGTATTCCTTTCCTCTTGTACTTATAACAACTCTCTGTTTCAAAATTTGCTCAATTTCCTCTATCTATTTCTTAGGATAATCACTCGGAACTGTCACTTCTTCATCAAGTTCATGATACTCATACAAATCTTAAATATTGAATATAGGTGATATATCCATGTCATTAGGTAATTCCACTTCGTAAGCATTTCCTCTGTCAAATATTCTCAATATTTTGCAAGGACCAAATTTCTTCATCTTCAATTTACCATATGTTCCAATAGGAAATATGCCTTTCTTCAAATGAACCATTACAACATCACCAACTTCAAAAGTTTTATGTATTCTTGATTTATCTGCATTATCCTTGTATTTCTGATTACTTTGCTCCAACTTATGTTTTACATCCTCATGCAATGTCTTCATGAACTCAACAAACTTTTCTACTTCAACACTTCTTTTCTCTTCTCTAGCAATGTCTCTCAAGTCTGATATACATCTTGGTTGTGTTCCATGAACAATCTCAAAAGGTGTCTTTCCAATACTTCTATTCACTAAATTATTATATTCAAACTCTACTTATGACAATATCACATCCCGATTACTCGGTGTTTCTCCAACTAAGCATCTTAACAAGTTACCCAAACTTCGGTTTACAACCTCTGTTTTCCCATCAATATGTGGATGAAATGTAGAGCTATACTTCAACTCGGTGTCCAACTTCTTCCAAAGTGTTTTTCAAAAATAGCTGACAAACTTACTATCTCGATCAGAGATGATACTCCTCGGTAATCCATGCAATCTGACAATCAACTTAAAGAAAAGATCTACTATATGCACTACATTTGATGTTTTTCTACATGGTATGAAATGTGTCATCTTAGAAAATCTATCCACCACAACAAATATGGAATTATTAGCTCTTGCTATCCTCAGTAAGCTAAGAACAAAATCCATACTGATATCACTCCAAGGTTTCTCAGGAACAAAAATCTGTGTATACAATCCAGTATTCTGACTTATTCCTTTTGCAACTTGACAAACTCCACAACTTTTCACAAATTTTTGAAAATCCTTATACAACTGAGGCCAAAAATACCCTTTCTTAAGCAAAATCAATGTTTTATCAATACCAAAATCTCCAGCCAAACCACTACTATGTTTTTCCTTTATCAAATTAGTTCTCATTGATCCTCTTGGTATGAACAAATAAATACCTTTGAACAACATATCTTCTTGAATGAAATGGTCTTCATACTTGGTTGATTTGGAATAGATGCTCTGCACACTCTCCACCGCTCAGAAAAATTAGGATCATTTTCATACAAATGCTTCATGTCATCAAAACCAAGAACCTCAATTCTCATTTCAGTCAACAAAGATCTCCGTCTACTCAATGCATCAACAACTTGGTTAGAAACTCCACTCTTGTGCTTTATCACAAATGTGAAACTCTGCAAATACTCTACACATTTCATATGTCTCTGATTCAACTTATTCTGACTACCCAAATATTGTAAATCCTTATGATCAGTATACAACACAAATTCACTCGCTATCAAATAATGTATCCATTTCTTTAGAGCTTGAACAATAGTATAGAATTCTTGATCATAGACAAAATATTTCCTTTTAGCATCATTCAACTTTTCATTAAAGAAAGCAACATGATTACATTCTTGGGTTAACACAGCTCCTATTACACTTCCACTTGCATCACATTCAAATTGAAAAACCTTATTGAAATCATGTAAGGCTAACACAGGTAATTCAACAACCTTTTGCTTCAAAGTCTCAAAACTTTTATCAGCTCCATGTGTCCATTTGAATTCTCTTTTGTCTCCTCTCATTGTCTCAGTCATAGCATTACAAATAGAACTGAAATTTTTGATAAATTTCCTGTTAAAACTTGCCAATCCATGAAATGATCTTACCTCGTTGACATTATCAAGTGTAGGCCAACTAAGTATAGCTTCAACCTTCTCAGGAACCATCTTCAAACCATTAGCTAAAATCACAAAACCTAAATACACAATTTCTTCTTTCATGAAGGAACACTTTTTCAGATTTATCAATAACTTTTCCTCTTTCAATCTCTACAATACTTATCTTATATGAATCAAATGCTCTTCTCTAGTCTTACTGAATATCAGAATATCATCCAACTATACAATTACACATTTATTCAAGATTTTCTTCAAAACCTTGTTCATTAACCTCATAAATGTACTCACATTAGTTAAGCCAAAGGGCATAACCAACCACTCATACAAACCTTCTTTTGTCTTGAAAGTGGTCTTCCACTCATCACCTTCTCTGATTCTGATATGATGATATCCACTCTTCAAATCAATTTTGGTAAAATATTTTGCTCACTCAAACAGTCCATTATATCATCCATCCTCGGTATAAGAAACCTATACTTAACTGTGATCTTATTAATTGCTCTTGAATCAATGCACATTCACCATTCTCCATTCTTTTTAGGTGCCAATATAGCTAGTACTGCACTTGGACTCAAACTTTCTCTAACTAAACCCTTGTTCAACAACTCATGAAATTGTCGGTTGAGTTCTTCATTCTTAGTCGGTGCCAACCGATGTGGTTCCTTATTTGGTAAAATAGCTCCAGGAATCATATCCATACAATGACTAATATCTCTCATCGGTGGCAAACCATAATGTACATTATCTGAAATGATCTCCTTATAATCGGAGAGCAATTTCTCAACTTCTACAGGAATTTCATCTTCTGTATTCTTACTCGGTTTGTTAGGAATCAAAGCATAACAAATATCATTTCTTTTCAAATCCTTAACAAACTATCTACCTTCAATCAGATAAACTTTCACAGATGTACATGTCTCACCAATAGATTCTTCAACCAAAGGTAACAAGATTTGTTTCTCACCCTCAACCCAAATAGTATATATATATTCACTCTTCCATAATGTATATCATGTCTATCATACTGCCAAGGTCTACCCAACAAAATATGACAACAATCCATTGGCATAATATCACACAATACCTTATCATAATACTTTCCAATTTTGAGATTCATAAAACATTATTCACTCACCATTAATGTATGCTCATCCTTGATCCATGAAATATGATAGGGCTTCAGATGCTTCATTCTTTCCAATTGCAACTTTGTGACCATTTCCTCAGATGCCATATTATCCGAGCTTCCACTATCAACAATTACCTTCCAAACTTTGTCAGCAAATCTACATTTGGTCTTGAACAAACTTTTCCTCACAGGATCTTGCTTATCTTTCTCTCCATAGTATCCTTCTGATTATTATATTTCCTTCCTTCTCAGGTTCATTCGGTAACTCTTCTTGCAAAAAGGCATTTATGCTACTACCAACTTTCATGCTTGCATGTGTACACTCAAAAGATCTATGTCCTTCTTCGCCACAATTGTAACAAGTTCCTTGGAACCCTCTTCTGCTATAGCCACCTCAGGAGTAGTTTCCTCTTCCTCAGAAATGAACTTTCACCTTTCCATTTTGTTTTCCCTTTGTCTTGATATGTGTCTGAAATTGTCTTGTATGGTTCAGATCTACTATTTTCACCATGAGATCTACCTCTTCCTCTAGGGAATCTACACCTCTTCCTCTTTTCCTTTGTTCATATCTTTTGTTCAATTTCTCCTCAGCTTTTAGGCCAAACTGATATGCCTCTTCAATGCTCTCCATCTTTACCAGGCTGATCTCATCTTGTATAGAACTTCTTAATCCATTCAGATACCTTGCTATTCTTTCCACTTCATCTTCATCATGTCCAGATCTGATGTCCAATATGTAGAATTCCTCGGTATAATCTTTTACCGAGCTATCTTTCTGCTTCAAACTTCGCATTCTCCTAACTAGGTTAAACTAGTAATCACAAGGTAGAAACTTGCCTTTCAATTTGTTTATCATCTTACCCCATACTTTGATCTTGTCTTTACCCTTCTTCTTATGATCCAATTGCAGATGTTCTCACCATAAGGATGCATGACATTTCAACTTTTTACTTGTAATATTTACTTTCTTCTCCTCTGCTACATTCTCATACTCAAAGTATTTTTCCATCTCGGTTATCTAGTCTATCAATTCATCATAATCCAACTTTCCACTATACTCAGGAGGATTAAATTGAGGTGTGGACTTCAAGCTTGTCAATGCTCGCAAGAATCTCTCTTCTTCCTGATCCATCACAGGTGCAGGTGCAGCTTCTCCTTACACTTCTTCCAATTCATCATCACTAACATCTTCAAGATGTCTTTCTTTTCATTGGGCTATCTTAACAGCTTCCAATCTTGCAGACATCTGCCTTAACATATCAGCTAGACCTGGATCTTCATTTCCTCTCCCACTAACCATCTTAAAGCCCTCTGAAATTGTAGGTCAGATTGCTATCTGCTACCCCACAACAATACCAACCAGCTCAGGTTAGGGCTTACAAGAAGGAACCTAGATCTCACCTTCGCTTTAATACCACCTGACGTAAGGAGGGTAGGAGAAAAGGGGCCCAAGAGAACTCCCAGCTATCCAGACCCACTTGCAGAACAACACAGAATCAACAACATAGAAGGGATAGAAGAAACAACAGAAATTTTGTTATTTCATCAAACTCATTACATGTCGGGTTGTAAGGGCTTTCCGGTTTTGACCATATACATTCAGATGTTTACCAAATAATCTTGATACATGCAAGGTCACAGACCTATGATATGAATATGCTAATACTATATCTTCTAACCAAAAAATGCTACCTAATCTAAGAACAAATAATCAAATATATACAAGAGTCCACCAAAAGAGGTCGGAACTCATATCCTAAAGATCCAACATAGGAAACAAAAAAGACCCAGATTTAGGTCCACAAACATCCCAATGAGAGATCCCACATTAATTACACTACAAAAATTAAATCCTAAGTCAGCCATAAGATCCAACATCAAAATAAAAAAACTCGGTAAGAAGCCGACCGAGTAACAGGAACAACTCAGTGAAGACCAACCGAGCAACAACAATGACTCGGTAAGAAGGTAACCGAGTGACATAAACAACTCGGTGAAAACCAACCGAGCAGCCAGAACATCCATCGAGACCCGTCGGTAAAGAAAGTAAGAACAAGTAACCGAGCAACAATAGTTATCAAGCACTTTACCGAGCAGCCTCCAAAAAATATACTGAACTAAAACAAACATATTTTTGGTTGATCAGGATTGCCAAAGAACCCAAGATGCTCCTATATATATATATATAACATACACACACACACATATACATATAAGAATGTGTGGATATTGGCAGAATTTGAATTAACATAGAGTAAACTTCTAATTGATGGATATATGATAATAAAGTAAACACAAAAATGGATTTATTGTTTATGGATGTTCGTACCCTTGGTTATATTCCAATGCTTCAAAGGGAAGTTTGAAGAAATAATTGATATAATATAGATGAAACAAGATTTTATTCTATACATGATATATACAGGTTAAAGATACTATTAATATTCATTTTAATATTGATTTTAAATTTTAAGTTTTCTAACAAAGATCTTAGCTGAATGGTGCCTTAGAAAGTACAAGATAAAGATGAGGAGTTCAAGCAACCCGCTTTAATGTCTAGTTAAAGGAGCAGTTTGCTCAAGAATAGTATTTTGAATCTGTGTAATTTATCATATTGTATCATTCTGGACTTGTATAGCTCATCTGAGTCAGTGTCGGTTGTCTAGGGCATATTATTTTAATTATTTTAGTTTTTTAATTTTAATGAATTGGGTTGAAGGACCCTGAGCAAGATCAAAGGTTTTCTTGGTCCCATTCTTTCCTACCGGTGCTCGCAGTGAATGGAACATCCCATGTAACTTCAGATTTTTATAAATAAAATATCTGGCCTAGGCCTTTTACCGATAAAAAAATCAAAATCATCTACTATGTAATTGAATTAATATTTGATTATATAAATTATCTTTAATTAATTAAATCCAACCCATTCACCTATCGCACATGACTAATTTAATTAATTCTTTTCAGTTAATTCCCTCCTAAAATGTATCACCTACCACTAGATGATAAAATCAAATCCACCGATGAGAGACAAGGGACAAGCTCACATGGGTCACTCAAACGCTTTGCTATCTTGACCATCCATTTCTACAATGCAATCTTGACCATTCATCTTGGACACATCCTCACCCCTAACTCAAACCATACTTTGGTCATGGTTAATCAAACTCACCCCAAACACCTTGAGAAATCCTATAAATAGGATGCATTCTTAGACCAAATCATCCACTCTCACCATAGTAATTGCATTATATTCGTGTTAGCACATGCTTAACATTTTGAGCATTTTTATAATGGAGAATTTTCATTGCATGGATAGCATACAATTCTTATTTTCTAAGTTTTCACCTATGAATCTACTTGTAGGTGAGAGCTAAATCAATAGGTCTTCAGGAATAGAGAGCGATGAGATGCTTTTATGTCTTTTAATTCATTGTTTTAATTAGCTTCGTATCTTAATGATTTGATTTTCTCATTCTACTGTCTAATTTAGGTTTTTTATTCTCAAAATTACACACACAATATTAATGGGATAACACCCTTGTTTTGATACTTTTAATATAAAAAATAAACGATTGTAGCAACATTGAAATTAAAGAAAAAATTTGTAAGTTAGAAAAGGAAATTCATCTAGACTTCATATACATTTGTAGGTGAGTTTTCTAAAGGATCATTTTGTCCACATTATCGATACTTATGAGAGCTAATAAAATATAAATTCAAATGTTTTTATTCTTTTTTGTAAGATAAAACCAAGCTCAAAACTAAACTACTAGGTAGGCTCTAGATTTGTCAACAAAGATTAGCACTACTAGTACGTATTATCTAGAAGGAATGAACGGTGCAACCAATCTCACTATTCTATCAATGGATCTAAAAGAAGATAATTAAAAAAATACATCAGGTGAAATAATGGTTCCCAAAGATGAGGAGACGCTGACATATTTCAATGTTGCTTTTTAAAGACATAACATTTAGAAAGTTCAAATATCAAAGGACTATTTTATGTCAAGAAAACACCAAGGCATCTTTTAATCGAATGACAAAGAGAAAGGGGTTTCTAAAGTTATCTAAGTTATCCTAAGCATTGAAATATATATTTTTGGTTTATTAAACTACAATGAAATATAGTTGTATATTTAGAGGTTCGTTAATTCCAAATGGAATAATTTTATTTATGATAGAGTTTACAACATTTGACATGTTTCGGGAGTTCTTCATCAACATGTTCATCATCATATGGACATATTTCTCAAATATTTTATGTTTTTTTTTCATTTCCCTCTTTTGGAGAGGTTTTTTTTGTTGCCACCATTTTTTCTATTTTTCTCTATTTATGAGAGATCTTCACTTATACATGAGTATCTAACCATTCCATTTTATTAAGGATCATATTTTTAGTATTCACCTTACTCCATAAATATTTCTTAAGGGGGAATGTTAGTGTGCTACAGGGCATTTGTGCTTTGTCGATCTTACTTCTCAATCACATTGTTAGCCTTTCCCATATTTGGTTATCATTGATGTGATAATTATAAGGTTATCGGTATTGGTCATAATGCTTTGGTAAACGTTACATCATTGTATCCTTCGGTATCAATGTTTGTATTCACCGATAAGTTTCACTAATGACTATCACCAACATAAGTGGTTTACGAGATTATCAACAGAATGTCAAGATCGGTTTGGAGCATGAAATATTTAGTCCAAACCCATCTTACACACCGTCAAGTTAATTTTGTTTAGTTGACAATAGATCTAAATTAGAAATATGTTTATACATTATATGTTTGGCCGACAAAAAGGTCATTTATACCAAGTTCCTAGTATATAACTACAAATACTGTATGAAATTCAAATGTGCAATTATTGTGTATTGTGATCCTATGTATATGTGAACTTTTGTAAGCAAATTGTATATAGAATATTGTATCGATAAATAGAAGAAGAACTGTATCACACTGAGAACTGTATCTAGTGTATATGTTGATACATGTCTATTAGTTCAATTTTGTATAACTAGCCATCAATGCTACTTTTGTATTAGGATAGCGAGTCCAAATAACAATGAGCCACACCCACAATGAGCCACCCCTTGTATTACATAACCGATTACATAATACTTGAGAGTTAACCCTATTCATGGTTTTTCCCATCTTGGGTTTCCACAAAAAAAATACTATGTTATGTGTTGTAGTGTTTACTTTCTGTTATTTCCTTTTCAACAAAGTTGAAATATTTTATACGGTAAATTAGTTAAGTGCTTTAAATTTTTCAAGGGTATACTAATTTACCCCTCTCCTCTTAGTATATCGAGTGCTCAACACATCTATCAACATCTTAAACTTCATGGTTGAGTAGTATTCTACATGCTCACTCATGTAGAGTTTTATATCTCTTGATCTTTATCTTTGGTGGTTTGTTGATTCTAATAAACATCATTTCATCTTTGGTAGATTTTATATCTTTGATGAACTTCAAAAGTTCTTTTGGTAGATTTTATATCTTTGATGAAGTGCATGTGTTAAATTTGACTAAGGCACAAAAAGGACACCCCTAAAAACTAGTTTTGTTCACCTAAGTGTCAAGTCGGTTAGTTTTGTGGAATTTGATACTTAATTATTGTCCTTTAAAAAAAAATTGTAAATCCCTCGAATTACCCGGCTATGTTATATTTGGTCCTTTGTTTTGTCTCCAAGTCCTTCATTTTCAGTGTTTCAGAAACTTGTTTAAACTCCCTTACTTTGTCATTTTAAAAATAATTTCATAAAGACCCCCAACTTTACCAACCGACTTTGTTGTTTGTGAGTCAGGAAGATTTCCTAACTCCCCAACTTGTTCTGCAGTTTGGGTTTTCCCCCGACTGCCCGATTATGAAGTGATGTTGGGTAGTTGGATAATTTTGAAAACTTTAGAACCAAATGTTAGCAGGTATGTGAGTTTGGGTTTTCCCCTGACTAACTGACATCAAAGGTCAACAAAGATGGCATTCTCATTTGGTTCTAAAAGTGCTCTGACTCCTCGACTATGATTGAATAATGGAGGAGGGTAATGACAATTATATCATTAAGCATATATATTATGGGTCCATCGATAAATTCATTTCCACAAACAATGCATTTTCTAAGTTTATCGCCAATGTCAGGGTAATTATTGATGGCAAGTATAGGCAGTCTTCAAACTGAGTGGAATCCATCAATTATTTTAATTGTCCAAGGGAATTCATCGTGCATAACTGGTACCAAAAACACCAAAAGATGACCCGTATTCATATTGGTGGCCTAGGTTTGAATTCAAATGACTATTCATGGTTGACATGTGTTTTTACCATACAGAGGATCGAGTATTGATTGTGACAACTGCTCCAACGATTCCTTTACTTCCAATGACACCACATTTTCTATCCTCTTGGTCTCTGCATGCACCTCTCAAGTTGTTCCATACTCATTTATGGGTTCAGGTGACCTTGAGCATTATTTCTACACCACAAAGGACAATCATTGCCTACTTGTGAGGTGTGGGCCATTCTTTTTTTTTTGCTGCAAGGGCATGGATTTCCTCCTCTGGATCACTTCATAAATCAAAATATACATGTAGGATCAAATATTTTTTTTGATCTCTGATTTTTTATATTTATTGTAGCTTGACCATGGCCAGCTAATGATGTTTACTCAAGTGTTTCATCTCAGTTATGCCTGCATCATAAAGATATTTTTTTGTAATTTTTGAAGGGTTATGAACTTGGGGATTTTTATGCTGGGTAGATAAAATATAAATATACAGTAGTTTTCTGGGATGGAGTCTCTTGTTTGATATATTATAAGTTGGTTGTTGGATAAGAATTAATGAAAATCTTACCATGTATTGTCTCCTATCTTATTGTCTCATAGTTTTCATGATTTTCTCTGTCCATGATAGATTAATTTGTCTTCCAGAGCTTCATTGTGAATTTTTAATTGCATAGTTTATGATTTATTTCAAGGAAGGAATGAAAACCTTACTATGGTTTCAAAAACTATGTGGGAGTGGTAGTGATTTACTGAAAGTATGATACATGTTGTGACTAGTTAAAAGCTTATGCAAGGTGTAAGTGTTTAGGAAGATAGGTGTAATCTTGTCATGATTTATTAAGCAATTAAGTCTATCCCAATGGTATAAGGCACTGGTCTAAATATAATAAAGTCTCAATAACTAATTAAAAGCAAAACATATTTAATTTTTGTATGTAGTTGAAGGATTAGAGCATACTTTTATACTCTCAAGTTGCAATGAGTTGTCAAATTATTAGAATTGAGTCGAGTCTGTGTTTATTTTGAACTGCATTATGATTTATAGGGATTTGAGAATAATCTAGTGGGTTTTCAATATCTATTATCCCTTGTTTATATATTTTTATATTGTATAAGGTGCACCCACATGGGTTTTGTAGAGCCCAAAGTGAAGGAGATACTCCTTATTTCTAAGGAATTCTCAAGCAAGTTGGTTGCTGCTCAGAGGTGACCAATTATAGTTGAAGGAAAATCGTTAGGTTTATCTCAAACATCAGTTGGAAACACCAACAAGTTTATCATCATATTAATCATCATATGGACATATTTTTAGGAGGTTTTATTCTTCTCATGATTGTCCTCTTTTAGAGAGAAGTTTTCTCTTGTTTTTGTTTACAAGAGATCTTCATTTGCACATGACTACCTTATCAATCCATGTTGTTGATACTCATCTATTTAGTGTTTTGCTTACTCCGTAAGTATCACTTTAACCAGGGACGTTAGTGTGAATAGAGGTATTATCATACTAGTTAATTTTTATCGTACTTAGTTTAGTCCTATTCAATCTACACTTAAGTCAACTTAGAGATTATATAGAATTGCCAACTATCTCGACATTTGTCCATAGTGTCTTACACTTGTTGTATGCTTGGAGTAGTCATATTTTGACTCCTACCTTCTCACATATTTATGGTTACTTTTATAATAAAAAAGCTCATTTATAGATTTTATAATTCATGAACACATGCTTATGATATTTCTTTCTCCAACATGGAAGACTCTGAGTTAATACAAGGAAATGGTGCTTAGAAAATGTAGTTGGAGTACATGTTCTTGAAGACAAGTTATAGCGAACAAATGATTCATAGATTGGGAGAAGACAAAATGTTCCTACTACAATAAAATTGATGATTTGTTCTTTCTTCCAAGTTATAATTTTTATGTTGCCTTTTAAAAAATGTAACTTATGACACTTATTCTATCTAAAAGATATAAAATAAATCTCCTTTTGGAAAAGTTGTGAAAAATATAGCAAAATAATGTTTATTGTTTTTAAAACCGTTATGTTTAAAAAAAAGTAGCTAGAAGGCACTAGTTATGAAGTAGTTGCACATGCTTATCAAGGAGAAGCCTATAAATAGAAGGTTGTTTTGTATTATAATGGGGGCTCTTGGGGTGGGGGGGGGGTATTTCAAATTTTGAAAAGTTTTTGAAAAAATATTTGGAGACGTTTCATATTCACATTTTTGTAGATGGTTTGTGGAGTTGTATAATTTCACAAATATATTAGAGAAAGAATTTGACTATTTTAGATTTTTTTTGTCACTATTTCTAATTTATAAATTGGTAATCTCTTTGTATCGTTGTCTAAATGATAGGGTATCTATTAAGCATAATTAATATAAATAATGTAATCCATATAAGGAAACACAATCATTTCTTGGTACCTTGATTTAAATATGCCAATTCATCCTATCTATTCATGTATTGAGATTTATTACACTTATTTCACCACTACTACATACTAAAAACACCATCATACAATTAATCATATAAATTTAGGAATGTAGTTTCTAGATTTTATGGGGAAATCCTCTTGTAATTTATATTATGTTTGTGAAATCCAAATCAATATTCACGCTTCTATAGCTAGGGTTTGAATAAATAATTTTCTATAGTTTTCCCCTTTTCCTTTTAATTACCTTCAAGTTAAAAGTACTTTAAAAATTCACCATACGAGGAAGTTTCCCTCTCAAATATAAAGGAAAGTTGTTAGTCTAGTAATAAGTTATTTGGTTATTGGAACATTTTTCATAACTCGTTGTGTGAATCACAATGAGATCTTCAATGACAATTTTTTTCCCAATAAGGTTGAACAAGTTTTTTTGGTAAATAAACTATCCTTCAATTATGCTTAAAAGAGTGTGGTGCTAAGAAATATCTTTTAGAGATTGTCATGTATACAGAGAAGGATGAACCTTCCTAGATTGTAATTAAGCCCCTAGGTTGACTAAACAATATTGAAACAAAGAGTGTAGAATGTTGATGCCTTGAACAAAAAAATATTTGATGGAGATTAAGATTAATACTAATTGATTATAGGATCTATGCAATTTTTCTCTCTAATTAATATTCAATTTTATGGGATCATGAAAATAAACTAAGATGATATCCTAGAATACAAAAACCTAAACATACGACTCAAGACCTTTTGAGGATCAGGGTCCCACTTAAGATGGGTACTCTTAGAAGGGCAACTATTAAGAACATAAACACATCCACAGTAATCATACATAAACGATACTATAAAAAGTTACATTAAACACACAAAAAATACATAAAACATAGAGATGATAAAGCGATGTATGCCATTTTACCCCAAAAGTAACAAAACATTATATCTTATTTAGTTTGACTACATATAAGATGTAATAAGATCAAGTAAAACTATTTGGAATATTTTAACATTAAAAAATAAATAAATATTCATTTGTTGAAAGATACTTTTTTTTGTCTAATGAAGATCATTCATCAAAATATGGTAAACTGGATAAAGTTTTACATCATTGTCTCTACTAGCGGCTTCTCAAAAGATCGACTAAATACAATATATCAAGTTCAATTACAACATAACATACTTAAAGCTACAATATATCTAATATATAGCAGCCAGATCATATCAACTAAGAACAAAAGTATTCTTCCATCAAATCTGATCTCGCTCTCTGTGAGGTACCCATGTCATCCACCTTGTCTCGCCCTCCTGCCATCAAAGGACTTTATCGTCCATGATGAACTTCCTATATAGATGTTGGAAAACTTATTCTATGGGAACATTAATTCCTGGAACAACTGCAAGAGGCACTACCTGTATGGAAATACTCATGTCCAACTTCTCCTTTCTTTGTTATTCTTCCACCTCGGCCATGAAATTATGTAGAGAAATCTCAAATGGAGTGAGTTCTTCAGTTTTCCTAGTCTAGGTGTATCCATGAAACACCTCCCACGATCAAAGTCTAAAAATTTCATCCTTGAAGAGACCCGAGAGATTTTTCTTGTTAATATTTATCACCAAGGTAGCCTGCACATAAATATTATGAATATTGAGTCTTTGTAGAGACTCAATAGGATGTCTGGGTTTGTTGCCAAAAAACATTAAGTCAATCCTCATTTTTTAAATGTGCTACAATATCAACACAAAGAAGAAAACAAAGAACTCATTATAAACATTCCTTGACCCTTTTATGGCAAAAAACAATCTCATGTAGTGAAATGTTACTTTTAACAGTAATACCAAACAACTTTCATACTTCCTTTGCAAAAAAAATCATTCAAAGAAGACATGCAACACAGATTCAAGAAGCTTACAAAAATTACATATGTTATGTTCCCCACTAGGAACTCTAAAAACCAGCCTATGCAAAAGGAAGCACCACTTGAAGCATTTGATTTTAGGCTCACAGAAGGAGGGCCAAAGGGATTCAAACAATTTCTTCCACACTTCACTATCTAGCTGCAGATTCCAACAAGAATTGACATGAGAAAAGATATCATAGTCAGCAGTAAGGAAGGAGTAAAGCTGTTTAGTTTTGACTTTGGGAAGGGAAGTGCCATATGGACACTTAAAGGATAGGAATATTTCTCCACCAGCCACACAATATTTGGGTAAAGAAAGGGAAGAGCACACATCTTTCAACACTAAGAATGTTTTGAATTAAGTCAGAGGGATACTGTAGGTGTTCGTGACATAATTCCATTGGGGGAAGGTTATCAGTCTCAAAGATGTCGACAAGGAAAGTGATACCTTTATCTGCCCATAATTTATCTTAAAAACCTTATAATAACGCGATAGGCTTACCTTTGCGCATCAAATTCCACCACATGGATCTACTACCATAAACTTGGTCATTACCTATCAAAACCCCACTATCTGTGATCAAGTGCTTAACACATTCTCAAACTCTCCGGACAATGTTGTATACAACATACCCTTTTACCTTAAACTTTGTCACCCTAGAGAGAATATCATTGAGCTGTAAGTTCTTCCACCATTTCCCCTTACTAGGTGCTCCTCTTATGATGTTATTCCTAATTAAAATTTTCCATGGTTCCTCTCCACATAAGGACTTCACCACCCATTTGGCTTCCAGTGTTATACCCTGAAGTCTCAGGTCTTTTAGCCCCAGGCCCCCAACTTCTTATCAACCGCACTCCACTCCCATTTTACAGCATGCCATTTATTATTCCCTCTACCATCCACGCATAAGTAGCCACTGATCTACTTTTGAGGAAAGTTGAACTAGCATTGACTAAATAGCCAGGCTGAAGAGAAATAAATAGTATAAGAGGAGATATTTTTTTGACAAACTTGCACTCTGCCAGCCAAGGACGGGTATTGGTTGTCCCATTTTCCTATATTCTTAACCACCTTGCCCTTGATCCACTCCCACATAGCTCTCAAATTATTATTAAAGGAGAAGGGGATGCCAAGGTATCTAACTTGAAAGTCAAGGCCTCTCCAATTAATGGACCATTGGTTAATCCAGGGGGGATGATCCCCATCCCAACCAAGGAGGATAGACATAGAGATGGATATCTTACTGCCTGAAGCTTTACAATATACCTCTATCTTCCCCATGAACACTCTCAAATTGCTTTCATATAATTATAGTAAAACAATTGTATCATTTGCAAATTGTACATTGGATATTTCACCATCCTCAAAAATTATAATCCCCTTGACTCTAGGAGAGGAGAGGTCATCATTTAAAAGGCATCCCAATGCATCAACAATTATAACAAATAGAGTTGGTGTGAGGGGGCATCCTTTTCTGATGGACCGAGATAGCTGAATTCCTTCAGATCTATACCCATTAACTTCTACCCAAGCCTTAACATCCTTTATTAAGGTCTGAACCATCTTCACAAAATTTGGGAAATCATAGAGCCTCTAACATCATGAAGATAAACTTCTATTTAATACAATCATATGCTTTTTTATAGTCGATTAACATCATGCAGACCTTTTGATTATAATCTTTTTCCCAACTCATAGCCTCTCATCAGGTGATCAGATTTTACAGTATGTATCTACCCTTGACAAAGTCAGTTTGATTATGGTTAATAACTTTAGGGAGAACATCCCCCAACCTTCTTTCCAAGGTTTTAGCATGAATTTTATAAGATACATTAATAAGAGTGATCGACCTTTAGTTTTTTATAAGAGACCGATCACCTTCTCTAGGGATAAGTTTGATTAGGCCAAAGTTGATGTCACCTCCCAGGAATCCTATAGCAATTGCCTCACTATACACCTCATGCAATTCTGCCCCAATCCAATCCTAGTTCTTCTTGTAAAACTCAACTGATAGTCCATCAGGTCTAGGGGCCTTGTCAAGGGCCATTTCCTGAATGGATCTACAAATTTCATTCACAGAGATAGGTTTATCCAACTTCAATGCATCGTCTCCCCCTACCATTTTTTGAATGATGTTTTTAATATGGTCTCTAGCCTGCGTCATATCTTAACCTATATCTTCTGAGGTAAATAAACCCTTGTAATACTGAGCAAATATCTTCAATATGTCTTGTTGATCATCTAATTTAGCTCCATTCTTCTAGATGTCATCAATCCCGACTTTGGTCTCTCTCTACTTAAGCATATTTAAGAAGAATTTATACCCTTTTATCTCCTTGCTCTAACCAATTTACCCTAGCTCTAGTTTTAATCCCTTTTAGTTTATTATTTTGAAGCCTTCTTAAAGAGTCTTTTGCATGCATTAAGGCTCCCATTGTAGCTGTGGATCTCAGTTTTTCCTTAATATCCCTTTCTGCCTCCATTAGCTAATCATGCAGTTCCCCTTATAACCTTCTGCTATCTCTATCTTTTTTACCCCTACTGCTTGAAACAACATTCTCCAGCTATTAGTGTTTTGCACCCATCTATCCAAAGAGCTTCTACGACCTACCACTGATCTCTTAAAGTATATGATAATAGACACTTCATGGCACACCTCCTGATCCTCCAAAAGGGAGATATTTAAGGAGAAGACATTGTTTAACGCATCGTCAGGGAACCCATAAGGACAAAGTTTCTAACCACTAAAGTTGCAAGTAATTTTTTTTTCTAAATAACCAACATGAAAATAGTTTATAGTGATTACCTAATTGACAAACATGAATATCATTTCTCTTAACAACATAAATTATCATCTAATATCTAACTCAACCTATGTCCTCCAGAGGTTCCCTAACATTTTTACTTAACAATATGAACCAATCCATTAGTGAGATATTCCTAAACTGCATTATTCTAGATTCATTTTAGTGCACCAAGTAAATATTCCTATCTTAACCCTAAGATACTCATTCAATACATGTAATTGATAAATTAATCTCACTATCAAATCACGTGACTTTTAAATAAAGAAAAATATGAGTAATCTTCTTCTTTTACATATTAAAATTCATCTAGCAAAGTTAACCTTTAGCATAATCATTCATTCACCTATGTAACATTTAATGATCCCTAATTCCTAATATGCATTATTAACATTTATTTTCTTTGCATCATCATAATTTAAAAAATTTAATAGCTCAACATATCCTAAGTTCCTTTATGAAAATTACATTCATACTAGGTAACATGACAATAAGTACACAAAGATCTTCTTTCCACAAAAGCATCATTAACATTACATAAAGAGATCTTTTATATCATTTTTCATTTGAGCATCCAAGTAAGAGAGTTTAGCAATCATTAAGATAAGAAATATCCTATGTATTTTATTACTCCACACACATTTAAAGGCAATGAGTAAACATAACCATCTTTTGAATAATACAATCAAGATACTATCTCATTTCATCATTTCACAATAACTTCTTTTGAACCCTTGTATTTAAGAGATATCACCCTCATTCTTAGATACAACATTCCATACTAAATCTAAGTTCATTTCCATTTTAAATGGACACACTATGTAATAAAATATTCATGATCAAGTATCACAATCATCTTTCCTTTAGTATAGATAACATATAATATTTTCCCTTTTCTTTCACCTAAATCTACCCATTCCTTACACTTCTTGAAGTACATCACATTACAACATTGATAATTTATAGATGTCTCTATTTAGGAGCTCATAAAGAAATAAATACATGTTAAATCAAGTAGAAGATACACGTTACAATAGAAAAGTCTTCAACTACAATTCTGGAAGGAAGCCTGCACGAGTATCGTCCACAGAACCACGGACAATACCTCAATATAAAAAGATTAACCACCCAGCCATGTGGATCCAAAGAGGTACACCCCCTTATGATAGGATATAGAAACCAAGGTCCACACAAGATGTATCAAATAGGATATTCCTGAGTTGGAAATAACCTTTCCCTAAAATCACAACACAAAAGGATGAACAATAAGACAAATAGGACCAACTGAGACATGATCATCAATAACAAGATCTCTAAACTGGGTTCCCTACCCATAAATATACATTATGAAGGCACAAGGAAACCACATTATAAAATGATGGAATTTGTAAAAATGCCACAACATCAATTGATTGAGTTTAGAAAACCAACAATTGTCCCTAATCCACTGGACAACCCTAAACCCTAATCTGACACTCATATTAATACAAAACACTTAAATAGGCATATAAATGAACTATAAATGATAAAAATCATATTCAGAGTAATAATAATCTAATTGAATAAAAAACATGATCCTATCAGCCTCTGATAACCATACAACCCCTAAAACTTGGCAATCTTATTAAACTAATGTATTTCAAACAAGGATTAAATGCAAAGAATAGTCATCAAAGAACAGGTCACCCATATCTTCCGAAAAACACATAATAAGTCCAATCACTTCGGTGAAGATTTGGATAAAATCATTTTAGACTCTCAATAATTTTTTTATAAAGATCCAATGGTAGGAGACAAAGTAATGGCTTATGTTCTAAAATAGAATACCCTAGTTAGCGTTCAAACCTACCTTCACTAAAATGGTTGCAACTTTCCCAAAACATAATAATAATACTCCAAAACAATTTAAAATGAAAGATAAGAAAGAGGAAAATCTCTTATATCAAATTTTGATTTTTACATGATCATACCAGCCTGTACCATACGAATACATTTGAAAGAAAAATCAGAACAAAGGATGACCAAGTATATTCTGACAAAATGACTATAATAAGGCATTAATTATACCCTAAAAAGGAAATCAAAGACATACCCATTTAATATATAGGAATTTTACTTCCAAAAAATCATCCAATAAAAATCGTAGACCCAATTTAAATTATTTAAATAATATATATACACATATACATATGTGTGCAACCCCCCCCACACACACATATTTCAAATACCAAACACTAAAATATATGTGACTATGAAGTAATAGGTCACAACATTAATATTATTATGTATTTATACTTACCATAAGATATAACAATAAGATAGAATAAAATCACATGCCTCAAAATAAATATAACCATCCAAAGAGGCCATAACACTCAACTATAAAAGACATAGAGAAAACCACAATGTCAAACAAGGCAAGTTAAGCCAAACTCCTAACCAAGCATGAAACCCTGAAACACAACATCGCAAAGATATATTGAAAATCATCCCAAGAACATCAACATAATA
Organism: Thuja plicata; assembly: GCA_018584345.1. Classification (NCBI taxonomy): domain Eukaryota; kingdom Viridiplantae; phylum Streptophyta; class Pinopsida; order Cupressales; family Cupressaceae; genus Thuja; species Thuja plicata. Next base: position 2,827,479 of record MU226173.1, read on the forward strand.
CAACAAAACTAGATAGGGAAAACAACTAACCAAAAGTCACAAGAATTCCCAACCTCGGAAAGGTAGACTCTAAAATAGGAAACCTATGGCCATAAGGGAAGGCATTTGCAAGAACCTTGGTACTATCTCTGCAACAACAACTATGAAGGATTTGAGAGCACGCTCAAACCTGTGAAGCTAGGTGGAGTCGATGCCTAGTACCTACAAGCCTGTATCACATAAAAACTATACATGTGCATATACATATATACATATATACATATACACAAACACATACACATACACATACACATACACATACACATACACATACACATACACATACACATACACATACACATACACATACACATACACATACACATACATATACATATATAAGGAATTTGGTGTACACAAATGACTGAGATTGAGACATCCTGTGGACTTCACTAGGTGAGTAACTATGACTTCGTTCCTCGTAATGAAATCACATCATAGATACACACACGTATAACATCAAGTATATAAATCATGAATTAATTATACATAGGGCTTATATCATAACCATTAGGGTTAGTCACATGACCAAATCAAATTTCCAAAGAGATGATCATATCATGAGTACATAAGTATGATATAAAAATAATCATGAGCAAATATGTCTAACCATACAGAATCATCACATACGAGGACCTAATCATTAGGAAGATCTGTAAATCATAATCATTTATACAAAGAATCACTTTCATAGAAATCACATATGTTTGTCAGGTATCCATCCTAACACATAAGATCCTAAAATATCATCATCATCAAATGGTGGTCACATAACAAAGGGATAAAAGCATTGATAAGTACATCATTGTCAAACTAGATTAGAATAGATTGAGTTAAACAAGCACCTCAAACAAATACATGTCAACAAAAGAAGCACCAATATACCTTAAACACTGCCAAAGGTACATTAGGGTTAGAGGGGTATTACACATTGCTCTTCTTAGATTGAGTCTTCTTAGCACCTAATTAGAGAAATCTAGTAGTAATTGGATGGTGATTTGACAAGGTGTAAGGAATCACCCTGACCACTCTTCCTTCCTCATCTCTACTGCACCCAAAGAAGCCTTTGTAAAAATAGAATCTGTCAAGTCTAGAGTAAATCCTTGTACCCTCCTTTTGATAGTTATACCATATAAGCCAAATATCTTTATAATCATCTTTTCCCCCACCTAGGGGATCTACCAGCCCGTGTTTACCCAACATCTTGTTCCAATAGTACAACTCCCCTCCCTTCCACTCCATTCTAGATCCTCCCTTCTTATCCTGATTATTCTCTACTGCATTAAATTATCCTCTAAAATCTAGGGGATACCTTCCAATTGGGTCATCCACTTCCACAATTTTGTTCTCTTCCTGTAGTCATTGGAGGCATACAATGAGAAAATTCCAAAAATCAGTCCATTGACATCAAACACCGCCCACACCACTCTATTACATGGTGAGGTACCCCATTTGGTGAAAAATCTGCTCCATTTAGGGCTAATGAGAATGGAAGTTCCCCCTCTTCCTCTGCCATGAGTTGTGGAATAATAAGTTGAGGCATCTTTCCAATTATACTTCAGAGCAATGTCTAGCAGAAATTTGGTGGCTTTCACTTCCTGAAGCACAATAACATCTATATCCTTATTCATCCTAAGGAATCTTTAGACTATGCGCTTCATGTTTCAGAGGATTCAAGTCCTCTTACATACCAAAAGGTAAAATTTAATATCCATAAAAGAATAAAGAGGAAGTTTCCATGCTAGTCCTAAAGCTCATGTAGCATTTAGGGAGCTGTTTGGTAGGCACCTTAGATTCTTTCCTTTTGGCAGAACCCTTTTTCCTTCCCTCCCTAGATCTAACAAGATTACCCTCCTCAACTTGATTTTGAAGTTTAGGAGGGAAATCCTTAGACCTAGACTTCCTCCTGATCCTTCTAGGTTTAACCCCTTCTTTAAGAGCATCAACACTCTTGCCTCCCAGATACGGTACAAGCACCCACTCCCCAATTTATCCATCCTCTAAATCATCAAGTTTGGAAGCACCACTACAATCAGTAGTTTCATCCTAACCATACTCAACCCCACTACCATCCTCTGACACAAATAAGGTGTTAGGAGAGGGGGGTCAGAGGGATTGATAGGGGCAGGGTATAACTTAGGAGGAAAGGGGGGAGGGGGGGCTACAGGAATAAAAAATAGTGAATAATTTGAGTGAATTCATTAGATCCATAGGAATCCCTAATAGCTCCCAAATCGTCATCCTCTTTGTTCAATTCTAAAACTGAAACATCCATCTCCTCCCTACAACTCTCACCTCCCCCAAGCTCCAACTCAACTCTCTCAACCACACCAACACCTCCTCCCTCAACCCTTCCTCTTCCCTTGAGATTAAAAGTGTGGGGATCAACATTAGATACCAAAATCTTTTCATATATATTACCCTTCCTCTTATCCTCAGCATTCATCCTCAGATTTTCCAAAGCCAATTGTTGAGCATTAGAGGGTCTGTGCGTATGCCTACTTTTTTTTATGGCCATTGGCCATCATAACTACTTTATTCCCCTTACACCTCTCTGTAATAGAATCTAGAGTTTTGCTCCTATGTTCACTAAGAGAAATAACCTCTTCAAGCTCACCCATACTCTTCTCAATGTAATCCATCTTAGGGGCTGGAATATGAGTGGGTTAAGGGTGGGCTGAAATAATCCACTCTCCACCTGGATTTCCAATCACAAATAGAGCATTACTAGGAATGGAGAGGGCATTACTAGGGTTAGGGTTATTCACCTCAACAGTTTGAAGAATCTTGCCTTTAGACTTGGGAAGGAGGCACAAGCAATTCTGCCTTTGGTGGCCCTCCCTCTTGCACAGGAAACAAACATTCATGTCTTCTAGGAAGTCAATAGAGCACTGCACTAGACCTTCTTCAAGATCAAAATTAATGCTATCAAGAATGTCGACACTAGGGTTAAGAGAAATAAGAACCCTCTTATTCATGTGAGGAAGCAATGAGTTTGAGTGATCAACTTTCAATACTTTCCCAATAAATTCAAGGGCCTCAAGAAGCAGAGACCACAAAAAAGGTGAAACATTGTGTATGATAAGCCACCTAGGGCATGACAATGCCAGGATTTCATCCATATTAGCATCGACAAACTAGCCAAGTTCCCTAAAGTCACAAACTCCAATAGACCAAAAATGTCAGTTGACCACTTCCTTTTGACTTGCAAGGTCATGAAAAATAAACTAAAAAAGCCCTCTTTGAATCACAAGACAAAATGTAAAATGAAAACCAATTTTTTTGGACCAAACAAAATGAAGCCAATCATTAATGTAATTAAGAGAAGGAAGTTTGGACAAATCCTGAGTGACTAATAAAATTGCAGTCTCGCTCAATCTACCCTTTTTTGCGCTAATAACTATGGCCATCAATTCATTAGGCTTGATAACAATGAATTTGGGCCCAGACATCTTACCTCCTGGTCCACATCCTCCAGAGGCATCCTCTACCCTTTCTACCTCACGCACGAACCTCACTCCATCCATCCTCTAATGATCTGCAATAAGGGCTTGGCGAAATGAATTAGGGCATACCACTTTCTCTGCAATCTTACTCTCTGCCTCTTGAGAATTTGCACACAAAGCCTCATTTCCTGGCGAGGAACCCCCCATAGATGGGAAAAAAAACAATAAATAGGATTGATAATAGTTAAGACCTCTATTGTATGGGGGAGCCAAAGGGAAGCCTCCCACGCGCGTGGGCAGGCTTCCAACGACAAGTTGCAAATCCCTCTATCTCACGGGGCCAGATAATTGTTGAAAGATACATTTAGCAAACAAGTAATTAAGTAAACATAATTTGTATATTTCCCTTTGCTTCAACTAAAAAAAGTAAATTTTTATATATTAAAGAGCTCCTCTCACGTCATGATAATTATTAGGTGCTAATATGAATTAAATAGTCATCTCTTATATATCAAGTATGTCCCCCTTAAACCATAATAATTATTAGCATCTAACATTAAATAAATAATCATTGCTTATATATCAATTAACTTTCCGTACATCATAATAATCATCAACATCTAACATGAATTAAATAGTCATATTAGTAAAAAATAGAATGTTTACAATATTCAAATATGAAGTTTTCGAGGTAATATTTATAAACTCATTTTCCTCATTAATGATTTAAAAGAACCCATCTCCTACAAAAATGAATAATATTATATTTAAATTTTATTTATAGAGATAAAGCATAAAAACTTTGAATATAATTATTTATTCCATATTAGCTTGCACCGTATTTGGTGTAAAACAAGGAGGTGGAAAACACCCAAACATGAATGGCCGACATAGTTTGTCTTATGATATTGCTATCAGGATTCAACTGTGTAGTTTTTTGAGTCAAACTCATTGACCCATATTTCATGAGTAGTGGTTCACATGAACCCATCTCTCATGAGAATGAATAGAACACTTAGCACTCATT
>MU226173.1:2850765-2863554 GCA_018584345.1 Thuja plicata
AATTCTAAATATATATAGTATCATATTTATTAATTAATAATCTTAAATTTTACATATAACATTTTAAACATATATATAATTTATATTAATAAACTAGAAATATTTAACTTAAACAAAATTATATTAAATATGAAAATATTGAAGCCGAATTATAATAAATTCCTAAATTAATAATAATATAAAACATTAAGTATTTTCCGATTCCATTCACAGTAAATGAAAACTGCGCATATAGTATGAAGATAGGTTGATACTGTGATACAGTATGAAGACTGCGCATTCAGTATGAAGATATCGTGGCTGCTAGTGCTGTGAAGACAGTATGAAGACCGCTGCATAAGAAACAAACAAACCAAACAAAAAAACGTTTCACTAAAACCGCTGCATAAGAAAAAACGCGACGCTTTAGGGTGTAAAACGAAACAAATCAATTAAAAAACAATAAAAAAAACGCATTGAAAGTCAAACGAAGGTGAAATTCCGCCAAATTCGACCTAAATTCGCTAAACCGCGTTAAAATTCGGTGCGGGCTCGGATGACATTTTTTTAATTCATTACGGGTTCGATCAAATTCTTCCAGGGTCTGTTTTAACGCATATGGGACGAATTTAACAGTCAAAACACGAATGTGATACGAATTCAAATGTTGAACGAATCGAATGCCGAATGTCGGGTTGCTAGAGCGAATATGGTAACTTAGTATAATATAATACAAACACATTAGGTTTGGAGAAAGAAACATGATAGGTCTGCCTGAAGCAATATTCACACTAAGCCCAAGAGCACATGGGTATTAGAGCCCTCTTGGCCTTGGTGGGCAGTCAACATGGACATCCACCAGGGTGACCTACTTGTTAAAGTATCAGTAGCTGCGAGAGATTTTCTTCACTCCTATTGTGCAAATTTTGTATTGAATTATTCATACCTTATTGGAACTCTTTCATTCGCTGTTGCTGGATACTTCATGTATCTTCATATTCATCTCTGGTTGATATTTCCTATATCTCTGTTGCTGTCCGTTGCGAGTGTCACTGGTATGGCTGGCAGGTTATTTTTTATTTACTGGTTTCAAATTGAAGTCGTCGGTTAGCCTATTGAAGGTCTCTGTTCATTTTCTGATGTTGCTGCGTATGTTTCATAACTCCCGTCTTTTGGTATTCTCGGGATGAAGGCGTCAGTTCATTCTCTAATGTTGCTGCATAGTTTTTATAACTCCCGTCCTTCCGTATTCTAGAGAGCCTTTTCAGTTATGAGTGTCGCTTCTGTTTATAGCGATGGAGACAAAAGTGCGGTTTCTTGAATTTTGCTAAAAATGGTGATTAGAGTTTTGTATAGTCTCTGCTCGAAAAATTAATTAAAACTGTGTTTTAACATCTGTTATGATTATTACTGTGTATTGGCTGTTCTGAGATTATTGTACCAAGCGTATATGTCCAGAGACATTTATATTTTGTATGCTCTTATTGCTTACGATCGGTGTGTGATAGGTGAGCTATTTTCTGAGAATCTTTGTGTTTGTTTTGAGCACAGCCTGCCTGTGATTATAGCAGGGTTATTGGGAGATCATTGTAATTGTTTTGATCATTATATAAATTATAAAAGGATCTATATTATTTTGTGGCTGGGTTTTTCACACTCGTTGAGGAGGGTTTTCCCAGGATAATACTGTGTATTGTCTTATTGCTCTTAGTATCTTGTTGTTATATATATTTATATCTCTGGTTCTCTAATTTTAACACTACTTAGTGGGGTGCTTGTACCCGCTTTCCCTATCTATACCTCATCCCCCTAAAGACAAGAGCAATCATTGTAGAGTCAGAGAGGAGATTGTAAAGGGGGTTTCTTGATTGTTCTATCTAAGCACAAGAGCAGATTGTTATCAGAGCCCTCTTGGCCTTAGGGGCAAGTAACATGGTCATCCCTAGGGTGGCCTACTTAGATAACCATCTTATAACACCCCTTTTCCCACCAATCCTTCATACATGATGGATTTCAAACAGTTTCATTATCAGGCATATGCACTTTAGAAGTCATTATATGAATGCACATAAACAAGAGATAACTATTGTAAAAAATGCACAAGCTCAATATATACCACAAAACAGTTGTAAGATTATAGAATGCTGAGAAGAACTTATCTGAAAAAAGTATCAGACTGCTGCCTTCAAGCCTGATCTGAATATTAATCACTGTGGGTAATACTAGATGTATTTACTGATAGATGTATAGAAGTTCAATCTTAAGCTCCTTTGCTTCCTTTGTTGGAATGCTTCTTCTTTGATCTGCTGCTGATTATCTTCAAGAACCTCTGCTCATAGGTCTGCAAATATTTGTCCTTAAGGTATCTGAAAATTATCTGATCATAACTGCTCATGAAACCTGAAATACTCCACTCATAGTCTTCACAAATTCCTGCTCACAAATGTTCCTTAGATCTGTGCTAAGGTCTGCTTAATTCTGCCTTGCATAGATATGATATTCCCTGGAATCCCTCCTTACATGGTCTCCACATAATCTCTTTTTTATACCCATTATTGCACCCTTTCATCAAACTGTTGCATCTATTTAGGTAGGTCAGCCAAAGGGCATGGGAAATATTTTTGTTGTTTTTAATTACATTGCGCAAGTGGGCGCTTGGTCCAAAGAGGTCAGCCACTTTTGATATAATATGTTAAATCTGAAATTTAATTACCCAAAGTGGTGCCAAAAGCCTAAGGTTGGCCAAAAGTGAAATATTAAATTAATTCTTGCCTAGGGCACCAAAAATAATGAAGGTTGGCTTGATTTTGTCTTACCTTAATTCCTGCAAGGTTGATGATCATGCTAAGGCAGTCAGCCTCTACTATTAAACATTTTCATAAGAGGTGAATTATTAGAGGGGTCAGCCCATATAAGAGACTAATCATTGGAAGGCTAATCGCATTGTATTCTGCATTCTGATAATAAAATAATCTCCGATTTTCGACTCTAAATTTGTGTCAATTCTGCAATTTCGTCTTTTTTAGTATTTGGAACATTTCAGTGCTATCAGAGCTGGTGATCTTGCCAGCCTATTGGAGAGAGTTTGATGCGGCAAAAGCTCATAGTCTATTAGAGTAGATGTCGTTCATTGGACAGAATGGGAGATTTGCATGCTGATATGATGGCCTTGCTAAGGGAGTTGACAAGAGGTTAACTTCAGCTCAATGAGACTTTGACAAAGGGGGAACAATGAATTGGCAAGACCCTTTGACACTTGGTGGACGAAAGAGCAAGTGGAGAACACAATGGACACAACGACAATTCGGTCAATGGGAGATCACATACACAGCGGTCCTGCACATGCCTAATGATGCCTACATTTTCTCAAAGGACCGAACAGTGTGAAGACAGAGAGCTTCCCTTGGTGGAGTTGTAGGAGCAAATCAATCAAGATTGGCTTGAAGGAGTACTTGGATTAGAATTATCCCTCAAGGACTACATGGAGTTGTGGATGAGATTTCCTACCACTGGGAGCAATGGGAGCCACAACAATGACCTCAAGAGAAGGATTGACAAGTTGAACATCTCTACTTTCGATGGATACTCTAAGTCAACTACAAGAGCATGGGTGCAAAAGCCAGACACATACTTTAGGCTCAACCTTATGCTCAAGGATGAGGCGATCAAATTTGCAGCCCTACATTTGGAAGGAATTGCTCACGAATGGTGGCACTATGGAATGGTCACGCTTGGGCATGCCCAAATCACTTCATATGCTGACTTCACAGAGAGTCATTGATTGCTTTGATGGGAAGGATTCGAAACTCAATTTCAAGGAGTTAGCGCAGTTGAGGCAGAACGGTCTCGTGGATAGTTACATTGGGGAATTCTAGAGGCTTTCGATTTTGGTGATTGACATTTCGGTGAGGAGGTTGATAGTCCTATTCATGGATGTGTTGATGGAGCCTTTGAAGGGTTGGGTCAAGTGCCTAGACCGTAGCACACTCACTGAGGCATTCAAGAAGGCACCTGAAAAGGCTACCTCATCATCATCTTCCAGGAGTTCTACACACTCCAAGCCACCTTTCTCGCAAAAGGGCAAGGGCAAGAAACCATTTCAGAAGAAGCCCTCGATGGATGAGGCCACTTGTTAGGAGCTCAAGAGGAAGAAGCTTTGTTTTACTTGCAAGGAGCCTCTGGAATTGGACCACCATTGTCTTGGCAAGTAGAAGATCCATTATATCAGTGTGGTATCTAACAGCGAGGAGGAATGCAGGGAACTTGAGGAGTGAGAGGAAGAGACCAATCATGTAGAGAAGATTGCCACACTAGTGAGGAAAGAAGATACCATTGCTGCAATTTTTCGAGACTCCTCGATGCAGTGTATTCCAGGTATGTGGCACTCTTCAAGGATAGCAAGTCATAGTCGTGCTTGATAGTGGAGCCACACTCAACTTCATCAATTGTCTCTAGTCACCAAGAGGGGATTGCACATAGTGGAGCATGCAGGATTCAAGGTCAAGGTGGTAGGAGGATCTTTACTATCTGGCACACATTTGGTTCCACATTTGAGCATCACTATGGGGAACCACATAGTGAGAAATGACTTTTCATGGTGGTCTAGATGACACAAATGTGTTTTTGGGCATTCAATTTAAAGACCCTCGACAAATATACATACAACTTCAAGAAGATGGAGTTCTCATTCAAGGTGGATGGCAAGAAGGTGGTATTGCGAGGAATGTCCAATGGAGGTCGTAGAGAGATTTTGGCCAAGTGCATGGAGGCGATTTTTAGACATGATGATGTCGTTATGACAGCACAATGTTTGGTCTCAACCAAACCATTGAGTGGACGACAAGCACATGACCATGATGATAAGATTCAATCTGTATTGGGCAAGCACAGTTTGATATTCAACGATGTTCCACCAGGGATACCCCCACATCAAGGCTTTGAGCACACTATAGAATTGGAGGACAGAGCAAAGCCAATGATCAGGAGCTCCTCGACAAGGGGTACATCAGGCCTAGCTCAAGTCCCTTCGCATCCTCGATGGTCTTGGTGAAGAAGGATGGTACTCCCAGAATGTGCATAGACTAGTGGGTGTTGTACAAGAAAATGATCAAGAACCAATACACCATTCTGAGGATTGATGAGCTATTGGATGAGCTTCATGTAGTAGTCCACTTCTCCAAGATTGATCTTCATTCTTGGCACCACTAGATTTGTGTGAGGGAGCAAGATGTGCACAAGACAACTTTCTGTTGCCATTATGGCCACTATGTGTTCTTAGTCATGCCCTTTGGATTGACCAATGCTCTTGCTACCTTCCAGTCTTACATGAACCACATTTTCAAGTAGTTGCGAAGATTCTGTTGGCGTTCTTTGATGACATACTCATTTACAACAAGACTTGGGAGGAACATTTGAGGCATTTGGACAGGATGTTAGGGATCACGGAGTCATAGTATTTGTTTGCGAAGAGGTCCAAATGCAAGTTTGGCATGACATAAATCCTATGCCTAGGTCATATCATTAGCGCATGAGGAGTTCAAGTACACTAGGAGAAGATTCAAGCGATTCTTGATTTGCCCACACTTAGGACGCTCGCGGAGTTGTGTGGTTTCTTTGGTCTATGCAACTACTATAGGAGGTTCGTGAAGGTTTCTCATAGCTTGGATCACCACTAATAGATCTCACGAAGAAGGGAGCTTTTCTTTGGGATGAGGAGACACAACATGCTTTTGACAAGTTGAAAGTGACTATGAGTACATGCCCAATTCTAGTATTGCATGATCTCTCTCGATTCTTTGTCTTTGAGTGTGATGCATTCAGGGAAGGCATTGGAGCAGTTTTGATGCAGGATCATCACCCCATTGCCTTTGAGAGTTATAAGCTCACAAGAGCTTAGTGATTGTACTCGATCTACAATGAGGTGATGCTTTCTATCATGCATGCCTTGGCCGAGTTTAGACAATACTTGGTTGGAGCGAGATTTGTGGGGAGGACCGACCACAATAGTTTGTGGTATTTCTTGGAGCAGAAGGACCTAAATGAGAGGCAACATATGTTGGTGAGCAAGATTCAGGCTTACAACATTGACATTGAGTATGCGAAGGGGAAGAAGAACATGTTGGCTGATGCATTATCCAGGAGATTCGCCATATGCTCATTCTATCAAGTGTCAGTGGATTGGAGGGCTCATTTGTTGGAGTACTCCAAGATCACTTTTGCTTGCCAGTTGATGGATGGATAGATTTAGGATGATGGGTACAAGGTGGTAGATGATGTCATCTACTACAAGGACAGGATTTTCTTGGTACTAGAATCAAAGATGAAGGAGATCTTGAGGGACATTCACGAGTCAGTCTAGCAGGATATCCATGTTACCTCAAGACATATATTTGCGAGAGGTTTGCTTGGAATGGCCTCAAGGATGATGTGCTGCGGTACATCAAGTAGTTTGCCACCTGGCAGTAGAACAAATCCAAGCATACTCTTCCAGCATCAGAAGTGGGAGAGCATTTTCATTACTGGGCTCTCTAAGGTGCAGGGCAAGGATTGTATCTATGTGGTGGTTGATTGGTTGATCAAGTATGCTCACTTCTTCGCCATCTTAATGGAGTTTCAAGTAGGTAAGGTTGCAGAGTTGTTCTTTCGAGAGATATTTCGATTGCATGGCCTCCCAAGAAGTATAGTAAGTGATAGAGATAACCATTTTCTCAGTGTTTTTTAGATGGAGCTCTTCAGATTGGCAGGTTCTGAGTTGACCTCAAGTACTAGCTACTATCCCCAGACTAGACATACAAAGATTGTGAATCAATGGTTGGAAGGCTATTTGAGTAACTATCTAGTAACCCAACAGAAGGCATGGATCCGTTGGCCACATCTTGGTGAGCACTACGCATTGATAGCCATGTCGCTTTTCAAGACACTCTATGGATATGAGGTTGCATCATTTGTTGATTTGGCATTGGAAGATAGTCAAACACCTAGGGCCAAGGATTGGTTACAATAAAGCCTAGATGTCTTTCAATCCCTCAAGGATAGTCTACAACTGGACCAAAAACAGCAAAGGATGTATGCGGATTGGCATAGGATTGAATGAAGTTCTGAGGTTGGAGATTTGGTCTATCTTCGATTGCAACCCTATAGATAGTCATCCTTGAAGAATAGTGGGGTCGAGAAGCTTAAGCCTCGCTTCTACGGGCCTTATAAGGTGATACAGATGATAGGAGAAGTTGCTTATAAGTTGGAGCTTTCAGAGGGTAGTCGGATTCACAATGTGTTTCATATCTCTTGCCTCAAGAAGGTGTTTGGGCAGCGTGTCAGTTTTTTGAGGAGCTTCCGCCGCTTGATGAAGAAGGCAAACTTGCATTGGAGCCCGTGTAGATCATCAACTTCAGGGAGAAGAAGCTTAGGGCACACACAATCAAGGAGTACCTTGTTCAATGGAAATATTTGCCAGTTGAGAATGTCACATGGGAGAACGAGTAGATTCTGGGGCACCCTGATTCGCGATCGCTTGAGAGCAAGCAATTTCGGGAAGGGGAGATTGTCATGTCCCCTCTTTAGGCAGGACCTATTGTATTTTTCTATTAGCTCTGACGATCCTCCCAAGAGCTAGTTAGCCACATAAAGGGGCCTATTCAAGGAGGTGCGCTAGTGCACCACATTGTGTTAGGATCTATTTTTATAATTTTAATTTGGGTGCCCACTTTTGGGATCGCCAACTTTGAGATTTAGCTCTTAGCATTGCATATTTAAGTAAGTCTTTTGGATGTTCATTATCATCGTTTCACAACATATCGTTTTATGTGTCTACAATTCCAATTAAGGTATTAGCATTGGAGAGCAGTTTCGGAGGTGAGAGATCCTCGTTAGTTTGCTGGTTTCTCCAATAAGGTGAAGTAACTTTGTGACCTTATTGAACTAATTAGATTCATCATCTTTTGTAGATCAACATCATTGGCGAGCCTTAGCATCAAATCATTGCGATTACATCCCATTGCCCTCGATTTCATATCTATTTGTGCAACAACATTCATAGTAGATTCAAAAGCTTCATTGTATCATAGATCCATGCTCCTGCTGCGATTCCTTGCATTGCGATCGATCTTTAAATTGAAGGAGCGAATGACGACTCCATATTGTTCTTGGAGCAGCGAATTCTTGGAGCCATCATATCGACATTCAGAGACAATATCATACATCCCGACAACATTCGTCACATCTGCGATTCCGATATTGACATTCACGTGATACATTTCAAATTCTTGGCGTTCCATTATCGTAGTCACATTACCGAGTCATGGCACTGCTAATTCGATATTCTTATTCACCAATGAGGGAGTGCATAACAAATTCATCCTTCAGCAAGGTTGATCAGAGTCATATATCCATCAACGACATCATTATATCAGACAACAAAGATATCCTCATTCCTCACTGTGATCTAATTATCCATATGAGATGTCTTGCAACTGGCGATGACATCAGGAGATTGACATTGACAATCCAACAGTGAAGATCGACATCGTTGTTATAGAAGATGCCTCAGATCTACACCACACAGTCAGCAACATAGTCTGCCATCTCTGCAACATTCACACTATAATCGGCCCTCCAGTGGCAAAGCGACTTGTATTTGCATCTTCCAACGTGGATACTAATTGTTGGAAGGCTAATCACATTGTAATATGCATTGTAATAATTAAATAATATTTGAATTTGGCTCTCAATTTATATCAATTCTGTAATCTTGTCCTTTTTAGTACTTGGGACATTTCACTATAGAGACATGATTTTGAATGAATTGTAAGTTTACAAGGCTGCAGCGAAAGCGAGATTGTTTTCTTAATCTTTGTAGTATCATAAATTGTATCCCTATACAATTTCTTGCTTATCTAGGCCCCATTTTAGCGTTTGTGGCCTCTCACATATGTTATTGCTTATCCCATTTTGATTTCACGCGTATTTCTGGCATCGCCATACCAAATTTAATATCAGGTCCAAATTTGGGTCTACATTGGGTAGTCAAGGGCAATTGGATGGGTTGAGGGTGACTTGGGTCACATTTGACCTAAGAGTTGCCCCTGCCATGAGAATTGGCCCCAAATTTAAATCGTGTTACAATTATTTGGTAAAGTTGCATGAGAATGGATACAGATACAAATATGGATGCCATATCAGATACAAATTCGGCCATTTTTTTAAGACCCCCAAAATGTATATGGCTGGATACGACATTAATAAAAAAAAGATACACATATTTAACATAATTTTCTTAGTTATTAGAGGAGATTTTCATTGCTTCAAAAACAATATAGACACATAAATGATAAATGCTACATAAATAATTATAAGTTAATTTAACACTTCACTATATGCAAAAATAATAGAGTTGCATTGGAAGATAACCTAGAATAATAGATTGCTGAAATAGAAAAACTTTTCATTTGTCTTTCTAATTTGGTGTAGGTTTTGTTTATATGAAAAATATTTAAAAGAATTGCATGAATGAAGTATTTTAAAATTAAATTTGGGAAGATTTACATCAAATCTTTAAATAATCAAATCACACAGTATTCAACATTGTTGGAAAATCAAAATTTGTTGGGCACGCATGGGTATGGTATCCAACGTGTATCCATGCCATATTGGATACATATCCAAATTGGATATAGGATACACGTGCCCAAGGAGGGACGAAGGAGTATCCAACTACTTTGTTATTTGGTTTTAGCAAGATTCCTAGATCCTTGTTGGTCTCCTTCGAATTTTGCACCTCGAAATGGCTAGAAGAGGTAAATAAGCAATGGCTACCTCCCTCATTTTGGCATCCATTTTTCACATCAAGCCTTGATGATCTCAAGTAGCCATTCGAGGAACAAGCATTCAAGCAATCAAGGATTCAAGGCATTTCATCTGACCATATCCTTCATTGTGGCAGGCTTCAACAATCTTTATGCAAGTGTGTCTTTTATGATTTCCTTCTAGGTTTTTGTGGAGTCATGCCATTCCATCAACACGTCTGATCACATTCAAAGAGCATTGCATCATCAAGGTGTAAGACATCTTATTTCTCAGATCTAGCCTTTGCTACATATCAACACACTTTCCTTTCAAGCATATTTCATTTCAATTTCATGGTTGATTCCAAAACCGGGGTTTGACTTAGGTAAACCCCTTTCTTCACAACCTTTTTCCTCTTTTTCTGTGTAGGAACAAGTGGTGTGTGTGCGGGAAGATCTATGAACAGATCAGGAGAAGGGCTACTGTGTGCAACTAATTTCGTCGGAAAGTGTTAGGTCAAGGGCAAGCAAGTCACCCCTGTCCTAGTCTAGGGCGAGTGAGTCGCCCCTAAATTTCTGTTTTGACCTGAAATTTGGTTTGCAGATTAGTTACAATGTTTGCTTCTCAGATCTAGTCCTGGAATTGATCTGTCAGTTCGCAGTTGTCCTGTGCATGCAGAGAACCATCTTCACTCTCCATCTAGCCCTAGATCTTGCATTTTCCAATTTCATTTGCATAGTCATCTTCCATAATAGTGAAGGATCATTGCATCCTCTAGTGCTTTATCCCTCTTGAGGCCTAGTGGATCATCTTTCTTCTTATGTAAGAAGAGATAGGCCTAAGCTTCCTAGTTTACCATGTATCCTAGCGAACCCTATTTCCTTCATTACAATCTCTATGCATCAAAGAAGAATGATTTTGCAGCTAGGTAAAAAATACATTGTTAACTAAGACTACTTTAATAAGCATAATTTTAAAATTTAGTTTATATTTCACCTCACAGAGCTACTTACAAAGTTATCAATTTTGCCCTTGTAGATTTGTGATGAGAAGATTACACTAGAAGAACACAAACTTCATAAGCTCACCATTTGTAGTGCTTTTGAGTGTGAGCAAAGTTGAGGTCGTTCATATTAGAAAGCCAATAAGTTGAGTAAAAAATTGTAATGTCTCTTTATTTAAAGGGAATTATTTAGTGTAACACGGGTCTTGATGGACTGGGGGACGAGGGGACGACAGCGGGGGGTGGTGCTATATATACTATATACTATACATATAGTACTTGAAATGCTAGTTATGAATAGATGTATAATAGTGTAATAGTAAAATAGCAAATGTCAAATACTAAATACAGACTACAATATACTTGAACCTTGAAGTTTTATACATTGAATATCGAATTACTAATTACTATTAGAAATTAGAATACTAAATAAAATTGTTGAATCGACAAATGGAAGATTTATATTATATCAAAAATATGACTGTAGCACCACATGAATTGCAAA
Source organism: Thuja plicata (assembly GCA_018584345.1). NCBI lineage: Eukaryota > Viridiplantae > Streptophyta > Pinopsida > Cupressales > Cupressaceae > Thuja > Thuja plicata. Next base: position 2,862,033 of record MU226173.1, read on the forward strand.
CACAGAAACACCAACATAGAAACCCCAGTTCTGATTTTTTATTTAGGGTAGCTAGCATAACTAGCAATAATGTATGCAATAGCAGCTACAAACCCTCATAAACTGCCCATATTATGTTTGCAAATGATGTGGAAATGTCCTTCAATCAGCCAAAAATATATTTATATATCTGATTTGCTTGCAAATATTAAAAAAAATACACTTTTTGAATGTCTTGGTACAAGAAACTTCCAAAAGTGCCCGAGACACTCCGGGGACTCTTGGGCATCCCCGAGACGTCTTGGAGACTCCTGAGTGTCCCTCGTTCCGACGGAGGTTGAGCGACAATAGATTTGTGGTGAGGGGACGCCAAATACCCGTCCCCAAGTCCCCGGGACGTCCACGTACTCGAAGCTTGGGGGTTTGAGGGGGGATGCGTCCCCGTGTTTCATTGGAATTATTTTTATATTTTGGTCCTGTCCTATTTGTAACTTGTGGCTACATTTTCCTTGGCGAGGACATATATCAAATTCATCTTTTGTGGCCCCATTTCTTGATTGCAGACTTGCTTGATTTGTAATGCCTTGGCATCATAGTTATATCAGTTTTGGGGAGATCTTATTAATCATTGATCATTCATCTTCTTGTTTTGTGATTAAAAGTTGGAATTCAATTTGGTGTTTGCAGTTGAGGAGGTGCAAGACCCTCTTTAGTCTGCCGGATCAAATTTGTGAAGTCTTCAGTTGAAGACAAATTTGTAATAACTGTGTAATCAAATATTTTCTACATTGTATGAAAATATATATATTCTGTTAGCGATTCATTGCTGCTTTTGGCGTATACTATGTTCAGTCCTTTGCACCTGCAATAATATTTCAAACAAAATCTATATTCCTTATAAAGCTTGGCGAATCATTCTTTGCATCATACAATATAGGTAGCATTAATGTTTCCTTGCAATTAATGAATGGATATTATGCATATCGGTTGAAGATTATTATAATGTCCGAGTCATTCTACACTTGCGACAATTGAGGGAATATCTTCCACCAATATGATATCTAGGAAGGTTTATATTTTAGTGAGCTAGCCTTTGATCTCCGATTATATTTGTGCCGTAAGTCCATCATCGCTGCCGGGAGATTAGATACGTCAAAGACTGCATAATATTAGAAACAAAGGTCTATTATTGGTTAAAACAATCCTATTGGTGGCGCTAAGATTCGCCAATGATTAATATATTGGCATCTGTGAATTATATAATCTCTAACATTTATCTAGGGGAACATTATTATAGTTGCAATATAACATTTAGGCGATATAAAGATTCTGACATAATACACTTATTGCCAATCCAACGGAGTCCGATCTCATTATTGACAATTAACTATATATATATGTATGTATATATATATGTTGCACCTGGATAAATAGGTAACGAGAATGTGAATATTGTTGGAGATAATAATAGAGTCGCGTAATATTGATATTACTGTTTCAATGTCGACTCATTTGCCCCGATATATATATATATATATATATA
>MU226173.1:2863604-2881068 GCA_018584345.1 Thuja plicata
TATATATATATAGACACACACATACACACACATATATGCATATATTTATTGCACCTGGATAAATAGTCGATGGGAATGTGAATATTGTCAAAGATATTAATAATGGAGTCGCGTAACATTGATATCACTGTTTCAACATCTACTCATTTGCTCTGACAAATATCAAGCATCATATTGCAGTCTGGTATATCATGGAGATTAATAAGATCAGAACATTACAATTTTTTTCCAGCAACAATTAGGATTGGCAACTCCCAACGCCAATCCTCCATCAATATCTCCTTGAAGACCGGAAGAGTTTGCAAGTTGAGGAGCTTATCTACTGATTCCTTGCCTATCCCATAGTCATTGACGTTGTCACCTTTCACGTGCGTAATCGCCATTAGTATTGTCTGCACATATGAGATATTGGAATTGTTTTTGCATATTCTGTGAGCCAAGAGGAGTTTGAGATTGATGCATGGAGTTTGCTAGAGACTATGGATTGGAAACTTGTGCTTTGAAGGAACCATGAGCTCTTTTAATATTTTGATTAATTTATGGATTGAGCTTGATATTTGTTGAAGGAACAAATTGGAACGATTTTTGTATAGTAGCATGTAATGTCCCCTTTTCTATCTTGCCCTAGAGTTTTGCCCTAAAGTTAGAATTGCACAAAATTAGGGTTAGGGTCAACTACATATAGGATTTCTTTGGTTATGTAATCGTTAACAACACAGTTAGGGTTCATACATAATCATAATGTCATAGTTAGATTTCACAGGATTATAAATATCATATAAATAAAGATTGTAAATCAATTCAATATATGTTGGAGTTAACTTGAGGATGATCCAACCATAGAATTGATAAGGTAGAGTAGCTTGATGAGGTACCTGTTGATGTGTATTTTACGACCTACCAATAATAGAATAAAATATTGAGATATCCTATCCTCTCTTGATCAAAATTTTGCGTATGCTAAGATTGCAAGTAAGATCACACAGGTAATTTCCAAGGTTCCTTCTAGGTTGGTTAAGCTCAATGGTAAATGTGATATGTTGGTATCACGAGGGGCCTTACGTTATATTCCTCAAGTCGACTTAGAACAATACTGGCAATGGGAGATTTCAGGTGAAATGGCAATGAGAGCACTTTTTGGGTCTTTTCATGATATGTAGAAAGTAAATGAGAAGAGGGTTGAATTTCTCATCCTAAGAACTTGAAAGATGAATATTGCTACGATGAAATCTACCAAACTTTGCTTTGCCAAATTCAACAACTTCATAAAGTTGGTGCAATCTTCAAGGGTTGTGTAAATAGTTTTCATATCCCAATGAACACCATCAAAATGAACAATGTGCATCAAAGATAGAAGTAAAGCATCCACATAGTGGCTCAGATCATACCTTACACTGCGCTTAGGAATCACTTAAGAACAAAAGGTATGAGCGAGATAGTTCCACCATAACAACATTATCAATCGCATTCATCTCAGTACTTGAAAATAAATCTACTCTAAGTGAGGGAACAAAGAGAACATGCAAGCACCAAGACACATCAAAAAATCACCAAACTTCAAGGACAACTTTATTATCTCAGTAGCTCATAAGCAACAATCTTCAAATTCCGTCCTTTACAAATGAGAAGTGAGGCCTTTATATAGGTCAACAATTACAACGAGTGGCCCAGATTGAAACAAAACCGATGGCCTAGATTGTGCCACCCCAACTCTAATTAGGGTTAGGGCAAAGAAAGAGAATCTACACTTAATATGTGGGTCCACATAGACCAATCAAGAGAAAACCACTTCCTTAATGGGGGAATAAATGCCCACTATGTTACCCCATTCAGCAGGAGAGGTGCGAAATAAATGCCCACTATGCATTAAATGCTTCTTCACCGAGAATAGCCTATATGCTTGATTCTGTTTTTTGAATGCACGAAATCTAGGCAACACTCTCTTTGACTCATCTACGCTAACACTTGGCACCGATTCTTGCTTGAACTCCAAAACAGTTATTTCTCGGTGACACTTGCTCAAACTGTTCTCCCAATCTGGCATTGAGTCTTGGGCCATGTGCATAACATGCGAGAATATGGAAAAGTTCTCAAAGTCGTCCTTCGTGAAGAAATTTAAATTGAAAGAAATCCAGTTTGCTTCGTAGGTTATCTACTATTATATCATTCTCAGTCAGTCTCTGTGCCAATAAGGCTACAACCGTGTTGAAGATTCCTTTCTGAATACTGCTGATTAGCTTTCTCAGTCGAGTAGACTCTTCATTGAAATTTTCAAACATTTCCTTCGCCATGATTATTGCACTATACCAACGGGCAAAATCATACGCTTCTTCTCTTATCACTCCACCATCGGCCAATATCTGCCTGGGAGTTTCCATTAAAGCTTGCAGGTGTGAGATTACTTCATCTTGATAAAAATGGTCATCATCCAACGACTCATCTATGCTTTGTACCTGGAAAGGATGGTTAATGCCTTTTCGTATATCTGTGCCAAGTCTATAGCAAATTTTTATGCCCTTTCTGGATGTCCTCTATCTGACCCTCTGCAGTTTGGGAAATCTGTCTCATTCTTGCAATACCTTTTGCCGACTCAGCTGGAAGAACTATAGGAGGAACAAAGGCCTGGCTTTCTTCCCTTGCTGGATGGGATAAGTTGTTTAGATATTCGCACAAAGCCCTGTTATCACTTTTCACCTTTTGGTATTTTTCTTCCAACTATTTCATCTTCTCCTTCATTGCATAGGAAGAGTCCTCAAATTCCTCGATTACCTGCTCCCTAGAGGCATGTCCTAGATCCAATTCTGTCACATTGTACTCGTCTAGAGTAATTTGGTCCTTAGTTTTGTCGATTGTAGGTATTGCAATCTGTAGAATCCTGGATTCAGATTCACCCCTGATGAACTTTGCAAACTTCTTCGCCTTGCCCTTATCTTCTGGCTTGTTGACTCGGTTTAAGATTTCTTGTAATTCCAACACCGGGTCAATTTCCTTTTCACGACTCCTCTGCAACCTTTGTCTTTACCATTTTGGAATAGCAACATGCTAATCATGGTCTGACAATTGTTCCCATCCCTGCACCATTCTTTATTAATTTCTTCCTTTGCGATGGGACTTTCTACTGTTGCAACAAGAACCTCTACTTTTGTGGTAGGAACTTTTGTCTCTGCTGTAGGAACTTCTATCTCCATCATTTCCTGTTCTAATATGGCACCAAGGCTTTCCTTAGCGGCAACCTCTTGTTCTTTATCTATTCCTTGGGAAAATTATTGATAAGTATTGATGCTTTCTCTATTTTGCACCGACCTAGTCATCTGATCTTCCTGTGGCATCCTTCTCTTGTTGGTTTCAACCTCTCCTGTTGTGAAAGGGTCAATCTCCTGTAAGCTTGGAGTCCTACAGGGGGATGATGGAGTTGTCATTGATCTTTGCCTCATTTGCTGGGGTTCTTCATTGTGCGAGTCGGGCCTCTTTCTTGGTTGCACTTCTTGGGCAATACTCTTCCTTTTTCCTCGTTCAACACTCTTTGGTGGAATTTCTCCTTCGATTGTAACTCTTGATGATTGCCTTGGTCTATCATCCTGCAATGGCTGATGTCCCATCAATTTATAAGTCAGGCTAACTTTGGTCACCTTCAATTTGCTAATTTGACGCTCAACCACCATTTTGTAAATTTCACGACTAATCTAGATATTGAATCAAGATCCAATATTTCCTTCTTGGACCTATCATACGACTGAGCGATCTTCTCCCTTTCCACCTCATATCCTGACTAGATTACATTTGTATCTTCTTCCACTTGGTTCGACACTTGGATGTTTTTGCACGCTCTGATCACGTTGAGTGGCAATTTGGAAAACATCCTTCTTTTGACCTCGTACTCATCTGCAACTTTAGCCTGGAAGTCTTCAAGGTGTACTACCTTATGTTGGTATTTCACACCAACCACCACTCTGATTCTATTGTAGGGATCATAATCCAGTCTTGTTGGGTAAAGTGCCAGACGGTAGAAATGTGGCTCATCTGCTGATCTTTCAGCATCATGCAAATAGGGACACATTTCATCTTCATCTCCTATGCTGATTGGGAATTCAAGTCCCAACTTCCTCTTCCTCTTCTGAATCTTGTCATATGCCGTCAGATGCCTGGTGACTTCCAACAGTACCATGTTGTCAGTCGGATACATAAGGAGTCTATATGGTTATGAAGAAAATCCCTTGTAGCCTAATGTAGGAGAAGGTCGGGAACTGGATGAACCATGCTCCATACTTCTCTACCAACTTCATCGCCTTGGTTGACAACCTCATATGTAATCCACCTTGAGGACTCCTTATAATGCGCATGGCAAAAGCGTCTTTAACTCTCACGAGTCATCCTTAGCATAAAGTTGTAATTGAGGGTAGCACTCACGCACTTTCAAACGGTGTGGACCACTTCCTATCGTCCCCTTTGTATCTTAATCCATCATACCTCGTCATCTGGGCTGGCATGTATATGACATAGGAATTGGTGTAGAATTCTCATGACTGCTCTAGATTTATGAGTTGTTCATTCAGATTGTCGCTGATCATTCCAGCCTAGTCCATAGCGTTGAATCCTTCAATCACTTGCTCAACAAAATATCACATCCATGGTTCAAACACGTAGGACTGCGAGATCCCAAATATCCTGCTCAACATCATGACTTAGTCACTATACTCTCGCTGGAGGTCTAACCAAACCAATTGTTTGGGTAACTTGGAATGGTGAGCCCTACTCTTCTGTAGGAATTTATGGTTGATCACTCCATCACAACGGTCAACCCCGACAATGTAAACTTTGAGTGCTTGCTTCTTTGACTTCAACACCATCGATCTGTATGTTGGGATTCCAAAAGCTTCTAAAATCGCCGGTGGAGAGAGGTTTGCTAACACTTTTCTATCTCGATTTCTAATTGTTTTGTCTTCTGAAATGTAATGCCTTGTGCACTCTATGATCAACTCCGCATGTTGGGCGGCCAGAAGAAAGCCGACTACAGCCACAATTCTGACTGGCTAAGTATGTGGGATCATGGTCCTTATACCCGAACATGTTTCTATTGAATTCACCCATGTCAAGACCTCCCAGATTTATGTCGCCAACATTTTTCCACGTTGATACAATCTTTGACTAGGGATAAATCCCCTTTGCTCGTTCTTGATCAAGGCCGATCTCGACAAACTTGGTCCTCTAGGCTCTGCCATTCTCGTTGCAAAACAAAATAACAAATATAAGAACATGTGAGGAATGAAAAAGCAAATTAAATTTCAAGACTTGTGGAACAAATTCAGACTTTGGAGAAGAAAATGTGAAAATTCACTATTGAACTTCTCTCTCTAGAAAGAAGATTTTCTCTCTCTAGAAAATTATGCCTCTTCTCTGATTTTTCCAAACTCACTACAGAATTACTCAACAAATTTCACAGCCTCTTTTCTTGACTCTTCAACGCAATGCAAGTTCACCTCTCTCTAGAAAGAGATTTTCTCTCTCCTAAAATTTCTCACACTTAGCAAATTCTCCAAAATCCTTAGCTCTGCTTTTGGCTCTCCAATTCTTGAATGTGAGAATGAAATGAGAATTCATTTCTTGTATAGACATGCGACCCCCAACCTGCTATATTTGAAATGAGTTAAATTTGGGCAATTGCATTTAATTTTCTTCCAAGTTGCCATTCCGGAAGAGATTCTCTTACAAAACCGCCACTTGTCTTCGAGTTTCCAATATTCTCTGATAAATGCTATTCTAAGCCTTTATCTTCATTAGCAAGCTTTATTGAACATGTTGGAATTTAAGTAGTCCGCTAATTAAACATTTTCAACTCTTTAATTAAATATTGGTGATAAAATTCCAATATTTAATTATTTTTTCAAAATAACTCCAATATCCAATATTTTCAAAATCAATTTTGATCCAAATTAAATCCATTTTCGCCATTTTTATAATTTTCAATGTCTATTAAATAAATATTGGATGTTTTTTGAAAAAATCCAATATTAAATTAATTTCCAATTAAACTTCCATCTCAACTTGGATTTTTCTTTTGACGAATTTTAAAATCGGTTATTTGAATTTCTTGATTTTTCACATTTATTTAAATCCATCCTTCCAATTCCTTCATGGGCCCGAATTATTCATCGTCGTTGAATTTCATTACATTTTCATATTTTCCATTAGTTCCTGTAAGTTTTCGTGAACCAGAATAGTAATAACACAAATATCAGATATCTAAGAACACAAATAATAGATAGACACAATTATTTATCCTAGGAAAACCCTCCTACACGAGGGAAAAACCCAGCCACACCGCAAAATGTTCTCCTTTATTTATGATATAAGTCTGAATACAATGCTTACAAATTCTGAGATTTGATACTCAGAATAATAACTTAGAAAGCTACGCAAACTCAGCTACTCACTGCTCTACAAAGCAAGAGTCATATGCAGAAATACAATGCTCAGAAATACAAACTAACAAAAGTGCTTCACAAAACAAATGCCGATCGATCATACTAAAGTCTGAGACCAGCCAAGACTCTGAAACAATAATGATCACCAACAAAGATAAAATAAATTCCAGACGACAATGACGCGATCATGAAAGGAACCATTGTAAATATAAAAATGAACTCGGTAGCAAGCAAATACACTCCATACGCGGAGCCTTGTATTGGAATGTGAAACGATCATCATCTTGCAAATGTCTGCCTCTTCATATATTCAAGCGGGAGCCACTAGCAATTTTCATTGAGAGATAAGTCATCTAGACTCGGGAGTTTTCTTGAGAAAACAATAAGGCATGTCATCCAAATACGGTGACTCTTCAGACTTCACACTTAATGCATCATCTTCCACGTAGGATAAATTCAAATCATTATAAATTTATAAAATTATATTCTCCAGACACGAGAATCATCAGAACAAATAAATGAACCTGCTACTAAAACATTAACACAGGTATGAATGATATCTCTTGAAGCTACCAGAACATTAACATTTACGACTTATCGTTAAATCCTCAAACATCAAATTTGGGTGCCATACTTATACAACTTTTAATTTTCCTCCTATTACTTCTATGTTTATTTGACCAAAATTTCTTTCCACCCTTAGAATACCAACTAGACATGTAAGTGGATTTTAATATATACGATCAATCTTCAAATGTTTTGCGTAATATTTTCTTGGGCGCAAATGAGTCATCCTCAAGGATTTCACTTTTAAAATAAATTTCCAAGCCCGTGTAATACTTGCTCTATAGAACGCAAATTGACCATATTGAAGGAAATCGAACTTCATAATTATTGCTTGACATTTGCAAAAATGTGCTGAGCGCAAATAGGGGTTCTTCACGAAATTTTTCTTTTTATCGCATTCCCCGACTAAGACAATTTTGCGCTCTAAGCATGTTTCAAGCCTCATGGATTTTCATCTCTGGGCAACATTCCTAGTTTGTGGAGAAATCACGCTGGGAACGCATATGGAGGCATATGACATACTTTACAATTTGAGCGCGATTCCATGATACTTGCGGTTTAGCGCTGAGTGTTGATAGACTTGGTTGAAGGTTTGCGAATCCCTTAATACATTCCTTGGCATAAATACCTTTGCGCTGCTGTGCGCATCTCTTCCATGACAAAGGATTTCCTTGTTGCCGAACCATTTCTCGGCATTACCGAACCATGAGCTCGTGAGTTTGCATGAAACATTATGAAAATTTCAATTTTTTTGCAAACTTCTTTAGACTTTTTCGAGTTCTTAAACTCTTTCCCTTTGCCGTGAAGTAATAGCATCATAGAGCACATATGAGAAGGGTTGAGGGATTTTTCAACTCTTAGATTTTCTTGGCACTTGTATTCACGCGTTGCTAGATGCAAATGCATCAACGTTCATGATCATACATAACACTCTATGATGGATTTTGATGTTCTGAACATTTTCCATAGTGCTTGCTAATCAAGGGCTTCACTACTCACTTTGTAGATTACAGGTGCGAACCAATCTTTTGTGTTCTTCCTCATATCTTGAGCGCATCAATATTTGTTTAATTCTTTTCAATGGCCCTGATCAGCTTGGTGTTAGATTCTTGAAATTTCACCACATTCCTCGACAACACATTCGATATTTTAGTAGAGGATTTTCAATCTTGTGGCACACTCCTCTTTAAGTGGGGATTTAGTATTCTGGGTGCGTATTCAGCATGGAGGACTTTGAATGCTCAAGATGAATTCTTTGACAAGAAGACCCTACGCTCATGTACACATGTAAGTGGATTTTCTATTACTTAGTCATTTTTCAACTTTCCTCTTCATCTTTTCAATCAACACTCGGCCATTTTGTGCTAGTTCCAACACTTTCCATTTTAGGAAATCCCTTGGTCAATGGTAATGGGTGCTGCTGGATGCACTGGGTTTCTTGAAATTCATTGTCTTTAAATTCTTTGACCCATTAGGTAGATGTAAATTTGATTCTGTGCAAAATGATCGGTTAGCTTCTTTTTGCACACCTTTAAATTTTGGGTGTTCTTAGAAAAGTTTCTAGGCTTAGTGAAATTTCAAACTTCTCAATACTTTACCCAAGTTTACAACTCAAAATCAGGAAATGTTTAAAAACTAAAACCTTTAAAGGCAGGGAACTAATCTTTACTCACCACTTCTCAATTGGATCATGAGGAACTTAGGAGGTTTACACCAGAACTACCAAGAAAACAAAACCCAAAAGGCCAAGTGAACTGAAAAGTAGGTGGGTCCCCATTTGCAATGGGGCGATGTGTGAAAAGGTCACAAGAGTACCTCAGAAACCTCCTGCCCTAGGCCCAAGAGTGGATACATTGTTCCCCCTTGGCCTTGTTGGTGCTCAAATCAACAGATTGGATTTCCTGTGGACTTGCCAATCCAATGCTGGGAAACCCAAGTGATTTGGCCAACTAATAAGGTTTCAACCAAGACAAGGTTGAACCTTCTACAATTCTGGCTCTGCAGAACCAAGGCTAGTAAGCTTATACCTTAGATTTATCCTTCAAATCTCAAGGCTTTTTATAACAGATAAAGCGTACTTCAATCTTCTTTCTCTCACAATATGGCAAGGTACTTGAAAGAAATCTTCACTGAAAGCAATTTGTCACAAAATGCTAGCTGAAATGCTTTAATATGTTAAGTGAATATTTGTGAATATAAATGTGAATTGAAAAGTGCAGATGGATAGAATATCACAAAACTATGAACAATGAACTAAATAATCATAATCCAATATGTATATAGACCAGTGCCTTATTTTCTCATGGGCAATAGAGTCAAAATCATCCCAACCCTATGTACAACCTTAAAGACAATTTACAAGAAACATATCACTTCAAAGGTGTTATGAAATGAGCTTATAACCTAAGATAATTCACAGTTATCTCAATTGATAATCAATTTTCAAATGACAGACCGATTGATTGTGGCCACAATCAATTGAATCCAACCATACAAGATGAAAAGACCAACTGATAATAGAAACTAGGAATTCAACCAGGAATATGCTACACCAAACTATCACTTTGAAGAAAATCTATAGATTTTATCTAAGGGACTAATTGAAAATGAAAATGAATCTATTCCCACAGATGAGAGATAAAGGGGACTTATCTTTATTGATTTTAGAAAAATGATACAAGTAGGTTCATGTTATAGTTGTTGATCAAAAACTATCCAAATATGTGAAATTGTATTATATTGTATTGTCATGTCTCTTTACATTTTACATTATGTATATATATGTGTGTGAGTGGCTTTCACACCTGTTTAGGGTGAAAAGACTCGACCTTTATTACAAATTATTTTGAAAAAACAATAAACTAACTAAAAAATAACTACCTAACTTTCGGATTTGGCTTTGGTCGAAAATCCAAAACACCTCTTGAAAAGCTAAGATTTCTACTGGAGATAGGAAATTTGATTTCAACTGGGTCGTTTTTATATTTTTAAAATTCGACCATATTCAGCCTCTGTCAGCATCATCTTTGCAAAAGGTCGAAATTCCAACATTTTTTGAAGGCTTCGATTAGTTAGTTCTATTTATTTGTGTCATAAAGCTTCCTTCCTTCGATTTTTTTAGTATGGAGAAACTTGCTTCTTGATAATGGATCGAGACTTCTAAATTCTCAAAATTTAGGGTACCACCAGTGGCTCTTTCTGGGGACGTATGCTCCATGTGAGCATAGCGAGATTCCAGCTATCTCTGGAGAAGCAGACCATTAGTTTATTATTCTCTTCATAAAATATTTGTCTGAACTTAATTTGGTGGCCCCTGGCCCCCAAAATGAATATTATTCTTTTCCTCTGTCAAAGATTTGATTCTGATCATGCAACACTTTGAATCTCGTGAAAATGAGATTATATCGGTCATTTTCCTTATCAACTAGAATATTTGAAAATAGACATGTTTCAGAATTATTTAGCCCCAACATCTGATCCCTTGTTGTATTAGATGTATCATCCTTATAGAGAATAATTATTGGTTCCACTTCATCAATGCAGTCTTGGATTTTGATTTGTGTTTTTCCTATGAGAAATCATCAGGTGCACTGTGTTCTTTGCTGAATGGAGGATCCCTATGCATTTGATCATTCATACAAGTATCTATATTAAGTTTTTCTTCTCGGATATCTCCTTGCACACAATCTGCCCCATTTCGAATCTCCAGATATTGTTTCTGCTCACATAAAGGCTTTGAAGATAGCTCATATTCAAGAGCTACAAATTCTTTTATATCAAGAATCTGATCAGATAGGATATTTGGATAATTTTCAGAATTTTTCTTCAACATATTCTCATCATTATGCTTGGCTATTTCAATCTCATCTTCACAAGTCTAATACAACTCTCTCATAGGATGAACTGAATGATATCTCACCTTTTGAATGCATATTTTGGGTTTCATCAAAATTATTATTAGGCCTGCTACCTTCATCATGATGCTGGCGGACTTGATTGCGTAGAAAATCCTCTTCAAACAATTGATTTAAGAACATGGATATTTCAGGCATACCCTCATAAGAGTCTTCATCTGAAAAGTCCTTTTGTTCATATGCTGTATGCTGTTCTATTTTATCTTTGTCATCTGATTCTTGGAAATTATTATCTTCTTGATCTAGTACCTCTTGAATATATATTGATCCATTAACTTGTTTATTGTGGTGGATTGAGAAATTTTTTTCACCATTTCTCTGAACATGTTTATGATATTCAATACTAATAGATCTGAAATTTCCTCAGTACTAAGAAGGTTTTCTTCCTCATCATCATGGTTATTGATACCTGTCTCCATACAAATCTCATCATGTATAAATTGCTCTTCAACTTGATCCAGATTCTCTTCCTCCATGACATCATTCTTTTCATGTACAAGGACCCTTTTAGTCTGATCACAGATTTCCATAGCATTCAAATTTGGAGTACTTGTTAATTTTTCCCTCTATTCATCCCTTTCTACCCTCAACTCTTCACATATTTGATCAAGAAAAGCTATCAGTTGAGAATCATGGTAGATTCCCAACTCATGAAGTTTATCCATTAATTCCCTTCCAAGAGGCCTAATATCTGAAGGTATTTCCCGATAAATCTTTATCATTCTCATGAACAAATGTACTGCAGATTCTCCCTTATATCTTTCCAAATTGAAGAATGTATCTAAAGGGGACATGTAAGATTCTTCTTCCATAATGTAATTCAGATCTTCTTCCTGTATGTTTTCCTCTTCATCACTGAGATTGTCATCAAGAAAAAGGCCTTGTTCAATCTGATCATAAGCCTCCTTTTCTCTATCTCCACCATCTTCTTTCAATAATTGAAAGAAAAGCTTCAGATCAGGGTCATCTGGCGAGATTCCTAACTCACAAAATTTTCTTATAGATTCCTTACGTGGGGGTATGATGTTCGATGGTATCTTGTTATAAATGCTTGCCATCCTTACAAACAAATGTGGTGTAGACTCCCCCTAAAATCTCTCCAAACTAAAGAATGCATCAAGTGGAGATATATTAATATCCTCTTCCATGCTATAGTTTTGGTCTTCATACTGTTCGTAACACATGTTGTCTTCTTCACTTGCATCATGAAATACATTAAGAAACCATTGCTCAAACTGTCTCCATGATGAAATGGATTGTGTAGGTAATGATTCATATTCTTCTTGTGCATTGTATTTTAATGTCCTGACAAATAGTTTCATCACTTGATCCTCTGTAGAAACCTCATAATCTTCTATAAATGTATAAAACACATCCAAGTGCTGCAGTGCCAATTCATCCCATTCTCCATGGAACTTTGGTAAAAGTTGTGAAAGTTTTGGGAATAACTTATTTGGGATGCACTGAAATCTCCTAAGATCCAATGGCCTGATGCCATATGGAATAAATGGTCTTCTTTGAAATGGTTGAGACATCCTGAAACAAAATTGGCCACCTTTTCAAAGAGGAGAACTACCATCTCTTTTCGAGTCTTCTCCCTCAGTAGAGTCACTGACTGAAATTTTTTACTGAATAGAGTCGCCACCTCTTTCGAGGAAAATTTTGTTTGCTGGTCTTTTGGATTTGTCCTTCCAGTAGAGTGTACTAGTACAACTGTTCTTTGATTTGCAAAATCTGAAACTCTAGGTAACTTCACAATACTTATTGTGAGCAACTCTCCCCAGCAGAGTCGCCAATCTATTGGTGCTCAAATCAACAGATTGAATTTCCTATGGACTTGCCAATCCAATGCTGGGAAACCCAAGTGATTTGGCCAACTAACAAGGTTTCAACCAAGACAAGGTTGAACCTTCTGCAATTTTGGCTCTGCAGATGCAAGGCTAGTAAGCCTATACCTTAGATTTATCCTTCAAATCTCAAGGCTTTTTATAGCAGATAAAGTGTACTTCAATCTTCTTTCTCTCACAATATGGCAAGGTACTTGAAAGAAATCTTCACTGAAAGCAATGTGTCACAAAATACTAACTGAAATGCTTTAATATGTTAAGTGAATGTTTGTGAATATAAATGTGAATTGAAAAGTGCAGATGGATAGAATATCACAAAACTATGAACAATGAACTAAATAATCATAATCCAATATGTATATAGACCAGTGCCTTATTTTCTCATGGGCAATAGAGTCAAAATCATCCCAACCCTATGTACAACCTTAAAGACAGTTTACATGAAACATATCACTTCAAAGGTGTTATGAAATGAGCATATGACCTAAGATAATTCACAATTATCTCACTTGATAATCAATTTTTAAATGACAGACTGATTGATTGTGGCCGCAATCAATCGAATTTAACCATACAAGATGAAAAGACCAATTGATAATAGAAACTATGAATTTAACCAGGAATATGCTACACCAAACTATCACTTTGAAGAAAATCTATAGATTTTATCTAAGGAACTAATTGAAAATGAAAATGAATCTATTCCGACAGATGAGAGAAAAAGGGGACTTATCTTTATTGATTTTAGAAAAATGATACAAGTAGGTTCATGTTATAGTTGTTGATAAAAAACTATTCAAATATGTGAAATTGTATTATATTGTATTTTCCTGTCTCTTTACATTTTACATTATGTATATATATGTGTTTGAGTGGCGTTCACACCTCTTTAGGGTGAAAAGACAACCTTTATTACAAATTATTTTGAAAAAACAATAAACTAACTAAAAAATAACTACCTAACTTTCGGATTTGGCTTTGGTCGAAAATCCAAAACACCTTTTGAAAAGCTAAGATTTCTACTGGAGAAAGGAAATTTGATTTCCCGAACTGGGTCATTTTTATATTTTTAAAATTCGACCATCTTCAACTTCTGTCAGCATTATCTTTGCAGAAGGTCGAAACTCCAACATTTTTTGAAGGCTTCGATTAGTTAGTTCTATTTATTTGTGTCATAAAGCTTCCTTCCTTCGATTTTTTTAGTATGGAGAAACTTGCTTCTTGATAATAGATTGAGACTTCTAAATTCTTAAAATTTAGGGTACCACCAGGCCTCACGTGGCCCTTGCCATACATATGAGGTGGGCTACCTAGTGTGGGGTCCTATCGCCATTCTCCTTCATCTTGCCATTCCTAACTTTCTTCTATTGGTTGAACACCCATTTACCATGGTAGGGATTGTGAGGAGTATTCACAATAAGGTGCCCCGAAAACCTATCCTTCCTAAACCTAAAGGCAGTCCACTTTGTCCCCCTTTGGCCCCATTGGGATTCCCCTATTACAACCATGAGGTGGTGTGTTTTGAAGGTGGCCTCATCGCCGATTTCCCAATCATGACTACTACACTTCCCTTACCATGATTAATTGCAAAAGTTAAGAGATACACATAATGTCTTATACATACTTTCTTTATTAAGTCATTACACTAACAATATACCTATCATTAGATAAAATAATTATAAAATTCACATTAAATTTTATGTATATATATATATATATATATATAATCCCTTACTATAGTTTAGATCTTTATAATATACAGAGTCTAAACAATAATAATCACCCAAAATACTTATCATCAAATATGTATAGCTAATGACTTCCAAAATATGAAGTCTGAAATTATTCGTTATCTGTCCCTTTGATATTTTTTTAATTTCTGCCGATGGTGTCTTCCTGAAGTGTTTTGGACTTCATTTATATTGCAACCTCTTAAGAGTCACACCTCTTTGTCAAGTCACGTCTTCCCATTTCTAGTAATCGCATCCTTTCAGAATTAGTTTACTACACCAATATTATTAGTTAATGATTGCCAAGTTGTTTTAAGTTTTAACTAATCTAAAGGTTTCATCTAGGCTTTTAAGATTTGATCTTAGTTGCAGACCTAATGAAATGCTTTAATATTGATATTTACGATAACTTGCTTGTCCGTTTGTACCGTCTAGATAATATCAACTATGGATCGTGTCCACTCTTAAACATTAGTCACAGATCAATTAGATTGAGAAGAGGGCAATTCCAACAGCCTTGTCAACTTGAATGGAATCCTGAATCTCGAACTTGGATCACAATAGGGGTATCAGGAACTCAGTTTTCTGAGACCATCAAATATATCTATTTCGTAGATAACTCCCGATCATATTCCCCTATGGTAATGATATTAGTTGATGATATTCCCCTATGTATTAGTTGATCAAGCTCACGACAATGTTATGTTTCATCAACAACTCACAATCAATGATTTGGGTGCTCTTGCAGATGAGGTGTCAATACGATGATATCCCCATTGTCAGAATATACAAAACCCCATAAATCCACGATTGGTGAAACAACAATTATTTAAGTCGGCAAGCACACTGGTAGCTCCCACAAATATTAGGATTGCCCAAGCATTAACCTTCAATCAAGGTTTCAAATTATAATTCAAACTTTTACCAATACACTATCGCATATGCAATCATCAACACCAGGCATACTGGTTGTCATGATGTGAAGAGGATCATAACGAGGTTTCAAATGTGGGGACATGACACAACAAGGGAGGTGCCTTTTGATGGATGCAACTTTCAAATTGCTGCAGCTGTTGTAGAGGTATCAATTGATCAATACTATCTCTGACATAGTTGTTATTGTTTGTGTATCTTCGAGTTTAATTCAAGCAAATTGTGGGTAGTTTGGGCCATAGTAGCATTAATCTGGAAAAAATCCCGATTAATCGGGAATCAGTACCTCACCCGATTTTTTCCCCAAAAAATTGCAGAAAATCGGTCAACGATTTTTTTGGTGCTGGTCAACAATTTTTTTGAAAAAAATGCATATTAATTGGGAAAAAATCTGATAAATCGCGAAAAAAACTGCGCCAAAAATACCTGCCAAAAACCCTAGAATATCTGCGCGACTTTTTTTCATAAAGGCATGCCCATCATTCGTTTTTTTAAATGCAAGGAGGGTGGCAGAGAGACGATTCATGCTACGATTCACAGGGCAGAGTCGTAGACGATTCACAGGCAGAGGATTCACAAGGCATCATCGGGCGTATTCCAGGTTTTTTGCTATATTTTTTTGCCATGGACGTTTTTTGCTATATTTTTTGCTATTTGCATATATTCATCGTTTTACTACGTTTTGCTATTTTTTGCTATATATTCGTTTTAGTGTTTACTATATTCATAGTATATTTGTTTTAACTATCGTTTTTTATGCTACATTTTTTGCTATACTCATCGTTTTATTGTATATTCATATTTTTTGCTATGAATACAATATAACTATATAGTGTGCATATATTGAAATCTATATTATTCAATATACGCACTGTATATAGTTATACTGTATTCATCATTTGTCCACTATACGCACGGTATATAGTTATATAGTTATACTATATGTTAATGTTTAGTAGCTAGATCGGATTCTAGCCCTCATTATTTTAATTAGGAAAATTAAAATAATGAATTAATTATCTAAATTAAGGAAATTTAATTAATGGATTAATTAAATAATTATGGATGGATTAATTATTTATTTAATTGGAGAATTAAATAAATAATTTATTATTTAAGTGGGCATTAAATAGTATGGATTAATTGTTTGTTTAATTTGGAGTATTAAATAAATATACGTTATTGGAGAATTAAATAATCACAATGGATTAATTATTTATTTAATCGGAGAATTAAATAAATAATTTATTGGAGAATTAAATTGGAAAGATAAATATTATGGATTAATTATTTATTTAATTGAGAAAAGTAAATAAATAATTATAAGCTAATTTATTACATTTGGATATAGGGCTGGGCCCTATCTAATTCGAATACATAAGTATAAAATGTTTTGCCTTGCAAAACGTGTGGTTACTTCAAGATGAAATTTTGGCGCCAAAATGCATTCCCCTACGAAGGCCGACTGCTATTGAAAATATACTCCAGCCTTGTATATATAAGCATCATTCATTTGTAAATTACATCATCATCTCTCAGCCATCTTCTTCATGCGAAATTGTTCTTGATGCAAGTCAGATTTATATATGCAACTGCTGTTTCGAGTTTCAGCCCTTCATGTGTATTGATCATTTTCTATTCATACGAACTGCTACTGCTGGAGGAGTGTTGACCAGAATTGAAGTTGATTGTGAAGTGCTTGAATCGGACTTATTCCAGATCTGATATAGAGATCATTCCAACTGTTCTTCAAAGGTTTTTACTGATAAATGTGTTGCTGGTTCAGTCCTGTGATCTTGATATAATTGCTCCTTCAGATCTCTGAATATCAGCATTGCTGTAATTTGTAAGTTGAACTTTTGAGTCTAATATATATTATCTTTGTTGCTGGGTTTTTCACCTCCACAAGGGAGGTTTTCCTAGAGTATATTGGTGTTGTTTATTTCAGTTTCTTAGATCTCTAGTTGTGTTCATTGTTTATCTAATTAGCTTAATCTACTCATTGTTTGATCTGATTATTTGAGAAGTTATCAGATTAAGTGTTTGTTCTC
>MU226173.1:2900220-2916761 GCA_018584345.1 Thuja plicata
TATTGGCATGTTGCATTAAATTAACTTTAGCCTTTAAAATATCAGATGACTGTCGAGAACTTGCTAAAAATGGACCTTAGGCATGCCAATTGTCAACCTTGAAGTTGCATTTAAGCTTTCAAATTTTATTTACCAAAGCATACTCGATCACCCAGTGACATCAAGACTAAGGTGGAAAACGATTCAGAAACATTTATAAGACATGACATGGCAACTTTGAGGCAACCCTTTAGGCTATTCTGTATTTTGTATCAGTTTTAAGAAATATATATTTTTATTACTTTTATCTTAGAAAATGTATGTTTTGTTGAAGGTTTGCTTCTGCACTCAAATCGTAAGTCACAAACCGCCTGAACACTCTGTGTTTTGAGTGGGTAAATGAGCCACTCAAGCAATAGAAAAAATTGGGATTATCAATGATTTATTTAATTCTTGTACATGATATTGCTCTTGTTACTTTTATTATGGAAAATGCAGGCTTTGTTGAAGGTTCGCTTTTAGAGTTTTGGAATCATAAGACACAGACCACTTGAACACTTCTAGTGTATATGTAAATTAACCATTCAAGAAATAGAAAATTTGAGATTATCAATCATTTATTTAATTCTTGTGCAGGAGACATGATCTCTAAGGGTCTCCGTTATAACTCCACTTCTGAACCATGAAACTCAATGGAAGAACTAATTACAACTGATGACTCTTCTTGATGGGGTTGCCTTATTTGATATTTCTCAACCATCGTAGATACATCATCACATCAGCCAATCAAAATATTTTATGAAATGTAGGTATTGCACACCAATCATTAAAGATTAGTACAGGATGCACTGGGGTTTCCACTCTCATGATTGTCATTGGATCATTCTTTGAAGGCCATTTAAAAGATTTTGATGTCTCACTCTTCCTTATGATTACTTCGAGGGTTTATGACACCACAGAATCAGAGATATCTTTGTTGAACGGCTGTTTCTGAGGCCAAGGATATTGGTAGAAAAGATAATTCTCATGGCCGGTTCTTGGAGACATCACCTTTATGGATTTAGGTATTGTTTCCATGCAGAATACGTACCTCCTGTGAGAATTCAATGTCTTCGTCACCATGTAGCCAGTCATGTTTCACTTGACTCTTCCTTGTGGAAGTTTGAATTACTAACCATTTTACACCTTGGAGCCACATCCTCCTTGCGTTGTTGTTTGGAGATATACTGCACTTTTGTCTCTTGTTGGTGAAAATATACTGCATAGCATCATATATCGTTTTCAATCTGCATAATGGTTATTTAGTGTTGATTAGGTTCAATTCCATCTACTTGATTCAATCTGTGGAGTCAGACCAAGATGGTCTTTAATATTTATCATGAAGTATCATACACTTCTCATCTGAAGTCTTTACAAGAACTTCTAAAAGCATATTAATTTTAGGTTATGAGCCTGTTAATCCTGGGGCTCAATTCATCCAACCACATGCATGCATGCACAAGTAAAATGACATTCATACAATAAGATATGTGATTCAACATCACAGCATTAGCGTAAAACTGGAGATATGACCAATATTAATTTGAAGTCATATACTGTAGGAGATTATAGATTGGTTAATCTCAGTCATTGAAATAGCCCTGGTTTATGTTCGCCTCATAATTCTACTCTCTCCTTTCAAAACTCAATGTTTGGGTCATTTGTCAAACAGTTGTTCATTGACTTCTTTGAATGCACAATTTCAGTTTCAGAATTGTAATTTAAATACAGTAAATGCTAACAGCAATATTCATTTAATGATAACAGGAAATGTAATGCTCTGCTTCAATATTGAAATGCCATGACACAAATAGCATAACAATCCCAAAATAATTACAAGTGCTCTTCTTATTTTCTAACTTAGATACCGATGCGCCCGGGTTTGCTCCAGATGCGGGAGCGGATGCTGGGGGAGGCAGAAGCGGGCACGGAAGCCCTGATGATGCCTCCCGGATGCGCTACATTGCTGAGTGTAGTGTATTCAATTTTTTTATTTAGTATTTAATATTTATTTAATATGTTATTTATATTTATATTTAATTATTGTATGTAGTATATTATTTATATTTAATTATTTTATGTATATTTATATTTAATATTTTATGTATATTTAATTATTTTATTTGATATATATTGTTATTTAATTATTTATGTATATTTATATTTATATTTAATTATTTTATTTAGTATGTTGTTATTTATATTTATATTTAATTATTTTATATATATTATAATATACATTTATTTAATGTTACAATATATTTCAAATGTATGATAATTCATTAAATATAATATTTACACAATGGTAATATACTTGGACATATATATATATATATATATATATATATATATATACGCATCCAAACACATCCGCATCCCCCAAAAAAAAATTTTCACGCATCCGCGCACCCGCATCCGCATCCGCAACTGAATTGGCAACTTAGTTTTCTAACATACTCGTCAATATAACCAAGATAATCACAATATAAAGGAAACAGAGAAATATACAGCACCTTATACAATTTCACAGCAGTAATTGATGAATACTTTGCCTTATAGATGGCTGCCACAGTTCAGTGAGAAGGGTGATATAGATATAGTGCCTAGATTTCTCTGCTCCTTCAGATATTACCTTCACAATATACTTTCTGAGTGTTAAGCCTTAGGGCATAGGAGGACCACGGTAATGGCACAACATTCCTGTTACATCTGGAAATGAGAATAGCTGAGCTTGGTAATCATCCATGGCTCAGAGGAATACACCCTGGCTTCTGCAAAACCGAACTGAATATATTTAACCATCCATGCTGCAATGATAAATTGTTTACTCTCATATCACTTTTCTGACAACCACAATCCACATCAGATATTCCTGAACATGACTCCAATTGATGTTTGCAACATTACCAGAACCAAATAAAACCATCCGGCATTAATATTATTCCTTATTCAACCCAAAAGAGCAGAAAGACAATCACGGCACAAATATTAAAGAGACAACCACTGTGCCGTGATTACATATTCCATCTAAACACTCAATAAATATGATGTAAGTTTCATGGCCAATACTTTCGCAGCAGAGTGTCCTATGTCACATACAATCTGGTAAGGGACAGCTCTAAATGTATCTGTTGCAGAGGAGACCAAAGATGTTTTTCAGCTTAAGATGTATTCTCCAGTGGCATTAAATATTTATTTCAAATATCTCAGCTATAGTGCCTTTCTTTAAAAAACATCAATCTTTGAAGTTTCTCACGGCGATAATAAACAACACACTCAGATTATTACTTAATATTTCAAACATACATTATAAGCCCCCCTTATATCACCCAATATGAAAAAACATTCACCCACGCCAAACTAAGAGAGCCCGCAACTTTTATAATATTTTATTTATTTTTATCAAATATTCATCTCCAGCTTTATAAGCCCCAGCCAGTTGATCAATTAGGAAATAAATAATATTATACCGAAACTGAGTTTGGTTGAATATATCCGCTGGAATAATTACCCAAATTGACTCACACCAAACACATTTCCTCAAACTTAAATATTTCTTTATTTTTCCAAGTTTCGAATATGAACTTTTCCAGCCAACACAATATTAAATCTGACAATCGAACTTATCTGTAAATTTTTCTCCAAAGGAGACTTCATAAATTTGGCTCAATGTGAATTCCGTCACGAATACACTCCCAGGAAGAAGAGCCAGGGTTTTGTCCAGCCCTTCTGAAAATCTGCTGAAGGTTTGCATCCTCAGATATTCAGCTAATGCAAATGCATCAGACAAATTTATCAAATCAAAATAACATCTGAACATGTGAAATGCATTGCAAACCCTCCTCTTATAACAATTTGGTGAAGCTTCTAGATTTTCCTTCATGGCGTAGCTTCTGCAATAAGTTGGATGATTTATTATTAAATAAAGTGACTTTTAATAATATTTTATTATTTTATTTAAGTCACTTATTAATTAAATTAATCAAAATATATGATCCCTTTTAATATATAATTTATTTGGACAACTTTAAAATAATTAATTTAATTTATTATTTTAATTTATTTTGCCAAAATTTGGGGACATTACAGTCATATCCAATTCTTTCCAATAAGCTGTAACTAATACACTGTATTCACTCTCCAAGACTCGAACCTGCATATAGGGGGCTGCATTCTGAGACAATACTCGGTCAGTCATGGAGAGGATACAATTTTTTTAAGCACCAAATAGACTAAGAAAAGAGAACTTATCCATTTTTATTTAACTCTTTTTGTTCACTATATTTGGTTATACTTCCAAATTTATGAAATGGTAGTTTGGCTCTTCTCACTATTATTACACACACACACCGTATCCTCTTTTTTTATCAGCATTCTAGGCTTTGTTATCTGTGGTATCTGCATCAGATACTATACCTGTATTGGATAACAGTAACATTAAAACAAATTTAAATTACTGTTTAATTCAGCCTTAAACAATTCTACAGTTCGTCATTTTTCTGTTCAATTATTTGCATTCATTTTGCTTTGAACCATGTACCTTAGTTGAGTGAGATATTATACACCTTGGCAGCATATAGTTAAGTTCCTGAATACAGCTCTACATACCTTCAACAATCATCTATACGTGTAAGATAACCTTTATGCTCTTTGGACCAGACTGTAGTATGGATACTATATTTATATCTGTAAGATTTGGCTACGGAGATAGCCACCCAAGATCTAGAGGCCTAATGGAAAGCACAATAACTAGAGAGAATCGATATTGTTAAATCTCCAAGAACCAGAATAGCATAAATAAATAACAAGAAAATCAAAACACAAACTCCTGAGACACGAGATTTACCCTAGGAACACCTTCCTACTCGAGGGAAAAACCCAACCACACTCGAAATAATCCTTTATTGAATTTTTCAACCAATCACAATAAACATGCTTATGATCGAGCTCTCTGAACAATCAATCAATAAGCTTTTAATCTATAGATCACAGATTGATAAAAAAGACAGAATTATAGTAATCTCACAGATATGCCTCAACCATGAACGTCTTGGAAAATAAATAAATATATCGATTATAAAGTGAATCGAACACACCAAACAATAGTACTGAACGATAACAGAAACTTCTACAAGGATAGTCTCTTCTGTCGTTCCCAATAATACTAAGCAGCTTCACAAAACAACCACACACCCAAAATGCGATCGAACAGCCTTTTTGTTTGCTGACCACACATACAAAGAATAATGATGCCATTACTAAGAAGCTTCCCGCGGAATGCCAAGAGGTGGCAGTTACGAGCTTACACGATGCTACAACGTTTAGACTCTTTAATGATATTCACAAAATGAACTCCCTTGAACTGTCGGCAAGTCAAAATGGTGCCGAGTCATTCATTACGATGCCAAGTCGTCATATGTGTGCTGCTTTGTCATACTAACTCCACAGAGAAGAAGATAATACAGTAAAATAAGAATGAGAGCGATCGAACATAAGGAAGGAACATTTCAGTGAAAACGGAGGTTGCACGATATCTCCTCTGGGCGATGATAATAGTTGAAGGATACCGTTCCAATTCTGAAAGAACCGAATACATTGTATTTTTGTAGGAAGGAAGTAACTCCCGATAGAACAAAAAACAGAACATCTTCGCAGCTCCAGAACAGGAAGGAGAAACAAGAATCAACTCAATTCATATTCACAAATATATATATCTGAGAAACTCAATGCAGATAATCACAGGTATGAAATAAATCTCTTGCAGCTACCATAAACATTAACAAATATGACAAGAATACGCTATATTTCACCAAGAATGCAATATCAGAGATTGAATTAACTGAATTGAATTACAGAGGAGACTCCTTGGTTAAATAGGCCAAGTATGACATAGGAAGTCATAAGATTATGACATGAGACATAAAGAGATAACTTATCATCTGCCTAATGTAGAAAAATGATAGTGTGACACGTCCACTAAAGGTGGATCACCCTCCAAAGGTGGAAAAGTGAAAGTGTCACATGTCCTCTAAAGGCAGATCACCCTCCAAAGTGGAAAGGTGATTGTGCAATACATCCACTAAAGGTGGATCGCCCTCCAAAGGTGGAAAAGTGATGAAGTGTTAAGTCTACCAAAGGTGGAAGTTCGACTTAAGGTGGAAAAGTGATAATGTGATAACACCACTGAAAGTGGGAATGTTCCTATGTGGTCCCTACGTAAAATTAAGTAATATGTGTGTTTAGAACCTAGGAGAATATCTGAGTAAGTTACAAGGTGCAACAATTAAACAAAACACCAATACCATAACACCTTTGGATGTATAATGTTTTCAAAGATCATTAACTTTTTTAATTTTTGTGTTGATTTTTATTTACTACAATTAGTTTGTAAGTAATCTATGTAGCCATTTGGGGGAAGTGTAATAAAATATCTGGATACTAATACCATGCCTTCTTAAGTAGCAGTACTTTGGATGTTCTCTTCCCTGGGTTATCTTGATTATTTTATTATTTTAAATTTAAATATACCTTTGTTAAATTTATAGACCTTTAGATTGCTTTGAATGTTAAATTAGTTTAACATAGGTTTAAGCTCTTTCCACATATTCAACTAGTTAGACTAACACTTATATTGTTAACACCTTTGGAGATACAATGTTTTCAAAGATCAAAGATCAAAGATTTTTTTATTTTTATGTTTATTTTTAAGTACTACAATTAGTTTGTAGATGTTCCGTGCAGCCATTTGGGGGAAAGTGTAATATAAAATTTGGTTACTATTACCATGCCTTCTCAACTAGACAGCGCTTTGGATGTTCTCTTCGTTGGGTTATCTTGATGAATTCATTTATTTTAAATTTGTATATACCTTTCTTAAATTTAGAGACCTTTAGATTGCTTTGAATTTTAATCTAGTTTCTCCTAAGTTTAAGCTCTATTCACATATTTGACCATGGAAGTGGAACTGCCAATACTGAAATATTTTACAGATTGCATTTTATCAGCCTTCAATTTTTCTTGAACTCACTCAACATCGATTATCAAATTAATCTAACAAAGATTTTCCATCTGACTCAGAAGTGTTGACTTGCTAACTCCATTCATCATGGTGATGTATTGCATGTTTACACATGAAAGTGGTAAGC
This sequence comes from Thuja plicata, assembly GCA_018584345.1. NCBI lineage: Eukaryota > Viridiplantae > Streptophyta > Pinopsida > Cupressales > Cupressaceae > Thuja > Thuja plicata. Next base: position 2,907,384 of record MU226173.1, read on the forward strand.
TCCCAAGTGTTGGTGTCCTCTGTAGACCCAGACATAAGTCTTGAGGGTTCATTCTTGATGACCCTACCTATGTATCGTCTCGTGGGAAATGAGGCTTCGTAGTTCGCACTTAGAGGAAGTTCACTCTCTCCTCTTGATGAGATCTTCGATCTCTCTTAAACCCTGACTATTTATTAAGTGAATCTATTAACTTAGTCCCATTACAATAAAAAGATAACAATTGCCATTGGGTGTGCATTCTATACCCAACATTACCAAGCATTACTGTACAAACTTACACATATACACAAGGGTCATATCGCAGGTCACAAACAATGACTATCTCGAGCATATGCCACTTATACACAAGGAACTAGCTCATACACGTCACATACCCAAGGTACACAAGCTGGCTAGCTCCAACATACATCAAATACACTATTAGCTACAATGTACATCACATACACAATGAGTAGCTCCAACATAGATCACGTAGACAATATTGATTGGCCATATAGGCATCGCAAGACATAGTAACTGGGTCATATAGGCATTAGGAAGACATAGTAATTGTCTCAACCACAATGGCTAACTATCTCCTGTCCATAGTACATCCCAACTAGAAAAGGAATGTTGATGCATTACGCACTACACCATGGGTCCCATCCCTTTTCGTGATCTTCTACACCAACGGTTAATTTGGAAGAGGATTTGATGCATCTTATACTACACCAAGGGTTTGTCCTCAACACAACATGGTCGATTATACCATTAGACAATTGGGAAGAGGATTCGATGCATCCCAACTACATCGTGGGTCCGTCCTTAATTCCAATGATTTCTACTAGTAGTGATATAACCTAGCTCGGTGGATTCCAACTTAATCGGCTATAGGCTGCTGGCAACAAGTCTATCCACGTGGGAAGTAGTTTTTGACATATACCACCTAGTGACCTTAGTGATATTGTCAACTATCTTTTTCACAATCACGAGTAATACTTGGCATCGACTATAGGTGGCTACCAATGAACCTTCTCGATAAAATGTTTAGCTCTAGTTACCATTACCCACACATTGTGTAAACTACCCATGCAACTTGTTGTGAGGTCTTCACACCATCGCCCCATTGCAGATGGGGACCCTCTCTTTTCGCCTTGCAGTGAATTAGTTGTCCCAGGTAGTCTTAGTTCTTTTGCAATTTTCAGGTCTCCGAGTCTGAGAGATTAGTTTAAGCAACTTTAGCTCGCTAGGGAGTCAAGTCAATCAAGGACATAAGTGAGCGTTGGGTCAAGCTAGTCAAGGATGTGGAATTGGAGTCAAGAGATTTGTGATGAATTGAATTAGCCAAGATGTAAAAAGGATGAAGTGAAGATGCAAAGCGAGAAGAAATGAAGTTTTAACTTGAAAAAAAACATTGATGGAAGCATGCTGATTCTTGAAATTTGGCTCTTTGAAATTTTTTAGAATCCCCCAAAATCTAGAATCTTCATCATAACTCCTATCAATCTGAAACCACTCTCAAACATCCTGACAGTATATACATAAAATATAACTTAAAGTATAAGTCACATAAAATATATGACTTGTACTTAAATGTTATATTTTATGTATTCCGCTCTCTTACTTGACCCTCTTAGTTCGTCTTTGCCAAAACACCTTGTACTTGACAAGTGTGGAATCCGCACTTCCCATGTACAAGGTTGTACTTGACTAGTGCGGAATTCACACTTGTCAAGTACAAGCAATAATTCCCCCCCATTGCTTCCACTCCTTCAAGTGCGAGAGTTTCAAGTGAATTCAAAGAAAATGATGACAAATAGAGGAGAAAGTTATAAATTTGCAAAACAATCGGTAAGGCCAACTCCTTGTACTTGACAAGTGCGGAATCCACACATGCCATGTACAAGGTTGTACTTGACTAGTGCGGATTCCACACTTGTCAAGTACAAATACGCCCAGCTCCCCTTCAATCTCCGTAGCCATCAAAAGGTCAAATTGATGCAATCTGCCCCTTAATAGCTCCAAAAAAGTTGACCAAAGAGAAACTTAATTGGGATATTATGACGAAAATAGACCATTGATGGAGGCATGATATTAATTAAATGAAATTCCATAATATTGATGCCAAAATTTAATTAAATGGAATTTAAATTGCCAACTTCCAAGTCGGCCAGCTTAGGGAGAAAATAATTTCAATTTAAAAACTTTTATTTTCTCCTAATGTAGGTCGGCCTAGGGCTGAAAAGGCACCTCTAGAGGCCTAGTCGCCTAAATAAGAAGATTGCCCACTTCATTTTCAAATCACAGTCAATAGCAATTTGATTCACAAGTGCAGAGCAGACTTCCTAGACAACAAATTTCATCATTTTTGGGTAATTGTGGAACTTATATTGCAAGTAATCAGGAATAGACCAAACTTGAGAGAAGAAATCAGAATATTAGGAAGATCAATTCGGGTGTGGAAAAGCTAAAGCTTTTGTAGATCTGGTTTTTTAAACTCAGATTTTTTTTGGGATAAGTTGGACATGGGGAAGAATTTACAAGTGCTTGCTTTTTTTAAAATCTGATTTGATAGGATTGCTGACTAGAATCGGATTGAAATCGTTGTTTTTGATTAAGGTAAAAATAGGTTTTGAAGGGGCTCCGAAACCCTATACAGTCATATTTTGAGGGGAATCTGAAACCCCACTAAGAAGAATAGCTGCAAAAGATAAAACAATACAAATCAGCAGCCAACACCAACAACCAGACAACATCTCAAAACCAAATCTCATACAAAGCTCCAGCTGCTCCAAGGAACACAACACAAGAGGCCAAGGCCTTACATCACATAACAAGTCCCCCAAGCAAGGAGATCCATAGGGTTTTGACAGGTACCCCAAACCTTAAAATTGGGTTTTAACATGGCTCCCAAAACCATCAACACAAATTGCATCACAAGGTTGTTCCTCAAAAAGCCAGCTGAAAAAAGAGGTTTTGAAAGGCTCCCCAAACCTTATAAGACATTAAAACATTCATTGCTTCAGTTCTCGAATAGTTTCCACCGGATTCCACACGAACATCCATCTCCACCTCAATAGAAGATAGCTCCACCTCAATAGGAGTAGTTAGCGAAAATCCGAAAAGCAAAATCTTCACCTCCAAAGGAAAAGAGATCCTGAAGTGAGGGAGGAAATAAGGACTGAAATCATCAAAGCACCCTCCCTTAAGAAAATCAGCACTTGCAAACTTCCCCACCTCAACAAGCAGGACACCAACTTCCCACGAAGAGAAGCCACCCAAAGACCAAACACTGACATTAAGGGAAATCACCTAAAGTAGGAAAGTACCCCATAGGAGACAGTGAAAATCAGAGAAACTGAGATCATCAAAGCACCCTATCTTAATAAAATTAGATTTGGCCAACTTTCCCATCTAAACTAACAGATATCCAAAAACCCACAAAAGAGATCCACCCAAACTACCGCACCAAGCACCACCACCAAGAGAAGACACCTCCAGCGAAAGAGGAACCATGAAGAGAAGGAAATCAGAAGGACTGAGATCATCAAAGCCCCTTCCCTTAAGAAAATCAGCACCAACCGACTTCCCAACCTCAACAGCCATGAAACCACCTTCTTAGAAAGAGGAGCCTCCCAAAGAGCAAACCCTAGCACACAGAGAAAACACCTCCAAAGGAAAAGGGACCCTGAAGTGAAAGAGGAAATTTGAAGGCCTGAAATCATCAAAGCACCCTCCCTTAAGAAAATCAGTACCAGCCAACTTCCTCACCTCAACAAGCAGGATACCATCTTCCCTTGAGGGGAAGCCTCCCAAAAACCAAGCACTAATAGCATGGGGATTCACCTTCAGCAGGAAGGGACAGCTAAGGAGACAAAGAGAATTAGAAAAACTGAGATCATCAAGGCACCCTAACTTAAAAAAACCAGAGCCAACCAACTTCCCCATCTCAACTAACAGTAACCCAAAATCCCACAGAGAGGATCCACCCCAACATTTGCACCAACCACCACACCACAAGAAGAAACAAACAACGAAAGAGGAATCTTGAAGAGAAGGAAATTAGAAGGTCTGAGATCATCACAACCCCCTCCCTTAAGAAAATCAGCACCAACCAACTTCCCAACCTCTACAATCAGGATACCAACCTCCAACAAAGAGATGCCTCCCAAAGAACAAACCCCAATACAACGAGAAATCGCCTTCAATGGAAGAGGGAATCTGAAGAAAAGGGAGAAATTAGAAGGCCCAAAATCATCAAAGCACCCTCCCTTTAAAAAATCAGCTCCATCCAACTTCCCCACTCTATTAAAAAGAAAACCCTCTAACCTTGAAGAAAAACCTCCTAAACACCACCAGAGGCCAGCAACAAACAGAGACCAAAGAAGCTCCACGGCAAGGAAAACCCACGAAGAGAAACCTCCCAAAAACTATACCAAATGCCAACACCAAGAGAAGACACCTCTAGTGGGAAAGGAACCCTGAAGAGAAGAAGGAAATCAGAAGGTTTGAGATCATCAAAGCCCCCTCCGTTGAGAAAATCAGCATCAGCCAGCTTCCCAACCTCTACAATCAGGAAACCAACGATCCACAAAGAGAAGCCTCCCAAACAAGAGTCCTCGACACAGAGAAATCTTCTTAAAAGAAAAAGGAACCCTGAAGAGGAGGAAATCAGGAAGCCCAAAATCATCAAAGCACCCTCCCTTAAGAAAATCAGCACCAGCCAACTTCCCCACTTCAACAAATAGAAAACCATCAATCCTTGAAGAAATACCTCTCAAGAAATTGCACTAGGGGACAACACCAAGCGAAAATGAAGGATGCTTCAAAGTAGGGAAAACCCACAAAAGAGCGAGGGAGATGAAGGGGCAAGGAACAAAAAAGCTCATCTCCGTAAAAGACCCAAGCCCAACAACCAACAACAACTCCAATGATAGGAATCCAAGACAATGAGGCCCAGAAACAACACTACACTTGAAACTTCTCTCCCATCTAAGGAAAGCAAACCGAAAAACCATAGGAGAGATCCAAATCCAGTAGGAAACAAAGCTTATGCTAGCACTAGAACTCTTCCAACCCAGAGCTTCATCCTCAACACATAGGAGAGGACCGACCAACTTGAAGAAAACTGTAGCACAAACCACAAATAGAGGACTCTGCCTCCAACCTTGAACAAGGTAATGCTGCCTAAACAGAACGAAAGCCATACCCCCACATTGAATAGGGGCAGCCAGGGCATCACCAAAGCACACCGCTAAAAAAGTCTCATAAACATGCTCAACCATAAACGAGAAGAGCCACACCAGGTCACTGGAAAGCCCCACTAACCCCAAAGGCAACGAGAGATGAGGAGAAAGAATGCCCAAGCCTTCCCAGAATGTCATCAGTGTGCTCATAGTCAAGGAGCAAGCCTAAATTGTAGGGCGGGGAAGAGAAACGGGCCAAAAAACCCTCAAAACCACCACACAGCCTAAACTGCCACCACGACCAACAACAGTTCATCCAGTAGGCAAAAGAAGAGTAAACATGACCATAACCAGACTCTTTGGCCATCTCATATCTCCAGACCAATAATAGGAACTTCCTAGATGAGAGAAGAGGGAGGAAAATAGATTCTCCCAAAGCCTTGATAAAACCAGATAGATCCACCAGCAAGAGGGCATTCCGTAGAGAAGAAACACCCCCAACGCCTTCACCGACAACCACAACGAATCTATAACTTCGACATCATGCAGAGAGAGCCCAGGGCCAAGCAGGCAACCCACGGGCTGCGAAGAAACTCCCCTGCACCACAGAAAGCCGCCAAGCCAGCATCACAGAAGATCATCAATCTAGCGTCGACAAAAGCAAATGGAGCCCAGAGGGCTAACACCCAAACCGTATGCATCAGCCAACCCAAGAACCAAAATAGAGAATCCCCATCGCGTGGAAAGGATATTCCCCTGAAACCATGTAAATACCATGTTGCCCCTCCATAGAGGACACCCCGGAGGATACAACAAGTAGAAGGCAAGCTCCATCTCCCTCATCGTCCTCAGAATCGCCTTCCTCTGCAGTTTGAATCTCCGCTACCTCACCGTTTCCTGCCCGTCGCTCTCCTGTGCTCCATTCCTCCCCTATTTTGAGCCTTCCTCTGCATCTGTGGAGTTTGAATCTCCGTTACCACACTGTTTCCCGCCTGTCGCTCTCCTCTGCTCCATTCCTCCCCTATTTTGAAATCATTGTTTGTCAAGGAAAAATAATTAAATGTGAATATGTCCTTATTCAAATTCATTTTTAATTAGTTTCAATTCTTGGTTTTAAAAGTTCGATTTTAGCAAGAATTGTGAAGTCAAAAGTTTTTTACGGGTGGATGTTGGCCTTGCAGATAGAAAATTTCGAAGCCTAAAGATGGAAGTTCAAAGAGCCAAAGACAAGCCCTATTAAAGCATGATACTAAGGAGATGATAACAAAATTGAGCTTTCCTTCGAAATGGAGAAGGATTGGAGACATAAACCTCAGACTAGTCTACATGATATGAGTTAGAGGTCGGATGTTGAGAGGCACGCCTTCCAAGTTGGCAAAAAGAATGACATAGAATGGAATAGTTCAAGCCGCAGCTTTCCCACCAACAATGCAGTGCCCGGAGTTGATAATAGAATGTGCCAAGCACTATGATCCTCAAACAAGATTAGTTCGGTATGGGTGAGATAGGAAGATATTGGTAACACTCACGGAGAGGGCAATTGAGGAGACATTCAATATTCCACATCACAAGGTGTGTGTCTACATCACCAAGGATGAAGCCTTGAAGCATTATAATAACCACAAACCATATGATTGTACTACGGTATGGGCGAGATAGGAAGATATTGGTAACATTCACGGAGAGGGCAATTGAGGAGACATTCAATATTCCACATCACAAGGTGGGTGTCTACATCACCAAGGATGAAGCCTTGAAGCATTATAATAATGACAAACTAGATGATTGTACTACCATAATTAGCAATGATTGGCTACTTGAACCAAGAATATGTCATATCAAGTTGCCCAAGCTATCCAAGTCAAAGTTTAAGGAAGATTATGGTGATCTCATTGTCATGTTGAATAAGGTGATGGGGATTCCTTAGGGAGGAGTTTTCGAACCATGGATGTTCTATTTTATAGACAAGATTTCAAGTGGAGAAGTGATGTTTGATTGGGCAAGGATCATTAGTGACAACTTGGATCTTCAATTCAGAATGCTACAATCAACAAGAACATTCTTCATGGGTTCATATTTGTTCTATAGTATATAGCAATGATGTTTAGATATCCAGGATTACGATATTTGGGTCAAGTTGGAACAAATACTTGGCAATATCTAGTACATGAGTGCTATCCACAATTGCATCTCTACAATAACAAGCATTTCAAAATATTCATTGATGCATTTGCTATAAAGATTGTGAGAATTTTACAAGAGGCTACTCATAAGAGGTTATTCGAGGAAGCAGAGAAATTCATCAAGAAGTATGGTTCGTGGTACATCCAGTTTCCAAAGTTCACATATATTAGAGTGGTGGGAAGTACATGTTGCCCAAAGAGACTTCCAAGGTATCCAACCAACAAGCTAGTATTGATGGAAGTGGCAAGACAATTGATCGCCTACAACAAAATTCAAAAGAATAAGAACAGGCAAGGGTTCACATTTCCACTTCAAGTTGGAGCCGAAAGTTGTCAGTCCCTTCTAGTCATGGAATCAACAGAGAAAGAGTTTGAACACTATGCCTTGGGATCCTACGAAGCTAGAGGGAATTTCGATCTAGACAAGAAAATCAGGAAGGCCTATGGAAATAAGTTCAAACATGTCCCACATTTAGAAGACTATTGGGCAAATGGAACTGATGATTTTGAGGTAAGGACGTTTTCAAGGTTGATTTTGGACATGATTAGAGAATACAAATGTAAGCAAACTCAAGTACCTGACTAGTTGGAGGAAGATAGACTCATTAGAATTTTTTTTAAAACAACGAAAGGCCAAGAATTAGAATCCATTGATTGGTCGGATGAGAATGAGATCAATCTGGAAAATTTGATGATACAAGTTTCTCTTTTCACCCAAGAATGGTTGGGTAGAAAGATGGCGAGTTTAGTGAGAAGAGGAATCCCACTAACTTATGAAAAGATGAAAGAGGTAGAGGAAATCGAAGATGAATCATCTGAGCAACCTTAGGAGGCTAATGAGAGGCAGAAGGGTGAAAGCAACAAGAAAAGAAAAAATAATGATAAAGTATCACAAACTAAGGTTTCAAAGGAAAAAAGGGATAATGATTCAAGAACCTCTGGCTAAGAAGCAAAAACCAAGTGATCCTCCATCAAAAGAAAGTGTCACTTTTGCACAAGAAAAGACTATGCCAACCAAGGACATAGAGGTACATCAAGAGGTTATAGTCGAGTCAGAGGCTAGCATTAGCCAAAGTTATGGATATTCATCATTAAGCCAAAGTCAACAAGAAGTTAGTTCTCCCCCACAAAGAAATGAGGAAGATGAGATAGTCAATATTGTAGACACTCTTGAGCAGGGTGAAGTTGGCCCTTCAAATAAAAATCTCAATGAAGATTTAGCCATGGAACTGATTGAAATCAAGGAGGTAATGACGACCAAAGAAATGAGGAGAAAAATAAAGAACCAAATATGGAATTGGGAGAACGTACAACACCTCCTTGGTTGAGAGAGATATTACAAAGGAAGTTGTCAATAAAGAGCTAGTTGAAAATATTATAGAAAATGTTGGCAAAGAATAGGAAAATCAGCCAACAAAGAGATTAGCAAAGGTTATTTGAGATTATTCAGGTGCCCGCAAGGTCCAAATTGCTATTCCAAGGGGCGACAAGACAAAGAAAGATATTCTTCCTCAAGATTATGATAGCGTGGAGCATGATATGGGAACTGCCACAAAGAAACGAGAGATCGAGGATACTCATGTGGCTATTCAAGCTTTGGAGCAAAGAGTAAGTAAGGAAGTTGGAAAGAAGAAGCGATACAAAGAAGAAAATCGACAGCTAAAAGAGTACATCAAGCATTTGATGAATCCCATACAAGAGAAAGATCAAACATTTGCACTACCTCCCACACTTGAAAGAGAATCAATTTAGAATCTGGAGGTCATGAAAATGACACTTCAAGAAGGAAGAGCATGGGTGGAAGAAGTTTCACAAGAGGCAAATATTTTCCTTCTTGAATTCTTGGAACATTACAAATGGTTGTTTCCATCAAAGCAAGAACTCGAGCTTTGTGAAGAATTTCAGTTCGTCAAAGAGAAGACTATCCCATGATTGCAAGCAATGAAAGGAGTTTCCAAGTTAATGTTAGAAAAAGGCAAAGTGATAAAAGAAAGTGAGAGGGACATCATCAATGAATGATATTTTTGTAT
>MU226173.1:2916841-2937109 GCA_018584345.1 Thuja plicata
CATGATTGCAAGCAATGAAAGGAGTTTCCAAGTTAATGTTAGAAAAAGGCAAAGTGATAAAAGAAAGTGAGAGGGACATCATCAATGAATGATATTTTTGTATTGGTTTCAAAATAAGATACCCTTGAGAAAATAAAGTGATTGTCAATGGCTCACTGAAACAACTCAAGCAATCCAGGATGAAATTCAAGAAGTGGTGATGGAAACATTTCAATTTAGCGGGAGGAAGGAAGAGACCATGGAGTGAGAAGTCTTGAGAGAAAGGATGAAGACTCTCTACTTTAAAGATAGCAACATCATCAAGAGGAGACAAGTGAGAAGTGTTGCAACATTCAAAGCCTTCATAGCCACTTGTCATGATAGTATACTTGATTGGGAGAAGGCTGAGTGGAAGATCCAGAAGGCTTATTGATATTCTATCTAGATTCATTAAATTTGCAAAAGGGGAAAAAGTCAAAGGAAATTACCTATTAAAAGAAGATTTGATGTAAGCCCATGTGGCATTAGATTTTCTCATTGGTTCATAATTAGGTGCTCCTTTTTGATTGGTCCATTGTTTGGTGCCTTTTGTTTAGTGATTTATAACTAACCCATTTTATTTTTGGCTCTTAATGGCAATGTATTTTTTCTATTGGCCCACATGGTGGTACTTTGATGTAATTGGGTGGGCATTTAATATTTGTTAGTGGTGGTTATGGAAGCCTAATTAGGGCTATAGTGGATAAATTTAGGCCATTGATTCTGATTTAACCTATAGTTGATAAATTTAGGCCATTGATTCTGATTTAATCTTGGCCATCTGTTGTACTAGAGATCTCTATATAAGGCTTGCAGACAAATCATACAAAGTTGCTTAAGAATTCTTTGACCAATCTGAAATATGCTTGATATTCAAATCAATATAATAAGAAACCCATAACATATAGGAATCTTCAAATAATCTTGACTACTTGAGTCAATATAACTGGTGAAACCAAATTTGAAAAACATTCAACTGTATACGTTACACAATATCAAGAAGGAAGCAAATATTTTACAAATTGTTTAATGATATATTACAATTGACCCCCCCCCCTCCGCCCCCCCACTTTTTTTTTCACTCGGTCTAGATTTCCCTTTTATAATTACAAGGGAGCGCTTTAGACCGTTACAATGTCTTATAAAAACCTATTTATTTTCCTATCCCAAAGTCAATACTAATTAATCATTTATTAGTGAACTTCAATCTCCAGCTCGTTGAATATTTCACCTTGCTTAATGATAGTAATTATTTCTTCTTCGCATTTTAAATAACCATATATCCCTTTTCCTATGAGAAATTTTGGGAACATAATTTTTCCTTTATACCGGTCCTTTCCTTCTTCGTAGAGTCAGGCATCTTGGTGAGTTCGAGAATCATGTGTATCGCTCGACAATGTATGATGTCGGGTAGTCGGGGCAGAATTAAAACCTTTGAACCATTCCCATCTAGTTTGTGAGTTCGGAAAGAAGCCTGACTTGCCGACAATGTATGATGTCAGGTAGTCGGGGTAGAATTAAAACCTTTGAACCATTCCCATCCAGTTCGGGAGTTCATAAAGAAACCCGACTTGCCAATAATGTATGATGTCGGGTAGTCGACTGGGAATTAAAACCTCTGAACCAGTTTTATTTGGTTCGAGAGTTGGGAAAGAAGCCCAACTTGCCGACAGTGTATGATGTCGGGTAGTCGGGGGAAAACCCAAACTTACATACCTGGTGACATTTGGTTCTAAAGTTTGCTAAATGAGCCAACCACCCGACTACACATAATTTTGATGCTTTTTAAATAAGCCCGTTCCTAATGTATGAGCCCTGCATATTAATTAAATCTGACTATGGGAAATTAGAAATGGACATGTGGACTTATTTATGAACATGATCCCCAATGACAATCAACAGATAGCAAGATATACATCTTCAAAGTGGGCTACTCAAGAAAGTTTTGTAGGGGTGCCTATAGGTGTTGTAATTGAATTTTCACAATATGGGCATATCAAATTTAGCGAAAATTTGAGGCGCTAATAGTGGCTTTGTCTGGGGATGTATGCCCCTTGTGGGCATAGCAAGAATCCAGTTTTCTCTGGTGGAGTAGTCCATGTGCCTATCCGTTGGGCTCCTCAACCACTCATCTCCTATTTGAAAATAAAGTCAAAACTTCTTTTGGTGGCCCCGGGCCACCAAAAATAAAAAACCAATGCTTGCCTCTATCATATACTTGATTCTCATCATGCTAGACCAAGATTAATTTGAAGTTATCACTGAAATCTGCCTGGTAGAACATGCTGACAACTTTCTTCAATTTACTATACTCAGTACTGATATATTTTTCATCATTATGCTTCTGAAAACCAAGTGTATACTGAAAATACTCATCATCATATAAGAAGTAGATACTACGGCCATCAACCAGATCGGATCCATGCTTCATGTAACATTTTATTTCATCATACCCAACGTCATCCAACAAACAACATCTATCTGGCTGAAGTGTAGGTGCATGTACATCATCATGACAATCAAATAGTTTTCCATCCGAATATGTAATGTTGTTTGGAAAACAACCTAATTCATTAGAACACTTCGCTCGTTCATCCACCATTGTACATGTGTTCATGCTTTTTATGCCAAGAGCGCAATCCATATTTTCTATCTCATTTACACTCTTCATTTTAATTCCAGAACCATAACCTACTTCTACTTGAGAAGCTTCAGCTTGAGCATCATCCCTTTCTTAATGAGGCATGGAAGTATTGACACAATTACATATTGTAGCACTAGAAGAATTTTCAGATCTCATACTATGCATGTCTGAAACTTCTTTTACATTAATTACTTCTGAAGTAGCCCAATTTGAAACATCTTACAATTCTTTTGATGATGATGATATAACATACTCATCTGATACACATGATTCTGGCTCAGCCTTATGTGAATTATCTTCATAATCTGATGTGACATCCAGATCCTTTGAAAACACTTCCTCTTTCTCATACAATGGATTTGAGAACTCATAAAAACTGCCTTTAAACACACCTTGGCAAGAGAAAATGTGATCTTCTTCCATCATTCCATTGTAAAATGGATTTGAAATGATCTGAAAATCATTTTCAGAGGTATATTTGTCTCGCATCTGCTGTCCATAATGTATATCATTAATAACTTTATCTTCATTAGCATAATCCTTATCATAACTTAAATTACCATCAGACTTATGTGGTGCAAATGACCCCTTCTCTGATTTAAAAGAACTAAAATGATCAGTACTTTTTATCTTTTGGTCACTTGATAATAAGTGCCACATCTCCTTCATATCCACATCCTTAGATATTTAATTTGAATCAATTTCATCATGCGGCTGCCATTGTACTCTTGTGAATGTATTGTCACCAAAATCTGAGGATGTGGTTCTCTCATTATTAATAGGATCAACATTATGTGCATCTTGATGATAAAAAACTTGGGGCTCAATTTGACCTGCACTGGTGAATAGTGCTTGATTGAGGACAGCAGGCTGATGTTCATATGCGTTGCCATTCTCAGCTAAGTATACATTAGGCGGATGCTCATATGCATAATCTTGAGTTTGTGTACGAGGCATTGCTGTGTTTTGAGGCACATACATCTGATTCATATGTACTGTATCATATTTTGACTCATATTCATCACCATAGCATGAATCATACAATGGGGAAGCGAGTTGGTAGTTATTTAAGACACCATTATTAACCTCTGGACTGTACTTTTTGCTTGCATAAGAGGCTCTCCTTTCCTGCTTAAGTCTCCTGGATATCACATATTTTGACACCTCAATGTTCATAGCAATTTCAAATGCTTCATACAGACTTTCTGGACTTTTACTCCTCAGCCTGTTACTCATTTCTTCATCAAAGGCGCCCAAGTAGATACACAAAGCCAGTGCATCATTAGGCCTCATGTTTTCAGGGATTCTCTTTATTACTTTTGCAAATCTGAGGTTGAAAGCTGGCACCGACTCATCTTCTCTAATGCAAATGTCCATAAACTCTCTGATCACCAAAGATTTAACAGTTCTTTCACCGAATTGATCTATGAATGCTGATTTGAAGTCATGCCAAGAACTAATGGAGCACGGTTGTAAGTCTGAAAAGCACTCTCTTGCATCGTCCTTCAAGGATTTTACAAAGAGTCTCATAACTACGTCTTCATGATCAACTTCATAGTCCTCCATCAAGAAATCAAACTGCTGTAAATGCTTCTCAGCTGACTCATCCTTTGAACCACTGAATAATGGTATTTTATCTCTGATATCGGGTGGGATATCATTTGGGTAACCAATGATGCCTCGGAAATCCAATGCCTTATACCTCTCAATTCTGAAATTCCTTCTACTATGCAACTTGGATTGATCACATAACATGGTTGTATCTCGAACTGGGTTCATTAATCCAGCAAAGTCACCTTCAATAATTTTTGAAGATGTAATGATTTCCAAGTTCTAAATTTTTTTGACTCTTCCCAATGAATTTATCAACTATCTTCCCAGTAGAGTTGCCAATCTGTTGGTTGTGTGATTCGGATGGGGCAATCTCAACTATCTTGACTTAATGCCAAAGATTCTGGATTATGTTTCAACAATATTTTTTATTCAACTCCCCAGTAGAGGCACCAATCAGTTGGTTGGGTGACTTGGATGGGGCAATCTCAACTGTATAGAATTCAACAAGTTAACACCAGAGATTCTAGGTCAAATTTAATAATATCTTTCGTACACAACTCCCCAACAGAGTCGCCAATTTGTTGGTTCCCAAAATCACAGGTGTACCAAACACTAAGAATATGCCAGTTTCTATTATCAGCTTCAACAATTGACTTGGCCAACAAACGAGATTGATCAAAACGATCAAATTCCACTGCACTTCTGGCTCTGCTAGACCAAGGCGGGTACACCTGTATACTGATTTTAGCTTCTATTATTTATCTTCAATCTCTTACTTCCTCTATCTTAGAATGACATGAATGGTTTGAAATAGAGCAATCTAACTTCTAACCCTACTCGTATCTCCTACTTGCATAAAACTGAAATTGAAATTATATATAAATGTGTTTGTTTCAAATGATCAATGCCTTCTATCCACTGGGCAACAAAGTCAGTATTCCGTTTCTTCATTGGTTATATATCACTTCGTTAGACAATTTTTAAATTTACACCCTTTGTAAATCTGTTAGTTATTTGAATCCTAATATGTTCAACGAGTTATCTTATTTCTATGACCTATCCACATGAATTTAATCTCTCGTTGAGAGAACCAAGCAGACAAATCATACAATGATGCTTAAGAATTCTTTGACCAATTTGAAATATGCTTGATATTCAAATCAATATAATAAGAAAGCCACAACATATAGGAATCTTCAATTAATCTTGACTACTTGAGTCAATATAACAGGTGAAACTAAATTTGAAATCATTCAATTGTATTCGTTACACAGTATCAAGAAGGAAGTAGATATTTTACAAAAGTTTTTATGATATATTACAATTGATCCCCTCCCTTTTTTCACTCGGTCTTGATTTCCCTTTTATAATTACAAGGGAGCAGTTCATATCGTTACAGTGTTTTATAAAACCCTATTTATTTTCCTATCCCAAAGTCAAGAATAATTAATCATTTATTAGTGAACTTCAATCTCTAGCTCGTTGAATATTTCACCTTTCCTTATTGAAAGTAATTATTTCTCCTTCACATTTTAAATCTCCATATCCCTTTTCCTATTATAAATTTTGGGAAAATAATTCTTCCCTTATACCATTCCTTTCCTTCTTCGTAGAGTCGGGCATCTTGGTGAGTTTGAGAATCATGTATACCGCCCGACAATGTATGATGTCGGGTAGTCGGGGTAGAATTAAAACCTTTGAATCATTCCCATCTAGTTCGTGAGTTCGGAAAGAAACCCAACCTATCGACAATGTATGATGTCGAGTAGTAGGGGCAAAATTAAAACCTTTGAACCATTCTCATCCAGTTCGGGAGTTCGTAAAGAAACTCAACTTGCCGAAACTGTATGATGTCGGGTAGTCAGCAGGGAATTAAAACTTCTGAACAACTTTTATTTGCTTCCAAAGTTGGGAAAGAAGCCTGACTTGCCGACAATGTATGATGTTGCGTAGTCGAGGGAAAACCCGAACTTAAATACCTATTGACATTTGGTTCCGAAGTTTGCTAAATGAGTCAACCTGCCGACTACACATAATTTTGATGCTTTTTAATAAGCCCGTTCCTGATGTATGAGCCGTGCATATTAATTAAATCTGACTATGAGAAATTAGAAATGGACACGTGGACTTATTTATGAACTTGATCCCCAATGACAATCAACAGATAACAAGATATACATCTTCAAAGTGGGCTACTCAAGAAAGTTTTGTAGGGGTACCTATAGGCGTTGTACCTGAATTTTCACACTATGGGCATATCAAATTTAGCAAAAATTTGAGGTGCTAACAAGTTGAATGGAAGATATTGTTGAATAATGATTAGTGCTGGTGTCCATACTTTTTGGTACTTGTTGATTATAAGTAACAATGCAAGGTTAGTCTGGGGCTAAATTGCAAGTGTTTAACTTCTATTGGAAATGTTCATTTAGATTGCGCCTTCATAGGGTATTTGAATGAGTATTGATAATGTGAAAACCATTCCCACGTCCTTAGAAGATAGCACCCTCCTATGCCTAGTTGACATGACGAAGCAAAGGATGGTTAGAGGCTCACCTCATCATCAACATTGTCTTACATTCCTAAGTTAGAATAGCTTTCTAAACCTTTATCCCTTTGCAGTTTGCTTGGTTCAAAGAAGTTGAAGTTGTTGATGTCCATTGAATGAACAACGTAATTCCCTTGTGATACCCAACATATCACATCATTATAACTGAGCAAAAGTCCACGATAAGAAGGAACCTTGGGGTTTTCTCTTTTGATCACACAATCCAGATACATTGTTTAGCACATGAGCATCCTTATTAAAGAGAGGGTTGGAGATTTGGTGTTTCATTTGGAATACTAAGTGTTCAATTTTGCATGTTGTAGTGGCATAAAAATCACATCAGTACAACCGTTACCATATCAAATCCTGGTTAGCCCCTAGCAATCTTTCACTTTTGTGAACCGGATGAATGTTGGCTAATCCAAAAGATACAACAATAGCTCTAGCATATGCCATTGGCATAGTTCAATGACAACTTGCTAAAGGTTACTATATCATTTCTAGAGTAGCCTTGGCAACTTCACCTTCGTGAACTAGGTGAATGCTGATTGATCCCTTGCAATAGCCTAGACATTGATCATTAGCACGATCCAATGATTGCTTATCACTATGCAAATATCCGAGAGGTTCACACTTGTGGAGGTCATATCAAATAGGATTCACAATACTGATCAAATGGATAAGTATATCACAATCAAGCAATTTAAGAGCCTATAGGTCCAAGGTTTTGATTTCACAAACACATAACAATTACATTGAACCGCCTCGACTCAAAAAGTAGCCTTAAGAAGATACCGATTATAAGGTAGTCAACCCATTCACTTCCTTCAACTTGCTATTCAAAAGCACATTATGTATTATATACAATTTATCAATTTTTTTTAACTCTTTCATAACTATCTAATGCACATTTCAGCCTTATCTAAAGCCTACAAAGAGGGAAGGTCAAACAAATTAGAAACAACCTCAATCCCTGGAGTTATTCGCCCCTAAAACCTCCCCTATGGATTTGTGGTCACAGGGGCATCCTTGACCCAAGATGACTGCCTATGTACCTACTTACAAATCGATTGAGGTCACACATAGATCTCCTCACAAGGTTTCTGAAAGGACCTACAGACAAGTTCCCAATTTCATCATTCTATACTATGTCACTTCTACCCGAGTATGTCAAGATCTCAAATTAGAACTCACCACGATCATAATTACCAATTCCACATGAATATCCCACAAGTTAGGTCGATCTCCTAATTTTCTTGGTTCATACAAACCATACTTATTGCAAGCCTAAGACATGCTATGGCATAGTGCTAACACAAACATGCAATCACATTATTGTAGTCATAATTGCTACATTCAAAGGTATATCCTGATGTAAATCTATTTAAAGGTGTACTTGGCTTGCCCGACAAAATAAACAACACCCCTTAGGAACAATATTATAGAGTTAGGGTCCCTTGTTGCTTTAAATTACGCCTACGTATTGTAAGTTATCATTTACCCAGGACAATCTACAACCACAACCCACTCAAAAGGGATGCATCAGTATTAGAGGGTAGATGGTAAGATTATTATAGAAAGTCTACATCTCATACTAATTCATATGTTATTCAAATGACAAATATTTTACTCCAAAAACCAACAAAACACCGCCATGAGACTCACAACATTCTTAAGAGATAGTATAACCCATTTCAACTATCATTTACACTAACGTTGATTAGGGTCAATGGCCTTACAATAACCTTATTATTTTAATGGGTAATTATTGTACAAAACAAAGCAATATAGATACTTTAGAGAGACAAAAATAGGCTGAAACCTAGGACAACTATAGTTTTAATTCCATCATAAAATCCTTATTACCTGTATTATTAAGTGATTGTATGTCAATCTTGTATTAGGTGTATTTTATTCTTGGATTATATCCTAAGGTGTTCGTTCCACTAGAGATTTAACCTAGACTTCTTGCCACCTTGTTTTCTTGAAGTCTCAACATAGTGGTGTTATAAATTCCATATCTGCTTGAATTTCTGATCACTTGGACATTCAAACAATTTAACCCTTGATTTACAGCAAATTCTTGTTTTATGAATTTTTCATAATCCTAACTTTTCAAGTTCTTGAGCACCATACTAGATATTAGTTGCATCTAGATTATGATTCCCAATTACTTATAAAGTATGCTAATTTCATTTTAGGATCAAGAAAAGTAATATTTAATTCATAATTATCCATCCTTTCATGCATAAGCACAAATCACTTTATTTAATCATTATCAGCTAAAACAATGGATAATTGAAAATTTATGTTACAGAAACTGCAAGAAAATTTATAACCTTTTATACATACTCAGGAGAGTTTAGATATAGGTTCTTCTTCATTAATCCTACTCGTGAGCTTTGTAAATGTGGTGGTGATAAGCAGTGGCTCTTGTCTGTCATGTCCCCAACATGAAATACCTGTACAAGCATAAGAAAATTGCCTTACTCGTAAGACATCACGATTGCAACTTCATAACAATATGTTAATATTTCACTCGGGTCGAATCACTGTAGTGGAAGCTATCTCTATTGCCAAAGATTAGTTTACTGGTCTGCAATTAATATCATGAATGTTGGCATACATTTTGAGTTCCACATAGGAATGCTGACACATGTCCACACTTGGCGATATAAAGAATTTAGAGATTACGGAATTCAACGGAGATTATAATCTAAAAAGGGTAATACCATCAGATTATAATATAAGTAGTGGCAGCAAAACACTAAATATAGGTTCCCATCAGTTCCCCAACATAGTTCTTTGGCTGTATGCGGAAACAATATTTACGGGAATGAAACAATCATCCTGAGAATGGTGTATCAAATAACAATACACGGCTTGTGTTGAGGATTGCGGATATGTGGATCAAGCTATCGCTGGGACAGGAGTAAAATGGTAGTGATTAAACACAAAAAGAATGACTCAATGAAATATAGTATATAACGTCAGATGATTAGTCAAGAGTACACAATTAAGAAATAAGTGAGCATCGATTATATTATCATAAACATTATCAAGCTTGAAGAGGCACAAACTGTGATTAAGACTGATATTTCAGTAGAGTGTCATTGGATACAAATACTTGAAATGAAGTATTTTGATAATCATTATTGTTTGGGCTTTGTATATTTTAGAGATCAAAATTATAATGAATGATTATATATATAGAGGCATTCATATATATATATATATATAAAATTTAATGTGAATTTTATAATTACCTTATTTAGTAATGATAGGTATATTATTAATGTAAGGATTTAATACAAGAAGTATGTATAAAACATTATTTATATTTTCTAACTATTAATCATGGTAAGGGAAGTGTAGTAATTATGATTGGGAGAACGACGAATGAGGCCACCTTCTAAGCATGCCACATCATGGTTGTGATAGGGGAATCCCCATGGGGCCAAAGGGGAACAAAGTGGACTGCTTCGGGCTTATAAATGATAGGCTTTCGGAGCACCTTATTGTGAATACTCCTCATAGTCCCTACCATGGTGAATGGGTTTTCAATCATTAGCAACAAGTTAGGAATGGCAAAGTGTAGGAGAATGGTGATAGGACCCCACACTAGCTAGCCCACCTCATATGCATGGCAAGGGCAACATGAGGCCAAGGGGGACCAATGTATCTGCTCTTGGGCCTGGGGTGTAGGAGGTTTCTGGGGCTTCTCATCAAGTCACCCTACCTTATCACTTCTATGATTGGGTCATCTTCAATAATCTATCTAATTGGTGTACATTTCTTATATATGTTATTTATAATGTTAAGAAATCTAACTGACATTATGATTATATATAAACCCTAACTATGTTGCAGGGTCTCACGTTTGGGATACGTAACTAAAGAAATCCTATATATAGTAAACCCTAAACCTAATCTTGTGTAATTGTGATTTTAGGGAAAATTTCTAGGGCAAGATAGAAAGGGGACATTACATTGTCATTTATAAAATCTAATATGGTTCCTCTTTAGGTATGCTTTTCTATCGGTTGAGCCCTCTTCTTGGTCTCTAGTTTAGCGCAAACAAATAGGAGGCTGGTTTTCATCCGATTTATTAAAGCCCAATTTTTTAGATACTTGCATCATTTTCAAGGAACAATGAGGTATGCAATAATGTTGTTTAACATAATAGAATTTTTTCTTGGTTTACATATTCATTTATATATAATATATTAATATTAGGAAGCATAAGGATGCCAGGTATTCCATAATTCATTTTGACAAAAATATGGAATACATATAATATTATATTTCATTATTAATATATGCTATAATATTATATGTATTCCTCATCATAAATATCATCATTAGTTTAAATGACCTAATCATAACTATTAGAATCTTGTAGTTTTACTCTAACAGTCCTTGTATTCTCCATTTATCTTGTTATTCTGTTTAACTAATTCAATTTTTTTGGTGTCTATGCAATGCATCTAGGACATCTAGTTTGTCCAAACTGGCCGCCGGACCAGCCACAGTTCGAACTGGTCCGGTCCGCCTGTGGGTTCGGACAGGGTCCGATCCACACAGGCCTGGTTCGAACTAGACCATGGGTCGGTTGGACCACCCCCAAAACCGATGAACTGTCATCAAACTTATGCAAATTGGGGCCCGTGGATGGCGGCCAAGTTGGGTTTTTTTGCAAATTTAATAATTTTTTGACATCCACAACCCTAAAAGTGGATTTGAAAGGATTTTGTTGACTTCTAATTCTCATTTGTGGTGTGCAAATAGGTTATTTTGTCTTCAGCTGGAGCAAATAGGTGGTTGAGCAAGAGTTTGGTTGTGCAAGGAGTTGGAAGATTGATTTGTGGATCTTCTTCAAGTGTTTGTGCCTCATTCCTACACCTTTGCAAACTTACAATGAGTGGAAAAGGTAAGTTCTTGTTCCATTTGCTTTTGTTTTTGTTTTAGTTTTTTTTTCATTTCTTTCATTGTCAATAAGATCTACCTATTTTTTTTATAGAATTTTTCATTCTCTTGCTTTTATATTGAATATGTATACAATTTCTTGCCATAGGAAAAGGAACTACAATGACATCTACCTCTTTCTCCGTAGGCAATACTGAACAAATAATAGAACCCCATTTTGATTCTCCTTTGTAGAAGTATGTTGATATTGTAAGACCCCTTCAGGAGGTGATGCATTCTGTTGGAAATGTTGGGGTTGTGCTGTAGAAAGGAATAGTTCATATTATCGTGTGGTAGGACATTTGTGTGGAATCTCTGGAAGAGGAGTCACGAAATACCCTGGTAAAAAAAATGCACCTATACTAAATGCAACAGAATTAAATTATATTGTAGATTATGAGGCAACAGAAGAGAGAGAAGAATGTAGGCAAAATACAACCATCGGCAGTAGCAGTAAAAAAAAAGCAAAGGGAATGCAACCCCCCTTTGCAAATGTTGTGATAGAAGACCACCCCTTTTATACTACCTCAGGTGGCCTTGATATTGAAAGTGAAGCACCCCTTACAAAAGAAAGGGACCATTGGAAACTGCATTTCAAAATGAGAGTCGGGAAATTGCCAACATTGATGTGACAAGAATGCTTGTTTGCAAATGGGCTGCCTTTTAGTGTTGTTTGCTCTCCATACTAGAAGATAATGAAAAGTGCCAATGAAGCTCCAAGAGGGTACAAGGGCCCCGATTATGAGAGAGTGCGGACCACCTTGTTGGATAGAGAGGTCAAGGAGATTGATGATCAATTGAAGCCCATAAGGGATTCATGGATTGAGATAGGGGTATCAATTGTTTCAGATGGGTGGAAAGATACAAGAAATCGCCCCTTGATCAATGTCATGGCGTGTCCCCTAAAGGGCAATGTTTTTGAAATCCTTGGATTGTGAGGGGCAAGTAAAAGATGGGCCATTTATTGCTGATATTCTCATCTCTGCCATTGAACAAGTGGGTGCTAGAAACGTTGTCCAAGTCGTAACGGACAATGCAAAGAATTGTAGAGCTGCTGGTTTGTTGGTTGAAGAGCGATATCACCATATCTTTTGGACACCTTGTGCGGTCCATTCACTCAATTTTATGCTACGAAAGATTGAGAACAAAATTGGGTGGATGAAAGAGGTGTATGAAGAGGCTGAGGACATCCAGATGTTCGTCACAAAACACCACATGACTCAAGGAATATTCAGACCGTTCTCACATTTGGAGCTATTGAAGGTAAGTGAACTTGAACTCTAGTTAGTAATTTAAAAAAAAAAATAAAATTAGTATCTTACAATTTCTGATTTTCATATTTTGATTGTGTAATGTGTATTCTTTTTTAAAGTGTCTCTTATAGTTGTATTGTTTTTGCTCTAATTTATGTTATAGGTTGCTGAGACCCGTTTCGCATCAAATTTAATCGTCTTGAGACAACTTGTGCAAGTGAAATAGGCACTTTGCAATATGGTAATCAGCAACAATTGGTCTATATGTAGGCAAAGCAACAGTGATAGGGCAACCAAAATAAAGCAAAGGATATTGGATGACTTATGGTGGGAACGTGTGGAATACCTCATTAAGTTCACCGAGCCCATTATGAGCATCCTTTGGTACACTGACATGGATATGCCTTGCCTTGGAGAGATCTATGATGTCATAGACTCAATGCTTGAGAAGATCAAGAAAATTGTAAATGAAAAAGAGCAAGATCCCCAGGTAACCTTCTTCAAACAATTGCAAGCAATTGTTGTAGAACGATGGAACAAAATGTCTAGTTATCTACATTTTCTTGCCTATGCATTAACACCCAAATACTATAGCACCCAATATATTGATCTACCAGGAAGGTTGCCACCATATAGAGATTTAGAAGTGTTTGATGGGTACAAGGCAGCATTTGAAAGACTCTTTCCTGATGATGATAAGCGAGATTTGATTACGAACGAGTTCATAGAGTTTGTGAATGCAAGAGGTCTAAGTAATGATGCTCTTCGTCATTGGTTTAGGAAGGATGCTCATAGTTGGTGGTACCTCCATGGCCAAAGATTCCAAACGCTGCAGCCCCTTGCAATGAAAATTATATCACAAGTAAGTTTCATTTAAAAAAAAATAGTTTACTTTATCTTCATGAATTGCTAGTAATTTTTATTTTATTATTATAAGATTAATAATTTTATTTTAATTGTTTACTTTGTCTTGTCTTTATAGGTTGCTAGTTCATCTGCATCAGAAAGAAATTGGAGCACATATTCTTTCATCCACTCAGTGAAGCGCAATAGGTTGCAATCAAAAAGAGCGGAGAACTTGGCATTTGTGCATTACAACTTGCGTCTCGTCTCACACGAGTAAAAAATAAAATGAAGGGGAGACGAAGAGCTTGCGGACTTGGATGCTTCCACTTCTTGGCTTGCACTTGATGAATTTGAAAATCTTGACACCAATAATATTATTGGTGCAGCTGATCCCATTGGCCTTAGCTCTGTTTGTGTCAACTAATGCCAATGAAGAAGAAGAAGAATATCAATAAATTTTTAATCCATTAGTTGAACTTGAAACAATGATACTTGAACTTGATGTTATGATTTATCACTTGACAATTGATATTTTAATGTTTTGAATCTTTGATGTTGAACTTGAAGTATATGATGTTATGATGGTATGATCATGATTCATGATGCTATGATTACAAGCTTATGGTGTTTTTGTTGTTTAAATATTTTTATTATACTATGTGACATTCTAATCTTAACTCATGCTTCTAGGCTTCATAAATATGTATATATATAATTTTTACATGTTTTTGTACTAACAAACCCAAACGAACCCAAACCCCTTATCAAAATTTTGCCGTACCGGCGAACTGGTCCTTCGTACCCGAACTTGAACCTGAACCCGAACCGACATCCTAGCAATGCATAGAAATGCCACAATATTGAATGAAACACTTATTCACATTGAAATACAAACGTAAATAAAAAATACTTATCTGCCCAAGTTAACACATAATAAATGTAACAGCAAACCCTCCTCTATTCTTCCTTTCGCCCCTCTCACATTTTCCTTCCAAACTCTATGGCTTATGCTTAGATGGCATCCGTGGTCTGTTTGAACTCTGGAGTCTCCCCTTTCAGCGCATGTAGGAAGTATGCTGGCAATGATTGTGGCCTTTCACTGTTTATCTGCCAATTTACTTTGCTTCAAAGTTTTTAAAACCTTTTCAACCAAATCCATTTTGTTCCTATTTTGCAATCTGTGCACATTCTCCTCCCATCCTCATGCCATTCTCGTCTCTTTTTATTTTTTATTTTTTTATCTCTTCCATTTTCTGCTCATGTTTCTCAACTCTCTGTGTGCTCCATGTGGTTTTCTGCATTCCCTTCCTTCAAACTGTTCCCAAAGTCACCTTTTTCCTCTTCCACATGCTTCCTCTCTCTTTTCGACATTCTCTCCTGAGACAAAGCTTTTCCTTCCCCCCCAACCCCCGTTTTGTTTTTATGGAGCAATGACCTCTGTAATGAGGTTGTGGGTGAAAGATTGGGGTCTCAGCGCGCCAAAATGACTCTCAACCTGCAATTTTGGTTGGCTCCAGGGCATGAATGCCATGCCATGATAAATGCACACCCTCTCCCACATTTTCGTACTAAACTAAGTCTATGTCTGCAATTTACAAGGTCGTGGAGGTTTTTAGGTTGCTTAGGCGCTTAATATTCCAACTGGCATATAATCTTTTTTGGTAGTTTGTAGGCTGGGACACCAAACCTATATTAATGGCATGGCCCCATTTTCTTCCTTCGCTTTGTTCCCCCAACTGCAAGTTGTCTCTTTCATCCTCTTTTTCTGTTTCAAAAGTTATTTTATTTTTCTTTATTTTATTACTCTTTTATGTTCTAAGTCCTTTTATGGTGGGATATGATATTTTATTCAGAGCCTTGATACCCTTTGCATATTATAATTGAAAATATGATCAGAAATCAAGATGGTTTTTTAATTAGTTCATTTCTATTGGTATAGTGGGAGAAATTTGGATGTTTGATGAAAGCTAAAGTCTCGTGCATTCATTTTGTTCATGTTCCAGGGCAGGAAAGAAGGTATATGCTTGGACTGTGGATAACATGTATTCTATGCAAAAGATGCTCTCTGCAGGAGTGGACAGCATCATAACAAGTCAGCCTCGCCTGCTTCAGCAAGTGATAGAAGATATAAGAAATCAGTGTATAGATGATGGGTTTCTTCTTAATTGAATGAATGTAATAATTGACCTCAAGCTGTGTACCCCCATATGTATATTTAGGGAGTAATCCAATTATGGTCTTTCTAATTGAAACTGAGTGATAATTTCCAGGTTTTTAAAGTTCTTGTTACTGACACAAGGTGAAGGTTGTGATGCCCTAGAGTTCAGTTTTTTGTAAAGATTCTTTTGTTGCAGCTATGAAGAGGCAACCCATTCTTTTTATCTTTTTCTTTCCTGTTCAAAGATCTCATTTTCAAGTCTTATTGGAATGATACCAAATATCCAACTGTTTGGTCGCTCGGTCTTTCTCTTGAGTTTGTGATTTCCTAACTGATTATTGCTGCTGGACAATTCAAAAATACAACTCTCTTGGCAGGAGAACATCAATGCAAAAAGAACATGCGATATCTATTTGTTCTTCTATTTCATAATTGCACATGCATGCGCTAATTTGGTTTCTTTAATGTCCAAATTTATGGATCTTAGCCGGTTAATTCGCTAAAGTTAATCAGCATTGGGATTGCTGATTTACCTATCCGTGATCTTAATTTATTCATTGTAGTTTTATTGTGTGATATTTAGATACACTATAATTGAAAATTGAAAATCAGAATGGAGTGATTTTGTACCAAAAAAATGTTTGATTTTCTTGTGTCTATACCCGTACAGGGTGCTAACAACTTAAAAGACATCTTTCTTAATGAACACATTTTTCCTAATATGTAGCTTTGAATGTTGAATGTGTGTATACCATAAAATTTATATTCCCACTTGATGTTAGAATATCATGTCAAAGCTACATTGACATTGTGATTTTTGTGAAATAATAGTCTTCATGAATGTGTTAGTATATTTTGGCAATTTTTTGGACGAAGCAATCTAATACCATCTAGATGCCTTGAAGAAGGAAAATTCAAGCTTCTCCCATCTAATAAAATTATTAATAATTAATAAAATATTTGAATTATACTTTCTAGTGGAATTTTTAAGTAATAGGTCTTGGATAATTAGGTCTAGCTATAGTTCTTAAAGTGTCTTGTGATCTAATTTAGATGTCATATAACATTATATTATATAATTAGTATCCAGCAAGTGGACCTATGTCCTGTTTTTGTTCCTTAGTATTGCCCAAGAAAGTGCGGAATGCCAAGCTTCAGTTTGATAGGCAATGTGGTATAATTGAATATTTTGTTGAGGCTTATAAGATTCATAAAAGGTTAATGTACAATGTGAGATGTCAATAAGTGCTTTTAAATTATGGAAATTTTAATAAAAGTAAATATAAATGTGATTGTTTCCTTGGTTAATGTAAATCACATAAGAACATGTATAATTGTATACTTATATTTATTTTATTTATTAGGTTCATGAGTATGTTCACTTGTATAAATACATTCGCAAGATTGTTCTAGACATTCAAACGTGTGAAAAATACAATAAAAGCAAATATAGGTCCTTTAAATATGTGTAATTTCAAATCTATAGACAATGTAGTTTTTAGTATGTACAAATGTATATGTATAAAATTGTATACAAGTTTGTATTCTTGTAAAAATGCATATTCATAAATCTTTACAATAATTCAAAAGTATAAGAAATGAATATAAAAATTCTACTGTCGTAAATTGTTGACCTTAACAATTACACACTAGGTTTGGAACTTCTTTTTGCAAATGTATCTAATTTATGTATGATTGTACTTGATTTTGACTTTTTTTTTTGTAAATTTGGTTTATTCCCTTTTTTTTGGTCTTTTTGCGAGCACTTTTTGGTAGGAATAGCGTGCTTAGTGCCCCTATCCAAGCAAAATGAGTTCAACTTTCGAAGGATGAAAGTCAACCTTGCAATTTGAGCGAATTTACCTAGCTTTGTTGACCTACCTTGATAAGTTATTTGAAAAAGGTGTATGTTGTATATGAATACGACTCCCTCTCCCTTTTCAAAATCTAGCAAGTTCAAACAAGTACACTTTTGTAAATTGATTCAAATCATTCAAACATGCATCTACTTTCAATTATTCAAGTATTCAAGAGCTTAAGTTTGCTACAACAGTTATGTTCAACTATATGATGTCATTCCATGGTGAAAGCATATACTAACAAGTTGACTTCATATCAAGCCTTGCTGGAGATTTTATGAGAGGGTTTCATATTTAAGGTAATATATTGTAAATTTAGCATTTCATTATTTGAATATCTTATCCTTGTGAAGGTTGCAATTGTGGAAGTAGAAACACTATCATGGGGTTTGAGTTAGGCAAGCCCCTAAATGATAGAACACTTTTCCTCCTTTTATCATGTGTGCAAGTGCAAGACCAACAATGAGAAAGTTACAAAAGAGTAGAGTAGACAATGGTAGACAATGACAAAATTTGAATAGACAAACAACCTTAGACTATAGCATCCAACACCCCTATCTTGCCACTTTGAGCTAGATTTTTGGGAGATAGTTGTGCAAAGCCTCGTGACTACATTTCCAACCATCTTTTGAAGCCTTTGTCATCTCTAGACTAGACCTTGATCTTTAGATCTAGGTTCTTTGTATTCTCATCTTAGATCTACTTTACTATTTATGCTTTTCATTGCATATCTACTATTTATAGTTAAATTCAATCATTTTGTCCTATTCAACCTAGATCACACAGACATGCTTCACTATTTCATCTCTATCATTTTCCACAACAAAAAGGGAACAAGAATCCCAATGCCTAGCTCTTATTTGAGGATAGTATTTAGGCCTATTCTTGTTAGTAGTTAGGCCTATTCTTGTTCCTCAATGTTATGAGAAGAAATTGAGATCTTTATGTAAATTATTTATCTTAGGATCTCATTCTTTATCATTTCATTTTGACGAACCAGACATGTCTTATGCTTGCATATACTTCTAGTATAATTGTAATCATTTTTGAATTTACTTGCGTATGTAGTTGCACCAAATTAGGTGGTTGTTTAGTCACATAACTTCATACTACATTTGCAATAAATCTTGTATGACGAAACAAGACACTAAAACAAAAACTTTTCCCTCTTCTTCTAGCTTTCTTCTTCCTATTTGTTTCTATGAGCATGTATATGTTTTTGAAGTTTATATTTGTATGAGTTTCATTACCCACTTCTAAATCCGAATTTCCCATAATAAGTTACCAACTCACAACTTCCTTTGCTTTGACTAGTGTTGGTGTTTAGCTGGACTTGCATATTGACAATCCCATCAAGAGAACAATTATCCCTAAATCGAACACCCACTTTGCCTCCATGAACTAAGAATCTCTAAATCGAACACCCACTTTGCCTCCATGAACTAAGAATCTCTAGCCCATGAACTAAGTAATTCTCTTCATGATTCTTTGATGTGACAACCTTGCAATTCAAGTGTATGGTGAATAGTTAAAAGAATCCAAACACGAAATATGAAGAATTTCAAAAATTTGGGAGTGTAGAACACCTAGTTGGAGAGGCTATCACACTTATTGAGAATCTTAATAGATCTATATATGGTCACTCACATGGTGTGGATATTCTACGTAGCATAGCTCACATAGTGGATGAAAACATTGTGGTGGTAGCTAGTTGTGCATAAGTGCATGGATATATACCTTTTTAAAGCCAAATGGGGATTTAAGTATTGATACCCAATACAATACCTTATGTTTCTGCATTCACTTCTTCCATCATGGCTACAGTTGCACAAAATTGTAATTTCAAATCACATTAATCTTGGGGTTGTGTGTGAGAATCCTATTAATCAATATACTTATGTCCCACCCTCTACTTTCCATTTTGTTTCTCAAAATATTCACCATACCATTAACTGATACCCTCTACCTCTTCCCACCATGATGTTTGACCACCTACTAGTAATTCTAATCCACCTTCACATTCCAAAATTTCACCAATTTCGCCATTAATCAATTGTTGCAAAATGTGTCTTCATTCCAACAAAAGTTTAAGCCAAGCTGAATATCAACCAACCCTTCCATCATATTGTACAAGTAGCCTAATTTAATATACCATTCTAAGGATTCCCATCCCACAATTTTTTTCCTATTAATTATCATGTTTATGCAATTTACATCCTGTTTGAGAAAAAAATAAGATATATCCCATTACATCATTAGTTCTAAAGTCATAATGCCCCTAGTACAACCTGATTACAAAATTAACAAAAAATATGTCGCAAGTTCAAATGAATATGTGTGTGGTGTGGTGTGTGTGTGTGTGTGTGTGTGTGTGAGAGAGAGAGAGAGAGAGAGAGAGAGAGAGAGAGAGAGAGAGAGAGAGAGAG
>MU226173.1:2941517-2962450 GCA_018584345.1 Thuja plicata
GAGAAAAAGAGACCCTGATCAATCTTGTGGAATGGGAAAAACCAAATAGCTGGAAATTTGCTTGGATGGGGTGGTGGTTAGACAGAGTATAAGGGGTAACTTTCACACTGCATCCTTGAGCATCTCTAACAATTTTAATTAGGTCTTTATGCAACTAGAATCGATCTAATCTATAATAGATCCTTTTGTTCCCTTGCTGGAAGTTGCACCAGGTGAACCATATATTCTTACTCTCCCCCTTTTTTCTAGCCAGAGGGTCAAAAAGTTTGAACTTTTTGATAAATCTATACCAATAGAATTTTTCATTTGCTTTCCACTCAAATTTGGAGCCTCCTTTTTTATCTTGTGTATGCTCTACCATACTAAACTCTTCGGCTAAAAACTTGGGGATTTCAACCAATTGGGCCATCCATCTCCATAATTCAACTCTCTCTTTGTGCTCATTAAGGGCATATATGGAGGCAACACCACATGCCTATTCATTATGCTTAAAAATAATCCATACAAATCAATTGCATGGGGAACAAGCCCATCGAGTAATGAGTTTTGACCACTTCTTACAAACCAAGATGGATGCTCCACCTTTACCTCTAGAGTGTATTGTAGTAAACAAGTCAACATCTCTCCATATGCACTTGAGGTTAATCTCAAGAGTGAAATGCACTACCTTAATTTTTTGAAGTAATATTGTTAGAGTAATCATTAGTTTGCTTATTAATTAAATCATGTTGATTTAATTAGTTAAGTTATTACTCTTTAGTGCTTAAGCTTTCTCTTAGGTGCATTAATAATTAATTCTTTTATTAATTATTAATGTGCAACCTATCTTTTTTAGGCTTTATGGTTTTGTTCACCTTTATAGGTTGAACCTTGTAATTCTTTTTTCATTAATTCAGAATATATTTTTTTCTCTCACATTTTGAGTACTTTCTGAGTTCTGCTTTTTTCTCAATTCAGCTTCTCTCCTGTAATAGGTTATTTGCATGCAGGTGTATTCAGGTTCTATGGATTTGTATTTCTCAAAACCTACATGGTATCAAAGTCATACCGCTACTGTCTGGTCTGGTGTTTCTGAAGCAGCGATTTGAAGGTGAAAATCTTAGCTTTTTTTGGGTTTTTTGTTCAATCTGAAAGTGACAATTTTTTTTTGGTGCATTTTGAGTGCAAATGGACCTCACCATCGCGCTTAGAAGGCCCGGGAAAATACGTTTTCATATAAATTTTGTTCATTTTGGCTTCTGTGGCCTCTGAAATTTTTTTGGCCTATAGGCACGCTTTTCGAGGCTAAAAATTAAAAAAAATTTAAAAAAATAAAAAAATTGATTTTTTGCTGCGCAGGTAGCGCGCGGCCCCCGCGCCACCAACGCGCCACCCGCGTCTGGCCTGCGCTCGACCGCCACCGTGGTCCAGCGCTGTCCGGGAGCCACTGCGGAGCAGCGACGCCGCCAGGCTGCCACCCGCGCGCCACTGGGCCGCCACCTGCGCACCATCGGGCTTGCAGCATTTGTTGATGTCACCTTTCAAGTGGCCAAAATTTTTTTCAGGCTATCAAATTTTTTTTGATGATGACATCATACTAACGTCAGCGACGGGCTAGCAACGGGCTAGCGACGGTCATACGGTCGTCAAATTTTTTGCCATGCATGGCGACGGTCTTTTGAACGTCAGTTTTTTTCTAGTGACTAGTTTTTTCCAGAGAGCTTGTTTTCGGAGGTCCTGTTGGTTTTTTGGCCATAACTTGAGCATACAATATCATTTTTTAGAAAATGAGATATCGGTGGAAAGCTCTTTCCAAACCAGAGACCACCATATGGGTTTGGTCTTTAAATTTGGCCATTTGAGTTCCTATTTTCAGCATCAAAGTAGTGGCTTCAGTTTCTCTCCTCACTGCATCAGGTCACTAGGTTTTCTTCTTATTTTTGGTGCTCTCTAAGTTATCTTTTGGTGTACGGGGGATATTTTTCTACATTGTGGGGGGTGCATTTTCCTTTCTGTCATTTACTTCAGAAAGACACCTTTTGCTTTTGTCTTCTTTCTCTCAATGTCAGACCCTTCCGTTGACCCACTGACGCCGCATAACTACCATACATGGGAAGTGCACATGACTAGAGTGCTCATGTCAGGGGGCTTATGGTCATGTCTGGATGAGAACCAACCTATTTTGTAGCATCCGTTTGAGATTCTTCAGCATAGGAACAAGATGGATGAAGCCATGGGCTTAATTGCACTGAATATCTCTGACAGTCTCCTGTTTCATTTGGAGAATTCGCACACTCGTCGGACCATATGGAGAAATTTTGCAGAACTGTTTGGCACAGTGAATGAGTTCATGGCACTACAACTTGATGCAGAGTTGACATCATTGTCTCCTAAAATTTTTTCCACCATTGAGGACTTCTTGATGAAGTTCAATGCTCTCCGTTCACTTTTATAGGGATGTGGGAAGACCAAATTAGATAATGAGTGTATCTTCCCGATACTCTCAAAGCTTCGAGGACAGTTTCAGATCTTCTCCTCCACTTTCTATTCCACTATGGATGCTTTGGGTCCTAGGCACATTATGCCTTCCTTTGCGGCCTTCTATGATCAGTTGACTTGAGAGCAGTCAAAGATTCAATAGTTGGATGATACTTCTAGCTCTATGAGCCATGCTTTGGTTGCTCATCCATCTTCATAGAAACTAGAGCAGAAATAGGTATCACCAACTATAGAGTTTTGGAAGGATTATCCTTCTCAACATTCCTCTGGCCCACCTCCTCCAAATAAGGGGAAATCGAAGACCGAAAAACCTAAGTGTGCTTATTGTAATAAGCCCAATCATGATGAGTCTCAGTTCTTTCAGAAGAAGGTAGATGGGTATGCCCAACATATTTTTGATTTGACAACTCTTCTTCACAAGAGCAAGATTGATATTCCTTCTTCCTCTTCTCACTGGTCTTCTTCGTCATCTTCTCAGGCAGATGGGCCAGACAACAGAAAGGGTCATGCATTATGTGCATATGCTATTGCTCCTTCTTCTGGATGACTACTGGATTTAGGTGCTTCACACCATATGGCATCTTCTTAGGTTTCTTCTCATCTTTTGAGGCTTCACCTACCCCACACATTCTTATGGGGAATAACACTGTTATGACTGTATGTGGGAAGGGTTCTATTGACATTGATGATGGTACATTCCATGATGTACTCTGTGTCCCATCCTTGTCCTCTAACCTTCTCTCTATTTATCAGATTACCCATAGTGGGACAGGGAAGATAGTTGAGTTCACTCCAGATTCAGTGCACATCATAGATAGTGCGACATACAATATTGTTTCCACAGAGATAGTTGATCATGCCACCCGCTTGTACTCCTCTCATTTTGGTCCACCATCTCCATTGTCGAAGAATATCTCTCCTACTTCACGAGTACCTATGGAGGAGAAGTTGGGTCACCTGAAATTATGTGTTTTTCCTGAGATCAGTGCTGTGGCTCCTACACCTCCTCCTCCTATTGAGTTTGCATTTGTTCAGCAGGATTCCTCTTCAACAATACCTGTTATGGTTGCTCCCTGCATCGAGCCATGTACTCTTGTTGTTGAGGGCATATCCGAGGACATTCATCTCCTCCCAGATGACAGATTCAGGCCATCTATTGGCCCACCCTCATAGGAGATTCCACTACATGAGTCTCATGCATTCTCCTTTGAGCATCAGTTAGGCCTTCCAGTTTCACCTCTCATTCAGGGGTTTCCTTATTATTCCGTGCTTTTGTTCCTTCTGCATTGGAGTTCCATTGGTTTGATCATTTCCACAAGGGTTCTATCTTTCTGGGGGGCTTTGGTGTATCCTCCCTCTCCCATGGGGGGGCTGGTTGTACTTATGGTTTTGAGAGAGTCTCTTGAGCCATTAATTATTTTCTTCATTTTTCTATCTCTTTTTGGAGAGGGGTTTTTCCCACTGGGTTTTCTCCTTTGTCTCCGATTTACAGAGATTTCCTTGTATTGGATACCTGATCAGACCTTGTTGCTGGGACCCATTTCCTGCTTTCATAGCTGTGCTAGGTTAGCTTTCCCCCTAAGCTTAGCTTAGGCGGGGGGTGTTAGAGTAATCATTAGTTTGCTTATTAATTAAATCATGTTGATTTAATTAGTTAAGTTATTACTCTTTAGTGTTTAAGCTTTCTCTTAGGTGCATTAATAATTAATTCTTTTATTAATTATTAATGTTCAACCTAGCTTTTTTAGGCTTTAGGGTTTTGTTCACCTTTATAGGTTGAACCTTGTAATTCTTTTTTCATTAATTCAGAATATATTTTTGCTCTCACATTTTGAGTACTTTCTGAGTTTTGTTTTTTCCTCCATTCAGCTCCTCTCCTGTAATAGATTATTTGCATGCAAGTGTATTTGGGTTCTGTGGATTTGTGTTTCTCAAATCCTACAATTATAATATTTGTGCTCTTCTTAATCCTTAGGAACCTTTTTACTATATATTTTCTATCTAAGGTCTCTAACCCTTGAAAATTCCATGAAACGCGGTTTAACTCCATGAGAACTATTTAGGGGGAAGTTTCCATAGATACCTTAAATGACTTGTAACATTTGGGTAGTTGTCATGGGGATCTTGGAATTTCATGCTTCTCTTCTTTTTAAATTCAAATCTCTAATCATATTTGAGAGCCAGGGGCAACTTTTTTCATTCTTCCCCTTTTTATTCTTTTTCTTTTTCTTAGCATTAGCCTTCTTTTTGCCAATGGAAATCATGGATTATTCAACTAGATTGGGCCCTTAAAAGGCACAATGGCCCATTATTTTCCATTTTTGTGCCTATCATCTTCTACATTGTCTATAGTCTCAAGTTAAACAATAGTGGGAAATGATTACTACTAGGGGTGTGGATGTGGTCAAAGCTTGCACTGCAAGAGTCAATGACCAACTTGAGGGGGTGACAGAAGGGAGGTTTGGAGGAGGGTCCAACAACAAGCACAAATTCAAACAAAGGCATAGCTGGGTCATAGGCTCTAATAACTATAAAAACTTTCTTCTGAAACCATATTGGAGTCACATTGAGGCAAAAGTTCCTTGTAAGACACCTCCATATTAGCATCCTCAATAGGAATCACCACAAGTGAGCCATTAGGCCTAATGAGGCATTCCATGAATCCATCCACACTCTTATCTAGGGTGAGGGTCTTTTGGGTCTCCACATTGGGAAGATTTTTACTAGTTCCAGAATTGCCACTTCTATTCTCACTATACACCAATTTTTCAATCCTATCTGTAAGTTTTGCAAATTTATTAATCTTCTGTAGAGCTAGTGTTAGGAACCTATGGGTTCCTTCTGTTTATTTTGTTAGTGTAGTGTTGTTGGACGCATATGCTTTGTAAGTCATCCCGTGAGTATATTTTATTATCCCACATGCATAGGTAGTATTACTTTTCTAGATTGTACTTAGTATATAAGTGTATGTTGAGGCCTTTGATGGGTACCAACGAATTTATTGTATTGAGCTTTCTCAAAGGAGGTTACCCCCTCAAAGTGGCCTACGATCAATAGATTCACTCTAAGTTCTACTATTGCTATATATTCTATTATTTCGTGCATTTTCACCATATTACTGTAGGAGGTTCCTCTCATCTGGTATCAGAGTACTTTCTTGGGCTCGTTGGGTGGAAATTACGTCAAATTTTTTTTCCATCGTGGCCTTCAGGTTCCTTTCAATTCGTATTTATTGTTATTGCATTACTTCTTTTCAGTTATTCAGTATTTGAGCGATTTTCCCTGAGTTGATTGTCAAAAAAAAAAGAAAAAAAAAGAGTAAAATCTTTTCCATTTTTTAGCCATAGCTTCCTTGCTTTCTTCCTGTTTCCTCTCAAATTTCCTCAGAAACCTTGAAATACCATTCCGCATACTTCCTTCCTTGATGACCCTACCCCAAATTCTACATATCAAAGCCCCAACATGGACATAATTGTGCACACTCCTTTTGGAGCGCTTTGGCCCTAATGCTTTTGATGATTTCATAGGAGCACTCACTAAGCTGCGCCAAATAGGCACTGTAAGAGAATACCAGACAGAGTTTGAAAAATTAGCTAATCACACATAGGGATTGTCTGATGAATTCTTCCGCATTTGTTTTGTCAGTGGTCTGAAGGATGCACTTCGATCTGAAGTAAAAATGTTCTGACCCACTACAATGATGGAAGCCCTTGGGTTGGCTAAGTTAGCGGAGGAAAAGATTAGTGCTCTACAATGTTCCACATCCAATTTTGTTCCATTCATAAATACGGGTTCTCACAACCCTCAAGTCACGCCAGCTCCCAGAACTACTCCTATCAAGCACTTGTCTGAAACAGAGATGCGGGCCAGGCGAGAAAAAGGGCTTTGTTATAATTGTGATGATAAATGGTCTCGGGGCCATAGATGTGTTCAGAAAATGCTCTACCTCTTGGATGTGGATTCTCCACATGAACTGGAAGAATATGTAGATGCTCACGAAATAGTGGATGATGAGGTTGAGCCTCAATAGCCTAAACCTCCTTCGCCAGAAGATCAACCAGAGATATCTGTCCATGCTTTGGCAGGAGTCACTACTCCACAAACCATGCGGGTCTAGGGTTTCTTCAAGAAGATCCCTCTTACTATACTCATTGATTATGGTAGCACTCATTACTTCATTAACCCCCGAATAGCCAAACACGCTGATTGCTTTGTCCATCCCTGCTCTAGCTTTGAAGTCATGATTGCTAATGGGGGCACTTTACCTTGCAAAGGGAAATGTCGCAATGTGCATCTCTCTATTGGAGATTATAACTTGCATTCTGACATGTTTTCCTTGCCCTTAGGTGGATGTGATGTGGTTTTGGGCGCTCAATGGTTATGCACTCTTGGCCCCATTCTATGGGATTTTGCTGAACTTTGGTGCAGTTTTCAGCCAATGGGCAACAACACACTTTGAAAGGCTTACAGCCGGGGTCTCTCAACATCATCAGTTCACATCATATGAAAAAACTTCTTAAGAATAATTCACATGGTGTCATCGCTCAGCTCCATTCCATTCAGATGCAGCCATTAGTGGTCTCTAGTACTCCTACAGATCTACAACAAATTTTGGATAAGTATTCAAGTGTATTTGCTGAACCTATGGGATTACCCCCTTCTCGCCCAGAGGACCACCGTATTCAGCTCCTTCCTGGCAGTGTTCCTCCCAACATCAGGCCCTACCGCTACCCATTTCATCAGAAGACCAAAATCGAGATGCTCGTCCGTGACTTAGTGAAGCAAGGTATTATTCGCCCTAGTACTAGTTCCTTTTCTTCTCCAGTTCTGCTTATCTGCAAAAAAGATGGGTCATGGCGACTCTGCATTGATTTTTGAGCACTTAATCATCTCACCATAAAGGATAAGTTTCCCATTCCGGTTGTTGATGAACTTCTTGATGAGCTTCATGGCGCTCATTTTTTCTCCAAGTTGGATCTTCGTTCTGGGTATCATCAAATTCGGGTTAATGAGGAGGATATACCTAAAACAGCCTTCCGCACACATGATGGTCACTATAAATTTTTAGTCATGCCCTTTGGCCTCACTAATGCTCCTTCAACATTTCAGGCAGTGATGAATAAACTATTTCGGCCACACCTCTAAAAATTTATTCTGGTCTTCTTCGATGATATCCTCATATATAGCAAAACTTGGGTTGAGCATCTCCATCATCTGGAGCTTGTAATGCAACTTCTCTCTGATCATCAACTCTGTGCAAAATAGTCTAAATGTGTGTTTGGCCAGGAGGAAGTGGAGTATCTCAGGCATATTGTTGCACACCAAGGGGTTTAGGTGGATCCTACAAAAATAGATGCCATGAAAAATTGGCCACATCCTAAAACTCTTAAGAGCCTTCGGGGTTTTTTGGGGCTGACTGGCTATTACCGCAAGTTTGTTAAGAATTATGGGAAGATTGCAACACCATTGACAACTATGTTAAAAAAATATGCTTTTACCTAGACCCATGTTGCTGAGAATGCGTTTGAACAACTGAAACAAGCTATGTGCAGTACACCTGTTCTCGCTATGCCACATTTTTCCCAGCCCTTCACTATTGAGAGTGATGCTTGTGGAAATGGAATGGGTGTTGTTCTCCTTCAAGATGGCCATCCTATTGCATTCACTAGCAAAGCCCTTTCTGGTAAGAATCTATCCCTATCTACTTATGAATAAGAAATGATGGCTATTTTGCATGTTGTACAGAAGTGGCAGCCATACCTCCTAGGGAGTCATTTTTTCATCAAGACCGATCACCAAAGTCTAAAATACTTCCTGGAACAATGGGTATCCTCCCATAAACAATAGAAATGGGTCAGAAAAATCATGGGGTATGATTATGAGATCACCTACAAGAAGGGTAAGGACAATATTGTGGCAGATTCTCTTTCTCACACATTTGATGATCAAGCTTCCCTTTCAGCTATTTCTATGCCAATTCCCAATTGGTTAGCATCTTTTCAATAGGGCTATGTTAGTGACTCTTCTTTATCTCAAATCATTCACTAGCTGGCCAATAATCCTTCTATTGTACCACATTACTCTTGGGATGGTGCTTCTCTCCGATACAAGGGCCGTCTAGTGCTTCCTCAGAATCCAGATCTGGAACAGGCTATTTTTTATGAACTCCATGCCTCTCCTTCGGTAGGGCACTCAGGATTTCTCAAAAATTATGAGAGGGCAAAGCGAAACTTCTTTTGGAAAGGAGTGAAATAGATGATTCAACAGATGGTGGCTGAATGTGATACCTACCAACGCCACAAGGGTGAAATGACCCTCCTTCCTGGCTTGCTAGAACCCTTTCCCATCCCTACATGGATTTGGATTGATATTTCTATGGATTTCATTGAAGGGCTTCCTAAATTATGCGGCAAGACAATGATCTTGGTTGTGGTTGATCATCTCTCTAAATATAGTCATTTTTGTGCCCTCAGCCACCCCTATACGGCCTCCTCAGTTGCACAAATCTTCATGGACCAGATCTTCCGTCTTCATGGCCTCCCTTCTTCCATTGTCTCAGATCGTTATGCAACTTTTACCAGTCATTTTTGGACTGAACTATTTCAGAAAACTGGCACCAAACTGAAGATGAGTTCGGGCTATCACCCACAAACCGATGGTCATACCGAAATTGTCAACAAATGCTTGGAAACTTATCTTCGCTGCTTCACTTTCGAACAACAACATCAGTGGGCCAAGTGGCTTCCTTTAGCTGAATGGTGGTACAATACCTCTTACCACATTGCCTCTAAAATGAATCCATATGAAGCAGTCTATGGTTAGGCACCTCCTGTTCTCCTTCCCTACACTCTGAGCAGCTCACCAGTCCTGGCAAATGACATAGTTCTCCACACCAGGGATCAGATTCTTCACACCTTACAGGATAATCTTCACATGGCCCGCAATCGAATGAAACAACAGGCATATCAACACTGTTCTGAGCGCTTGTTTCAATTTGGGGATATCATTTTTCTTCATCTACAGCCATACAAGCAAGCCTCCCTAAAGCTTAAAGGGTGTCATAAGATGGCCCCAAAATTTTATGGGCCATATAAGGTTTTGTAGACGATTGGTTCAGTTGCTTATAAACTGGAACTTCCTCCTTCTTCCCGCATTCATCCAGTATTTCATGTTTCTTGTCTCAAGCAAGTTCTTGGTACCAATGTCAGAGCACAAACTGCTCTCCCTTAAATGGATAAGGAAGGATCCATTATCTTGGAGCCTGAGGCAATCCTTGAACGACACACTCGTCAGCTTCGCTCTCGCTTCATCTCTAAGGTCTTGATTCAGTGGCACATAATGCAACCAGAGGATGCTACATGGGAACCCCTTCTTCAGATTCAACAATAATTTCCACACCTTAAGCTTTGAGGACAAAGCTTTTTTCTAAGAGAGGGGATGTTAGGAACCTGTGTGTTCCTTCTATTTATTTTGTTAGTATAGTGTTGTTGGACGCATATGCTTTGTAAGTCATCCCATGAGTATATTTTATTATCGCACATGCATAGGTAGTATTACTTTTCTAGATTGTACGTAGTATATAAGTGTATGTTGAGGCCTTTGATGGGTATCAATGAATTTATTGTATTGAGCTTGCTCAAAGGAGGTTACCCCCTCGAAGTGGCCCGCGATCAATAGATTCACTCTGAGTTCTACTATTGCTCCATATTCTGTTATTTCGTGCATTTTCACCATATTGCTGTAGGAGGTTCCTCTCAGCTAGTTGCTGGGAATTCATGGTTTTGGGTGCAGATGGAGAAGCCTTGGGAGGGGCGGGGTGGGGAGGAAACAAAAAATGGAGGGGGAAGCAAGAGGGGGAGGGGAGGAATCATCGTAGGGGGAGGAGGAGGAAGCAACGACCACGATCTTATCCACTGAATCATAACCATGGGGGGCATATAATAGACAAAGGCAAAGGGAAATGGGGAACACCACTAGAAGGAGAACCATAGCCAACACCAAAGGTCAAAGGAAGAGAAGGAGTCACAGTCTCCTTGCAACTAGGGTTAGGGTTAGGGGAAGGCCCAAAAGCCTTGCACATTTCAACAAAGGATAATTTATCCTCATATGCCCTTCTCTTATGCATAACAAGTAGGTGATTATATCCCCAAAGAATTGGATAGGGAAAGATACAGTATCATCATGAAGGTCGAAAACAAGTTCTTGTGGAAAATCTTGCGCGAGAATAATAGAGATTAATAACCTAGCATCCAAATGAGGGAGAAGAGTAGGGAAGTTGTCCATTCTAAGTATAAATCCAATATTTTCAAGTGCTTTGGGGATAAAGTGCCACAGAATTGGAGGGATATTATGGATGGTAGTCCATCGAGGGCATGAGGGTGCCAAGAATTTGTCATAATTGGCTTTAGGAAACCAACCAAGGGCCCAAAAACAACAATGCCCAACATTCCAATATTGCTTTTTAATAACCTCCTTCTAGTGGGAAGAGTTTTGGAAAATAATAATAAATAAAACTTTCTAAATCATCTCACAAAAGGAAAGAAAAAAACCCTAATTTCTTCCACTAGACATTTTGAAGCCATGAATTCTTAAAATTATGGGATGGGACCTTGGTCCGCTCAAGGGCTGCAAAAAAAAATTGAAGACTCTCTTAGCCTATTCTTCTCCTCAGATATAACCAAGGACATATGAAAATTATGGTTAATAATGAGTTTATTTCAAGGAGGAGGCTTACTTGGTTCTCCTCCATTGTAAGTAGATGAGCCATTTGAAACCCTTACAAATTCTGCATTCACCAGGATTCTCCTCTTCGATGTCATTTCTTCCTTAAATGACTTGGCCTGCAAATGAGGCTCTCCTTGGGAT
Source organism: Thuja plicata (assembly GCA_018584345.1). Lineage (NCBI taxonomy): Eukaryota > Viridiplantae > Streptophyta > Pinopsida > Cupressales > Cupressaceae > Thuja > Thuja plicata. Next base: position 2,952,861 of record MU226173.1, read on the forward strand.
TCATGGGCCATATACACTTCCACTGACCACCGAAAAAAAAAGAATGCAGAGACTCAATGAACATGCATTGCCCGTTGCAATCTTGTAAAGAGTAATTGGGTTGTAAAGACCATAAAAGTAATTACTACACATAGTCCCATCCCATAAAATATTGAGCCACCACTTTTTGATAAATTCAATGGAAAAGGAAACCTTAACACTCATGTGTCTCTTTCACCGCTTTATGCAAGATTTTATTCTTTAGGATGCTCTTGTTGCGAAAATCTTTCCTAGGTGATTGAAATATACAACATTGGATTGGTTTTGCTCATTACCTATAAATTTAATTAACCCTTTCTCTCAACTTGTTAATCAATTCATATAACATTTTCAAAACAATATTGGATCTCAAGTAATATTTATTTATTTAATGCATTGTAAAGAAGGTGTGAAAGAAAAAGTGATTGATTTTATATATATATATCAAATACATTATTAAATTTTTATTTTTCTCTTTTGGATGTTGATGTGCAAAGATTTTTCATTGGAAATTTACAACGAAAAATTAGAGATAAGATATTATTTATGAAATTTCCTTCATTTACACATTTTTTCACAACCCTTTGTGATTATCAACTTTAGGTTAGTTAATATGAGGGTTTTTCCTGAATGCCTTTAGCTGACCAATTTGAGGTGGCTTCCTCATCTTATCAAGCATTCCATTATGCTTCAATTATTTAACAACTTAAATAGACTTCCTCCCATCCAATTTGTAGATACTAAATCTTTACCTCCTTCGTTTGACCCAAAGGCCTTTTGTGAATGTCATTGTACTCCTATGGACATGATACCAATAAATGTATGTGTCTGAGACATGGAGTCCAAAGCCTCTTTGACTATAATATCAAACAAGTGTTTGGTGTAAATGATAAAGGGATGGAATCAGTAAATTTTAATTAAAAATTGTAAATTTTCACTTGTCCATTACCTTTCCTTTGGTGTAAATGATAAAGGGATGAAATCTGTAACTCTTAATTAAAAATTGTAAATTTTCACTTGTCCATTACCTTTCCATTCGACAAATGTTCTAGAACCAAATTTCAATTACATAGATATTGACTCCCAAACCAACCAAGTAGAGAATTTAGTTAATTAGACAGAAGCTTGGCCCAACCAAGATAAACATAAGCTCGAGCCTTAACTATTACCTTCACCCAAATTGATTACTTAATGCATGGATGTGACGAACCACTATAAAGTTTTGGTTGAATTAATAACAAACCCTCACGTGTAATGCTCATTGATTTGGTTTGCATTGTAAATGTGGTTATAGAAGAGTTCATGTACACACAAGAACTGTATAAAAGCTCTTATGAAGAATCCATGTCTTGATTAATGTGTATGATGGTTTCATTTTTCTTAGTATTGGTCAATTAACCCTTTGTGTCTTGGTTGGACCTAAAATCTTAGATGTCCCCATTACTATAATTCATACCATAGACCAATTTCATGTGAATTTGGGTCATCCTTGGCTCATTTGTATGAAAGCAGTCCCTTTTGTTGTCCATAAGTGTTTGACATTTTTGTTTTAAGGATAGGTACATTTTGCATACAATAGTAGGTTCTAGCCACTGTTCATACAGGGAAATTACACATGACTACTTTTGGCCACAACCACCACAACATATTCCACATCATGATGATAATTTGTTCCTTCCATTCAATATCTTTTTTTTTATAATTGCAGGCTCTTCTAGTATTTAAACTCCATATAGAAATATATGATCAATGAAGAGCTAATATATGATGGTCATGTAATTTTGGTAATGATTATTTTTTTAATTTTTTGATATCAACTTTTATTGTTGCCTCTCAATTCAATGCCTCAGCAATAAGAGGAAATAGAAAAGGGGTTAGGGAACCCTCTCTCTGATTCATTGAGTGAAATCAAAGAAGCTGCAAGGGGAACCACTCAATGTAATATAATATTGAGTGGTGGAAATACATGCAAAATGCCATCCTAACCATTTTTTATTGAAACTATGTTTTTCCAAAATCTTTGGCAAAAGTCTCTAACTAACCCTATCATACACTTTACTTATCTAAGTTTTAGTATAGTACATTTTGGTTCTATTTTTTATGGAATATATAGCTTCATGGGCTATGATGATTTCATCCATGATATTCCTCATTGGAATGAAACTACTTTACTCTTGTGATCTATTATGTATATGAGCAATATCTTCATTTACTTAGCTATTATCTTGTAGATAATCTTGTAAATTGTGTTAGATAGAGAGATTAGTTGGTAGTCTAAGGAGGAGATGTCGATCTTTTATTTGAAGAAGAATAATGATTGTGTCATTAAAATATCTTAGAAGATTTCATCATTTCTTTTATTCTTTGAACACCTTCCAAATATCATTTCCAATGAATTCTCAACAAAACTAATAAAAGGAGGCAACAAATCCACTAGGGACAGGGCCTTATTTGAATGAATTCAAAACATTATATATTTACTTCATTGATAATTATAAGGGTGGATAAGAGCATATTATCTTCATTTTTGAAAGGAAAAATAACAAGAGAAAGAAAATAAATAATAATCCAAGAGAGTTATTAGATGAGAAGATTGTTACCATGAGAAAGGAAAAACTAGGAGCATACACCAAAAGAGCCAAGACAAGGAGACAAGAAGTTTTGAAAGGGGAAAAGAAAAGAAAAACCCCTTGTGATATTATGAATGAGGCAAAGCCTAATAAAGAGAGAAAGAGAGAGAAAGAAGCTCATTAAAATACCAAACTAGAAATGAGAGAGGAGCATCTCTTAAATAGAGACGAGGAGAGGATTTACTAAATAAATCACCAATCTATGAATTCAAACATCCATAATAGGTGTGTGCAAAGTGGAAACATCCTCTTAAGGAGGATAAGCTAATTTACTTAATAAAGGAATTATAAGAAATGACCTGTCCTCCCACTTGGACTAGAGGACAAAATACATGTAGGGATTATATAGGAATCTCTTAATTAAATAAATTTAGGATACCTTGGTTTATCCCCAATTAAATAAATACGACCAAGGAAAGCTTAAATATTCTAACACCCCCTTAATCTTTACTTGGGGAGTTTACATCAATGGGAATTAAACCCAAATTTTTAGAATGAATTTGAACTACATCTTTACAGTACTATTTGATTGTCTTTAATTTGAGCTAAATCCAAGTATTCAAGTAGAATTCTTTAACCGTAGGGCATGTTTGGATGTATGTGTAAAAGTTGTTCATTCATATTTGATAGAGCTAAGCGAAGTGGATTGTGCCTTTTAAATGTTTCATGATATGTCAGCTGAATCAAAGAAGAGAAAGAAAGAAAAAAATATCCACAAGTAGATTTCCCATGATTGGTATCTACCCTAGAGACAAATCAGTATATCCTTTGGAAATAAACTTATAATTTGCATCATAAAATACTTCAACTTTAAATAATATTTAATAAATTTAAAATAAGATTGATGAGGGCTAGAGATGAATCCAAAAGTTCCCACTAAAGTGCAATCAAGCTATCATGATATCAAGATAAAACCACATGATCCAAGTCCCAAAAACAACAACCCAGGTACTATAAACATCAGTCATCATCTCATTTCAAAATAAATATTCTAATGTACAAATGACCACAAACAAGGCCAACTAATGAAATTTGCATCAACACTGCATCAATCACATGGATATAGACAATCCACTAATGAGTCATCTCACTGCAAGTCAATTGGTGATCAATCCACAACCTGTATGACTTACGATATAAGCAATGAAGTATGCAAACTCATCATCACATTAGTAACACACAATAGAGATATGAGAGAGAAGAATCAAAATTCCAGTAGAACATATGACTCAAACACCAAATCAACGTTTGATTTGATTTTCCAATCATGTATACACTCATGTACCATAATCAAGGAACCATCAAGGAGATAAGAAACTAAACCAACATCAAGAGAAAATTTAACAATTTGATCTTTGCTTCTGCTTGATTGAGATGTATATGGAATAGATAGTTCAAACTTATACGAAGTGGTGTTAATCCATCATTGAAAATAATATTGACATATGCTATATAATAATATTTTCTAAGGATTACGAGTGTTAAAAAAAACATATCGCCTTTGAAATATATAAGAAATCCAACAAATTTCAAGAAGGATTTCAAGAACATCATCCTCCCTATGAGGCAAAAAAGAAAAGATGGATCAAGTTGATAAACATCAACTGAAGTAAGTGCATACCAATCATTGGATGGAGGGAAACTCCACGGGTCCCAACAAAAAAATAAGGTAACTATGAATCAATTACAATTGAAGGGTCTTCCATAGTTAACTTTGAAAATAGGGCACCTTACACAACTTACAAAAAAAATGCAATAAAGTGCATACAAAAAGATGGTATAAATCCATACTAAAATTGATAGCAATTCATGCTAATTAATAAAATTAATAATAATATTGATGAAGGAAATATTGTAAGATGACTCATAATACTTGAGCAAACTATAATTTAACATCATCAATGACATCAAGTGCTTTGGATCAATCATATATTACTCTGCTTCTTAAAATAAAAGTTCTAGATCAATTACCATATTTCATAAAAAAATGATATAATTGAAAAGCATGAACAAAAGGCTAGTTAGGGGAAAAAAATGTTTACCCCCTCTAATGTTAATGAACATAATTCTCCTTTCCTCTAGGAATAATAATTGAAATGAAAGTTTTCCATACTAGATAGTTAGAGTTGTCTAATTTAATCTCAAAAAGTAAAGTAGACATATTGGCACTAAAACGTAGGATTAAAGGAAATAAATTTTATAATTAAGGAAAAATGTGTTAGAAACAGGGATGAGTGAATGCCAAGGAATCATAAAATGTAATTTAATGCAATGCTAACAAAGGTTTGAGTAGTTTAAATAAGCATTTACAAAAAAATATTTTTTTGTGAAAAGCTTAAATTTAAACTATTAAACACAATTCTTTATTGAAAAATTGATCAAAATGAGATTGAAAACCTATTAGACCTATAAGAATATTGATTAATGTTTTATTTACAAAGAATTTGATTTAATGAACGAGTGAACAAACTATAGTAAATTTATTTAAAAAACCAAATCTTATACATTTAGGTTTTATAAAAAAAAATTTAAATGAGGAAACTATATTTTCAAAAGAAATTATATTCGAACTATTAAAAAATAAAATGATTAAACTAATTAACAATGTAAATATAATACCACATTTAATATGATATCTAAAATGGCTCTGCATTTTCGCTCTGCTTTTTCACGACCGAAGATTTTCTTTGTGGATATTCTGGATCAACAAGCAAAAATTCTTCTCTAGCACTAAATATGCGATCAAATTTGAAGGTGAATGTGTGATCTAGGATGTCCAGTGTGAGGAAAGGCTCCAGGATTGGCAATTTGTCTCTAAATCTCGCCGGAGCTCTAGGAGGGTTTCTGTTGTTCCCTTCTCCCTGCAAACTTCCAATAGATTTCATACATTAGCCTCTTCCCCCAGGATCTTTTCTAGGGCTTCTCCACGAGGGTGGATATTTTCATCGCAGATTAATGATGGCAACCGAACGAAGAAACCAGGAAGTTACTCACCTCCACATCGATGCAATCTGAAACCTAGGTCATCCTATGAAGGGTTTTCAAAAATATTTCAAGAGAAATGACATGAGGGGTTCTTTCCTTCCCTACATCTCGGCGATACGGTCAATCGAAGATCTGAGGATAATGTTAACCATTGCCCTGTTTCATCTTCATGTATGATATATTCACCACTACATAGAAGAATATTTGATAAGAACGGAAAAATGAATAGTAGACAAAAAAAAGTAGAATTAGGTAAGGAAGCAGAATCTTCTAAAGGTTTTAAACCTAACCATAGGAAACTAGTGATAAAGCATGGTTTGGTTATTAGACAACAACAGATGTGTGTGAAGTATGGTTTTTTTTGTAGATGGAAAGGCATTTGGGGTTCTACAGGGACGATAGTGAATTGGATGAAGGATCAACTCAATAATAAGGTACGCATTACATTTCTTCAAGAAAATTTCCTTTATGTAGATTGCTCGAGTATCTCACTCAAAGAGAAAATTTTGTCGGAGGGTTTTCCCAATTTTAGGGACATAGGATTTGTATCCCTAGACTGGTTGTCTTTCTTTAATCTGTTAAAATTAGATAATTTTATGGTAGAGAGAGTGATTAAATTAAAAAATCTTCCTATTGAACTATCAGATGATGACTCGGTAAGGGAAATAGGTAATGGTTTAGGGAAATTTGTGGGTTTTGTCAATTTTGACAACACACATGCAGAGAGATTCATCATTGTTAGAATGGATTTTAATGCTCCAATCCCCCCTTTGGAAGTATGTAGTGATGCAAGTTCGATCATTATCTTTCCCAAAACCTTTGATGGGGATTTTGAGGATTTTGGAAACCCTGGGGTGTATCCTCTAAATGTAAGTGAGATATAGAAGTATTCAAAATGACCTCAGGATGCCCCTCCGCCTTCAAATATAATAAACCAAGTTAATAATAGACCCAAGGAGGTAAAGGACATCAGTATAGATTTTATGCCCAAGATAGGGGTTTTCAACATAGTCAGCCATAAAGGTAAGCTAGATACTTCTTTATTCTCACCCCCCCTTAAGAATAATTGTCTGAATAGTGGGAATGAAGTGGGTTCCCATGTTTATTCTAGATTGAAGGGAATAAATTCTTCACATCCTACTTATTTAAAGATTAATAAAATAGGAGAAACATACATTTCATCATTTTGTCCTGTTTCATTGACCCCAACACCAAATGTAGAAATCCTAGGTGACCCCTCCATTGAAGAGACAAAGGATGCAAACAATGTCGTGGAAGAGGTAAGGATTATCTCTGAATATGTAGGTGAGAGTCTCATAGAAGAATTGTTGGATACATTTCTGGATGAAATTTGTGATGAGGAGGAACTAGTTAGGCAAAGACGATTAGGGAATGTTTGGCGCCTAACTCCCCTCTGACCGTAGAAGAGTTAGAGATTTTTTTGGAAGAGGAGGAAAAACTAAAAGAAGATTTCAATTCAAGCCTAGGCCTGGACTCTTCTTTGCCTAGCAAGGCATTTCCTGACTGTGCCAAAATCCTTCGTAAGAGAGGGAGGAAATCCTTTAAGGAGTTACGATCTTGAGTAGGGACAATGATTGGCCATGTTAAACTAACTGATATTTTTAATGCAGGGAAGGGGAAGATCCTTCCCAAAGCATTATGAATCTCATTACATGGAATGTTAAGGGAATGAATGCCCCTAACAAATATCACATTCTTTTGTGCTGTATTTCAAACTTTAATCCATATATTATTTTATTACAAGAAACCAAATTAGACCAATTAGGATATAATATACTTAATAAAAAACTAGGTGTGAGAGAAATCTGGGGTGTTCCAGCTTCTGGAGCCTCAGGAGGAGTAGGTTTTATTTGGGACCCTAGATCTGTGACTCTCTCTATCTTAGAAGAACACCCTAATTGGTGCTGTGGTAAGGTCCCTAGGCATCGTTCAAACATTAAATTCTATGTTATAAATATATATGGACCTATTTTGAATGTAGATAAGGAAAGAGTGTGGAAATAAATTGAAATGAAATTTAGGGAATTTGGTCAAGATACAGTAATAATAGGAGGATATTTAATTACAATCAGTAAGTTATCAGAAAAGAGAGGAGGCTCTGTCCTTCTATCTAAATCTGCCATGAAATTCAATGATTGGATTAACAAGAATCAGCTATGTGAGATAGCCACAACTGATGAATTTTATACCTGGAATAATAGAAGGAAAGGATTTAGTTTTATAGCCAAAAAATTAGATCATTTCTTTGTCAAAGGAGATTTTTCTTTACTCCCATTTACTTTATCAGCTAAGGTTCTTCCATTTTCTGGCTCTGACCATTTTCCGGTAGAATTAAAAATTATAATAGATAAAAGTCCAGAAAACTGTCCTTTTAAATTTGAACAAATGTGGCTTAAAAATGAAGGTTTTTTAGGAGTGATTAAGGAATGGTGGGAGGAAGTTGTAATTATAGGATCTAAGCTCTATCAGATAGTTAACAAACTCAAAATCATTAAACTTAGATTGAAAGCATGGAATAAAGTGAGTTTTGGCAATATTTTTGAGACTAAAATCTCCCTTGAAATTGAAATGAAATCCTTAAATCAAAAAGTCTTGATAAAGGGTATGGACATCACCCTTTATGAAGAAGAAAGACTCTTGTTAAATAAATATGAGGATTTATTCGCTAAAGAAGAGATCTATTGGAGACAAAAATCCAGGGAGACATGGTTAGCTGAAGGAGACAAGAACACACAATTCTTCCACAATAGCACAAAGAAACAAAGATGTATTAATAGGATTACATCTATCAAAGGAAAAGGGAATAATTGGGTTGAGGATATGAAAGATATAGCCAAAGAAGCTGTGGATTACTTTAAGGAGATTTACCTTAAGGAAGCGTTGACTAATGCAGATATTAGTATTCTGGATAACATCCCTAAGGTTATTTCTAAAGAAAAAAACCAGCTACTCATGTCTAGATTTTTGAAAGAGGAAGTTGAAGCAATCCTGAACAAGATGAACCCGGATAAATCACCAGGGTCTGATGGCTTCCCAACTTGTTTTTTTCAGAAGTGTTGGAACTTTATGGGAGATGAGATTACTGCTGCACTAGATGGTACCATGAATCCAGGGAACCTACTTAAAGAGGTTAATAACACCTTCATCACTCTAATTCCTCAAAAAGAAAACCCGGATACATTCAATTATTTTCAACCTATTGCTCTTTGTAATACCTTATATAAATTTTTTTCTAAAACTATGGCGAGTAGACTCCAAAAACTTCTCCCAAATATTATAAGTGAGGAACAGTCTAGTTTTGTTCTGGGACACTCAATATATGATGGTATTATAATCCCCCAAGAAGCAATGCATTATGTTAAAAACAATTAAAAACCAAGTATGCTCATTAAGCTATGTAGGATTTTGCAAACATGCAAATCCACAGACCCCGAATACACCTGCATGCAAGAACCTGATACAAAGTAGAAGCACAAAGATGAAAAAGATGAAGAACTCAGAAGTTGCTCAGAAAGTGAGAGTAAAATTATAATCTGAATTAATGAAAGAAAATTACAAAGTTCAACCTTAAAAAGGTGAACGAAACCCTAAAAGGGAAATACAAGGATGCACATTATTAATTAAGAATTAATTAATAATGCACCTAAGAGACGCTTAAGCAACTAGAGTGAAAATGAAATAATACTCTAACACCCCCCCTTAAGCTGAACGCAGGGAGAAAGCAGACCTAGCAAGACTAAGAAAGCAAGAAATGGGTCCCGACAACAAGGCCTGATCAGGTACCCAGTACAAGGAAATCTCTGCAAACTGGAGACAAAGAAGAAAACCCAGTGGGAAAAACCCCTCTCCAAAAAGAGATAGAAGAATGCAAAAAAGAAATGGCTCAAGAGACTCTCTCAAGACCATAAGTACAACCAGCCCCCCCATGAGAGAGGG
>MU226173.1:2979930-3035920 GCA_018584345.1 Thuja plicata
TATCTCATATATTAAGGATTTTTCAAACTAACAATAAACCATAAAGCTGTAGACAGGTTCCTCTAGTGTTTATGTGTGCAGGGAAAGTTGCAGGAAAAAGAAAAAAGCAATGGACATCAAAGATATGAGTTGAAATCTAGTACATAGAATAAAAGGATCAAGGATGAAGTGAAGGGCGTCCCTGGCTCCTGATTACAAAATTAAAAATGTGCAAGGAAATGCTAGTATATCTTGTAACTTAGGAATTTATATACTAAGGATTGCCGTTGTAAATAAAGGAGAGACTTTGTTCTGATCTGTAAATGAGGGAATGCCCTCATAACTCGTAATCTGGACCCATGGTCCCGGGTGAGATTGGAGGTTTTCTTCTCCATTCTTTCCTACCAGTGCTCGCAGAGAATGAAGCTCTTTGTAAAATTTGGAAATTTTGTGTATTAATATAATCTGTGGGCCTCAGCCTTTTACCGATAAAAAAAAAAAAAAAAACTAATTAAGAATGTAATTAAACTATTAAAAAAATTAATCAATTTAAACTGATATTAAATGAGTCAAACTATTCAAACAACAATATAATTTAAAGTATTTTAAAGACCAGTCAAAATAGTTAAAAAATGTTTAAACTAATTCAAACAAATTTCTAAACTTAGTTAAAATGCTGGCAGAGAGGAGTATACAACAGTTTGCAAGGTGGAGGGCAGAGCTGGTGGAAGACCTGTTCCACGAGAGAGAGGGGAGCATAGACTAGAGTTGAGAGGGTGGTAGGACAAAGCGTGCAGATTGGCAGAGATATCATCAAATGGCTCAATGAGAGGAGCAAACATCATTTTGGAATGATTGGTGCAACAACTGCCTTAGATTGAAGCCCTCATTTCTGCTGTAGCTCAATAATTTTTGCCTCATTAATTTGATATTTAAAACTTAATCTAATTTTTAAGTTTCATAAAAAACAAAAAAAAAGTCCAAAATAAATAAATTGCATCCCTTTAAAAAAATGTGAATTTTTTAAAAAAAAAGGTTCTTATAAATATTTTAAGAAAATAAAATTATATGAATTTTATTTTAAAATATTTTGTACCTATGAACTTTGCATTTTTTTATATTAAAAAAAGTATAAATAAAAAAGTGTGGATTAAAATATGTTTAAGAAAAGTAAAGACAAAAGAACAAATTAGAGATTTGTAGGATTTTAAACTAAGAAACTAAAAGTATTGAGCATGTAATATTAAAGTTAATCATGTTAGCAGAAACCAACGAAATAATAGAGATAATAAAAATAGTTACAACAACGTTGAAAATAGAAGTTAAATAATTGTGACAGAGATTATAATTATGAAATAACAAGACAAATATAACTTCTTGCTAGGTAGAGATTTTACTAGTTTTTCAATGCACAAATGAGTGAATTAAATACCAGAAGCTACTTTTGTAAAAAAAACTGTTATAGGCAAGCAATAACATTGCATTTCACATGACAAAGGTTATGCAAGCTAATTTTTTTTTAAAAATTAACTACAAATTTAACATAAACTATTCTAATCTAAAATAAAAAAAAACAAGTTAGAAAATCCTGCACAAAGAGGAATAGTATGTAATAATAAATCAGTTTTGGCTGCAAGCCTTCCAAAACAAGTAAAATAAAATAGGTTTGGAGCCAGCCAATCCAAAAAAATTAGAAATTAACTCTCTGGCGGCAAGCCTTCCACCTGCAAACACAATGAGTTAAAGAAATGAGTTTTCAACCCTCTTCTCAAAATGTGCCTCCAAAATAAGGTGAGCTCCACAAAATGACAACCATCATCAACTTTCACTCAAACAAGGATTAGTAACCCAAGCTCTCATACCATGAAAGAATAAATAAAAAGAGAAAGGAAATAGTGAGAAGATGAGAAGATTGTTAGCATGAGAAATGCAAAACTAGGAACGTACACCAAAAGAGCCAAGACAAGGAGACAAGAAGTTTTGAAAGGGGAAAAGAAAAGAAAAACCCCTTGTGATATTATGAATGAGCCAAAGCCTAAGAAAGAGAGAAAGAGAGAGAGAGAGAGACCAAGAAGCTCATTACAATACCAAGCTAGAAATAATAGAGGAGCATCTCTTAAATAGAGATGAGGAGAGGAGATACTAAGTAACTCACCAATCTATGAATGCCAACATCCATAATAGGTGTGTGCAAAGTGGCAACATCCTCTTAAGAAGGGTAAGCTAATTTCTTTAATGAAGGAATTACAAGAAATGACATGTCCTCCCACTTGGACTAGAAGACAAAATACAAGTAGGGATTCCATAAGAATATACAAATTAAATAAATGTAGAACACCTTGGTTTATCCTCAATCAAATAAATACAACCAAGTAAAGATTAAATATTCTAACAATTTTCACCAAGATATAATTGCATACAAGATAAACTAAGTCTTTACCCAAATAAAATCTATGAAAAAGTAGCCACTTCATCTTGAATTTAAATGCGGGATGATAAATATCTACCATCAACAATTGTAATATTTATAACTTTTTTATGTGCCAACTACACTTTCATTGTGTTATATGGAAATAATTTGTGTTTAGGTCACCTTCTGCAAGCAAAGCCTTCTTAGATTTTTACTTGCATTATATTTCCTCTCTTGCAAGGATCCCATTATGCTTATCCATAAGTTCCTTTGGTCTTATATAATCATTCTTAAATGTCCAATTAGAAATGAAATTCTCATCAAGAACCTTGAATTCTTCTCAATCAATAGATTTTATTTAAAGACATCTTTGAAACATTCCTTTTTTCATACTTTTCAATTTTCTCTAATATCTTTAAAAATGAACATCTTATAATTGCAACTATGTTTTGGGTTTTAGGACACCAATATTTGATTATGTATTTATTATTTGAACAACTTAGCCACATTTTTCATAAAAAAAGGAATTTAAGAGGTGGATGTGTTGTTCTTTGTTCCCTTTGGTTTGATGTCCTTGATCTCAAAAGACAATTGATGATGAAAAAAGTACATTGATGGTTGTAGATACCTAAAATTGACCAGGTGTTCTCTAATCAAGCAAATCTACATTTTTCATCAAATTGCTCCTAATCTTATCAAATTGCATCAACAAGGATCAAATCAATTTCAAATAGACTTTATAAATCAAATTAAATCAAAGGATTAATTAATCATGACATCAAATGATCAAACATAGGCCTAAAAGGGACAACCAAAATTATATAATTAATTTTAATCAATTAATTGTATAGTTTAAATAAAAAATCAAATTGAACCTATTCATCCCTACATGGCTAATTTAATTAATTGATTGAATTAAATAATATTAATATCTTTCAACATAAATTTGAGCAACCAATGAGAATTGAGAACACAAAGCACATGGATCACTCCTAATTTGCAATCTCAATCACTCATTTTGAACTTTCAATCTCAATCACTCAAATTTGTCCCTTTGTCCCAACCTTTGAGACAAGCATTTAAATTGCCCCCCCATTTGAAATCATTTGAAAGCCTCTCACTCAACCATGGCTTAACTATGATCAATTAACTCCACCCCCTATACTTGGGAAAATCCTATAAATAGAAGCCATTTTGAGAGCATTAGAGATCCTAGAAATTTGAATGCAAAGCATCAAACCTCTTGTCATTTTCATAGCAATTTGAGCATAATTGAGAGATTATCATAGCATTTTAACATTATGGAAATCATTTTGAGTGCATTTGGATCCAATATCATCATAATCTGAGATAATTGACCTAGATTTAGGCATTTATCTTCATCAAATTGTCGTTCTAGGACTGTTCATTGATAGAGATTAAGGCTGAGAGCTTTATCAACATGCTTAGATAAAGAGCCATGAGATGCTTATTGATTTAATTACAATGCTTAGATCCAATTTTCATTATTATTTCATATAATTGTAGTTAAATAAACTAATTTCATGAAGGTGTAATTCATTCACACACAAATGGCGCCCACTGTGGGGCTTTGAGCCTCAATTCATCATTTTTTTTTTCAATTTTTGTGTGTTTTTTCTTCATTTTTGTGCTAATTTTGTAGTTTGCAGGAGAAATTACGCCTATGAACAATCTAATGATGTCTTCTAGCAGAGAATTAATGCCTGTAGAATTCCTTCTAATTCTATCTTAAATTCTTTTGTCGCATGTGAGATAAAGTGTGACGTCTACGAGTGTAAAGCGTCGCCTCTGAATCGGGAAACACCGCCTACAAGATGTTCTTCAATGCCTGTGTTCAATTTTTTTATCGCAATTTAAACTTTCTGCAGCGCTTGTTATAATTCTTTTAACGCCCGTTCATTTTTAAATGCGGCGTGTTAAGATTTAAATTTTGTATGCAAAGTTTTTAATACCGCGTAGTAACAGTTAAATAACGCGTGTTAGTTGTTATATGACGCCTGCAATTTGCTGCATTTTATTGAGTTTAAATTGACATATTCTCTCTTCTAACTCTCTGTTATTCTGTTTTCTAGCAGATGAAAAAGCACCTAAAAGTATAGAAACCAGAGTTGAGGGTCACAAGGCCAAACAAAGAGGTAAGGATCTTAACCAAATACTCTAAACAAATTCATAGTGCGAATCTTTTGGAAAATTTAGAGTTAGAATAACACTTGTATGAGCATTACATAAAAGTTAGTAGTGCATACAAGAAGAAGTTTCCTACTCTTAATTGGTTTTATGCTTTAAGTTCTTAAGTTTGATTTTTAGAAAATTTGATCAAAAGAACTTGCATTTTCCATTTCATTTCAAGTTTTTATTCACTTTGTTCCTTTGTGTTGACTAACTTGTTGGTGGAGCCGGAGTGGGAACTATCGCCACTAGGTGAGTAAGAAAAACAAGCATAAAAACCTCAAAAAAGCGCCTAGCCTTTTCTAGCTTCAAAAGAGGTACTTTTCAAAATAAGCTTGCTTTCCCTTAACTTGTGGCAATTCATTTATACCTAGTATAATTAGGGACACCCTATTACTTTCCATCTTGAACAAAACATTAGGCATATGCTCTCAACTTTTTGAAGTTGATAAAAAATCCAAACATGTTGAGTTTAGGGTGGTAGAAAGAAAGGGAGGAAAATTAACCATACATTTTAATTTCTAAGAACTTCCTTGTCAATAGGTTGAAAAGAACAAAGTGTTTGGAACAAAGAACAATAATAGGGATATGCTCTTCACTTTTTAAGTGAATCAAATTCCCAAACTTGTTTAACTAAGTTCATTTTTCCACTTTCCTATATATGCTAGTTAATTTAGAGCTTTAGAGGGCCTGCCTCCCGAGTACATCCTTGCGAGGATGGTGAGAGGGAATGGCCCAAAGTGGGAGACAATCACTTAAGCCATGATACTATTTGACCCAATATAAATAAATGCACTCTTCCTTAATGGGTTGTAGTGACTAAATTGTGTGTTATCTTCACTTCCTCGAGTAGTCCTTCGGGATTGCGCAAAATCGTACTTTTGTGTGTGTGGGAAGCCCACAAGGGGGTAAAAGAACTTGACATAGTTTAGAATGGAGGTGTTAAATAAATCCTAAATAAGTAGAATGCTACCTTTTAGAGCCAAAATTTTTAAAAGCCAAATATGACTCTAGGTAGATTCTTTGGAATCTATTCTTGTGCTATACTTGTTAAAATGACCGAGAACATACATGTAGTGTTGTTTTAGGGATACGATACAAAATTGATGTGTGTGTTGCGTTTGTATTTACTTTTTCTAGCAAGAATATCATCTGGCAGATCTGATCTTAACCTTAAAACTTTTAAAATCCAAAAAAATTGTGAAAAATAACTTTTATCTGCAAAATTCTGCATATGACCATTTAAGTGACGCCTACAACAAGTTCTGTGACGCATGCAACTTTGAAACGAATCCTGGCAGCATTAAAACACCACGTAAGTCACTGGAAAGTGACACCTAGAAGATTTAAAACAACACCTATCAATAGGCAAACGCCACTTGCTAACTGTAGAGTGTTGCGTAGACAAACTCCAGTTAACGCTTGTGAAGAGTTAAGTCATGCCTACACACCAGGAAGTGACGACCAAAAAAGAAGAAGGGAAAACAGTGGATATTTCCTGAAGGCTTGGAGAAAATTGGATTTTAGTTTTGAGTACCCTTTTGGATTTTCTAATTGTTCAAAAGTTCAACCTGGTCAGAATTCCCATTATTGGACATTTTTCAAAATTTATAAGGTATTGATCAATTTAAGTGAGAGAAAGCCAAGATTTTACGTAATTCATGTCCATGCCAGCTTTTATTCGATCTCACTATATCAAGAATACCCTGTAATCAGATGGTTCATATCTAAGGCAGGAGTTTCATTTTCCTAGCGATACCTTCACTTCTTCAAGACCAACGTGAGAACCTACAAAGGAGGTAGAATCAACTATGTCTTTTCCATTTGGAAACATGGACCCCAATCAAATTAACCATGCCAAAAAGGATATCAATAATAATGGAGGTGGTGGGGTTAATAACAATAACAATGGAGGAGGAGTTGACTCTAACAACCAAGGGTTAAACAATAATAACAATGGAGGAGGAATGAACCCTAATAGCCAAGGGCTAAATAACAATAACAATGGGGGCAACGTTGACCCTAATGATAAATAGGAAACTGATGAGAAGGTCAATGAAGCCATGCAAAGACCATTCTTCATGAGTATGGAGAAAGTGTTGGATAGAGATAGGGAAAAGTACTTTTTAGACCTAGCACAAGTGGGTCTCAAACTCCCTCATGATTATGATGTCAACCAACTCAAGAAAAAAGAAGCCGAAGAAAATCCTATTGATGTCATGAATAAACAATTTAAATTATTAAAAATGCAATTGGACACCATGAAACAAAGCGGGGCTCCTAAACCCTTTCTGTTGAAGCTTTGTGTCCTTTTCCATTCGACAAGACCCTAATTATAGTCCCATTCCCAAGTAATGCTATTTTTCCTAAATACAACAAGTATGAAGGAGAATCTGATCCCCAAGATCATTTAAGGGAATTTTTTGCATTGAGCCTAGATTTCATTCATGACACAACATATTTAATGAGGTTGTTTCCTAGAATTTTAGGAGGCATGACATTGGAGTGGTTTTCCAAGTTACCCTCTGCCATCCAAACTTTCAAAGAATTGGCCTCCATATTCGTAACTCATTATTCCTACAATATCAAACATGAGGTTACGGTGATAAATTTATGTAATACCAAGCAATGAGAGGGAGAAGGATTCCTACTTTTCTTGCAAAGATGGAGAGTGGTATTTGCTAGACACCCTTGAAGTGTACCTGAGAAAGAGAAGATAGACATCTCCATTAATAGCTTGAGTAATGAGATGAATTATCGGTTAAGGTTAAAATGTCCTAGGTCTTTCTAAGACTTAATTGAGAATGAATTTACCATGGAAGAGGTATTGGTTAAAAGTGGATAAATTAAGCTTTATAAGAACAAAAACACCAATACCTCCAATAAAAATCAAAATAGGAATCCTCCTAACAATAACCGGTTTTGGATGAGGAACAACAACAAAGGTATGGTCAATGATGGAGTTGTAGAGGAAAATTATTTGAAGGCCACCCCTTTTAATCTTACAAGAGGATCTGATTAAGCTAATAATGCAAGTCAAGCACCCAAAGTTCCTTTCAACAACAATACCAACAACAATAACTTTGGGAACAATCAAGGGGATAACAAGCCTAAGCCTTTCTTCGCACCGAAACCTAAGAGGATGTTCACTTGCTTGGGTGAACCACTTGAAAATGCATTAAGAACTCTTATTGAAAATAATATTATTGATTTACCAAGGGCTCAACCCTATGAACCACAAATCAAGCCTACATGGTGGAGTGAGTCTAACCATTGTGAATACCATAGGAATCAAGGACATAAGATGATTGATTGCATGCGCCTAAAACATGTGGTGCAAGATCTTATTGATAATGGTGTGATTAAGGTAGGACCTCAAAATAATGAAGATCACACAACATTTAAAACTCCTTTCTACAAGCATGAGAAAGGTGAATCTTCCAATGCTAACAATGGAGGGAACAATGGAAACAACTCGAGAGTCAACAACAATGTTAACTTTGACCATAGCTATGACAATACTATTAATACCCTATCTGGACATGATAGTACTATCAATGTGGTGGTAATAAAATAACAACCTAACAAAAAGACCTCTAATGTTGTAACTAGGGGGCAAGCAACAAGAGTTACCCTACAAGGAAGTGCCCCTAAAAATTTTGGTCTTAGTCCAACAACTACTTTGGCTAAACCAACATATTCTTCAATAAAGCTTTATAGTTTGGTTGATTAACTACACAAAACTCCAGCACAAATTTCTATATTGGAGTTGTTGAAACTTTCTCCTAACCACAAAGAGATCTTGGAAAAATCCCTAGTGGAGACTAATGTTCCTATAACTTTGGAGGAAGATAAGTTTCAAAATATGGTAGGACATCTCATTGTACCACACCGCCTTTCATTTTCCAAACAAGATGATATGTTCATTACTCACCCTCAAAATTTTCCCTTGCATATAGAAGTTTTAATCCAAAGGCATAGGGTCAAGAGAGTCCTCATTGATGGGGGAGCCAGTCTTAACATTTGCACATTGAACCTTGTCAAGTCTTTAGGGTTAGCCAAATCATCCATTGATCCTAAAAAGTAGATTACCATTAAGGCCTATGACGAGGAAGAAAGATCTTCGAAAGGAATGATTGTTCTACCTATTCAAGTTGGACCTATCAAAAAATACACCATATGTCAAGTCCTTGACATGAAACTAACTTATAATATATTATTGGGGAGTCCATGGATTCATGAGATGCTAGCGGTGCCTTCCACCTATCATCAATGCATAAAATTTCTACACATGGGTGAAGAGATCACAATTGGAGGAGATTCTAATCCCTTTCAATATTGCAACACATTGAAACCTAGTCATGAGTTATTTATTCCTCACAATAGGGAAGGATTCATCCCTAATGTCACCATTGAAGAAGCTAAAGGGGAAGGTTCAAAGTTAACATAAAATTCTACATCTACCTCAAAACCTAATCAAACTAACTCAACTACATCAACTAAGGGAAAGGAGAAAGTGAGTTATGAGGGTCAAAGTTCACATGACAATTCAGTTAAGAATTCTACATTATAGGTGGAAATTTAGAAACCTTCCAAGGATGAGAGAGAACAAGCCAGAAGATGAATGAAATTATGCATAAATTTGAAAATAAATGAAGAATCAATTCCAAAGGAGTAGGAGAATATTCCGTTTCCCTATTTGATTTGCCAACTTCTCCTAAGACACGTAGGAAACCATCAAGTTCTCATCCACCTCACAAATATAACTCTCATTTTGTAAGAGAGAGTGACAAATCAGCCCTAGAAAATGAGGATAATGAAGTTTTACAATGGCTCTACAAAGAGGAAGATACTTCAAACAATCCCGTGGAAAGAGTACAACACATCAACATTCAAACCAAGCAATATGGAAAGGGGTATCAAATTATGAAAAAAATGGGATAAAAGGGACAAGGACCCTTATGAGTCAGGAATAGAGGATTGCTAGAACCCATTGAACTGGCTTGAAGATCAAAAGATGAGAAATTCAGAATAGGGTTCCAAAACAAAGGAGAAAGTTCAAGTCCTATGCATGATTTTCATGAACATGTATACACGATAGGATCCGAGAGTGAGGATGATTCCAGAGATTATGAGTGGGATTTCCTATCTGAATAATATTTTCATGATAAAGAGGTTGATGTTATTCACACATATGCTACCATTCCCAATGTCACAAGTCAAGACAATGAGCATCATGGTTCGAATTCTAGACAAGTATCAAGTAAACCTCAAGAATCTAATGTAGGTCAAGCATCTAGGAATAATCAATGGATAGGTGAACCATGGGTACCTTCATGGGGGGTGATTCAAATGTTGTATTTAATCCTCACACATTCTTTCCCATCGAGATCCAAGAGGACTCTAGTGAAGGGGATTTTGATCCTACTTCCATGGAACACCTTGAGGAAGCTCATGTCATAGACCTAAGTGATACTTAGCCCTAATGCATGCCGAACTCATTGATTGACAATTTTCCTATACGGACCTTGAAATTAGGTAATGTCCCTAAACCATTTGAATGACAATTTTCCAAATGAATCCTTAGCCCTAATGCATGCCGAACTCATTGATTGGGACTTATCCGAACCAAATGACTTGTTATACTTTCCCAATTACACTGCAATGTCCCAATACCTAAATGCGGTTGAGCCATCTTCTTCCACCAATGAATAAAATCCAGACATAATGATAGAGGTAGGGATCCAACCTCTCAATCCACAAAATAAAATAAAAAAATACAAAAAAATGAAAAGGTCTAGTGGTGAAAATCACCATGTGGCAGTGCTAGAACCTTAAAAAGTAAAAATAACGGATGTTTCCAAAGGTGAAAACCCAGCTGTGGAACCTAAGGAAGAGAGGTTGGATACCCTTAGAGAACATGAAGATGAGAGGTCACCCATCCTTATTGAACCAATAGAGAAAGTTAACATTGGCACCGAAGTGGATCCCAAATTTATTCATTTAGCAACATCCTTGAGTCCATCAGAAAGGAAGGAGTTCATCGAATTATTTCAAGCAAAGAAAATTTACTTTGCATGGTCTTATGCTGACATACCAGGGTTAGATCTAAGCTTTATAATATATCATCTAAATGTGAGACCCGATGTGAAACCCATAAAGAAAAAGTTGAGAAAGACGCACCCACATGTGGCACTTTTAGTAAAAGCAGAATTTGAAAAGCTACTCAAGGTTGGATTCAAAAGAGTGATTGCATATGAAGAATGGATATAAAAACCTGTACTGGTCAAAAAAAATGACAAATCCATTAGATTTTTCATGGATTTTATAGACCTTAATCTTGCTTTCCCAAAAGATGATTTTCTGCTACCTAGCATTGATGCTATAGTGGACTTAACAACGAGTCATTCTATGTTTCCCTTAATGGATGTATTTAGCGGATACAATCAAATTTAAAATGCACCTGAAGACAAAGAAAATACTACTTTTACATGCCCATGGGGAACCTTTTGTTGGAATGTGACTCCATTTGATCTCAAAAACGCCGAAGCAACTTACCAAAGAGAAATGACCACTATCTTCCATGACATGATACATACCTTCCTAGAAGATTATGTGGATGATATTCTAGAAAAATAACATGAACGAAAGGATCATCTTCCTATACTAGAAAAGATCTTCACAAGACTATAGAAATTCAAAGTGAGACTAAATCCAAAGAAATGTGCTTTTGGTGTGCAATCCAGAAAACTCTTATGTTACATTGTTTCTACAATAGAAATAGAGGTAGATACTGAGAAAGTGAAAGAAATCATGGACATGGAAATTCCCAAGAATATTATGTTGGGATTAATGGGAAGTAGTACTGAGAGGGGAGGGGTGAATCAGTACCTCTAAAACTTTTAACACTTTTTCACCTTTCATCATTAGTAATCAATCTTAATTGTATTACCGACCATATCTGATGTTCTTTCTTATGCATGTAGTATTAATTAATAAACTTAATTATATGCAACATTCATAGAAAAATTCATGAAATTAATAGACACATAACACAAGATATGATACTGGAGAAAACTCCTGTTAGGAAGTAAAAACTATGGTGGGGATGATACCCACAAAACTTCACTATCTGCAGAATGGAAGGGAGCTGGTAAAGGCTTAAAATTGATCACTTCTGATGATCTACCCTGTTAGGAGTATTAATGTAGAGACCTATTAGGATCTACTCAGTTAAGATATTTTAGCAACACTAATGAAGTGTGCACTCGGTTAAGAGATTTACAATAGGACTATTAAGTCCACCTTCCTTGAAAGGATTTCTTAAGTGTACCCCACTTGTTAGAATGTGTAAAATATGTTTGACCTGACTATATGCAATCTATAATTTCTGATTACAGATCCATTAAAGTTCACAGTATATGAATATCACCTATAGTGATTGATTAATACCTTTTCCTTCTCGTCGGTAGCCTGTGTTCTATTCTTGACAACTAATTTGATCTTTGTCAGTGCTGTTGCATGAAATCTCTGGTCTGATCCTTAGAGCGGCTACAATCATAATTGAACAACATTCTCATAATTGATTGAGCATCTATTTATACAAGTATTTGACCTATTCTAGAATCATGCATTACAATGTTAACTCTAGATCCAAGGTATATAGCTTGACCTTGATCCTTTAGTTTGCATGTTTTAAAATAGTTAAACTAATAAAAATAATAATAAATACATTTCTTTATCCGCACAGAATGGATTTAAAAAAATCAAGAAGCTAAATATAAAACTTCAGTGATTTATCTGATGTGGAAAGTCAGATCCACATTTTATGGGATGTAACTGACTATCGGTTTTTGATCGTTGGTGTAAACTAAAAGTCTGTCAGTGTTCCTTCATTGAACTGATTGTCGAGTTCCCTTCATCTGTTGGGTTCCACTCTTTGATTTTTTCGTCGGGTTGCACTGTTGGTTACTCATCGAGTTCCATTTTCCTTTTTGTCATCGAGAAATACTGAGTAGTGTTTGTCGTGATGCTTTGTACTTGGCAGTATCGGTAACCTTGGCATCGGGTAGTGTTGTACCCTATTTGTTGGTGTAGTATAAACCAATGGTGTTCATCATGTTTTTTCCTTGTATATACTAATGGAAAAATATAATGTCCTCAATCTCCCCCTTTGACATTAGTATCAAAAAATGATATGTGCATAATACTAAAGTGTTTAGCATGTACACCATGTATATATCCTTGTCATTATATGACTCCCCCTAACTGTATGCATCGGTATAGTATAAGTATTTGTACATGTATACTTTCCTTTGTACTATACATCCCCTGTTCTTTCCTCTTTCAAATGACTAACTATACATATCATTTCTTCCTTTCATTTCCCCTTTTACTGATTGGCTATGTACATATCATTTCCCCCTTTTTTGATAATCATGACAAAAATGTACAACTTATAAGTTGTCAAAAATGTGTAACTTACAATGTGTCAAGAATGTCGGAGTAGGTGTTCTTGATATCTTCGATCATTTTCTCCCATTTTTATTTGAGGAGTTCTAATGCCATGTGTTCTAGCTCAATTCTCGCATGCATATCATAAATCCTAGACATTTTTGGGGTGGAAATAAGTGCTCTTGCCTCTGTCATATGGTTTTACAGTAATGATAGTGTCGGTAAGAGTTGAGCTTGAAGCTCATTTACCTCATCTCTAGACTTGGTGTCTGCAATCTGTATATCTTGTCTTAGCTTTTGAGCTTGCTTGAGCTATTCATTGTGCAATTTGATTGCTTCTTCACTATTTGTGAGACTTTGTGCACTTGTTTGAAGATCAACATCTATTTGTGCTATCTTGTCGGTATACTCCTTCATGAGTTGATCTAACGTGCATAATTTTTGTATTAAGGCTATTGCTTCTAAAATAATGGGATCTACTATGCTTACCAGTTCAAAAAGATTCACCTTTTGTAGTGCGAATTCTTGTCTTATCTTCTAAGATAACTTGCATTCATACTTCTTCAAAATTCTAGCCTCCATAGCCTTCTCAACATCTATGTTTTGAGATGTGATTGCATCGGTGAGAACCACTAATTGATCAAGCATGGGGGCTATTTGATGAACATCTATATCAGGTATGGTTTGCTGAAGGAATCCTCGTGCAATTTCAAGTACCTTTGCTTCCTTGGTGGCTTTTCTCAACTTATCCTGCATGGCTTTCCTTTCACAAAGTCTTGTATACTTTGTGAATTTAGTAGGATCCAATATTCTAGGATCACATACTGGAATCTCAATAATTTCATCTAGAGTGACTGGATTCTTATTCTTTCTTTTCTTCTTCCTTGAGATTTGGGTAGAGGCAGATGTATGAACTACCATTGATAGTTCATTTGTCTTCTCTGAGGTGCTTGGTGAAGGATTTGTAGATGAAGCTTCTTGTGTTTTCTGCTCGGGGTTCACCTGTCGGTTTGGTGAAGACATGTCTCCATCAACCTTGGGTGTTTCTACATATTTCTCTTCTATTTTATTCTCCTGTTCATCTATCTTTGCTTCTTCACTCTTTTCCTTCTGCTTGTCCTCTTCTACTTTTTGTGCATCTTCTTTATTATGATCAGTAGACTTGTCTTGCTGATCACCGCTTGCAGCTTGATTTGCAATTGTATCTTTTGGTTCATCTGTGGTGTCTTTTGTTTCCACATCACCCTTGTCTTTGGGTATGCTTGTATCTGCTGCATTTTATTCTTCATTTCCTTCTGGCAGATTAATGGCCTTCATCAATACTAGCATATTATTATGCGCGCTCACTTGTTCTGCATCTAGAAGTGTGTCCTTCTCATCAGTTTGATCCTGTTGAGTAGAGACATCTTCATCTTTTTGTATTTGATCTGCAGGGTCCAAACCTGTGATGTCAATAATAGAAGTTTCTGGCCATATTTCATCAACAACATCCATGTCCTTATTCCTTTGTGTCTCCAATTCTTGTTTCTTGTTTTGATCCTTAAGAGATATGAAAATGACATCACCTTCTTTCTGTGGATGTTTATTAGAGTCATAATGAGTGATGTCTTGAATGTCAAGATCATCCATGACTTTGTCTAAGTCAATGGGCTCATTATTATCTACATTATCCAAAGCAATGTGCTTAGGAATTTCTTTATCTTTCTGCTCCTCTACATGAGGTGTGTCAGTGAGAAGTAATTGATTCTCACAACTTGTTGACTCTGCAGGTAGATCTAGGATTTGTCTCCATCTGGCCTCGGTCATGCTTTCTTGCTCTATAAATTTATCCTCTAGCACTTTGTAAGCTCTTATCTTTGCTACAAATTTACTTGAGTGTTTTTTCATTATTTATTTGATCTCTTCCATCTTTGATTCAGGAGGCATGAGTGTGACAAGTACCATCTCCCTTACTTCCTTTTATGTGTGTAAAGCATATGACCATTGTTGTGAAATTCTGTCACCCAGTTCTTTGGGTATTTTGTGAACAAACTCAACTAGTACATATTTTTACTTGACCATTGCCCTGATTATTGCATCTTGTATTTTGTGTTGGTCCTCTGGCTCTAGTTTTTCCCACTGTTTGATTTTCCTATCAGTCATTGTACCGGTTGTTGCAATTGAATTGGCAATTTCATCCATTGTTCTAGGGGCTAATATTTTCTTCTCTATATCAGGCTCATCCTCTTTTGAATCTTCTATGTCAGCTTTTGTCCTGACTAGTCTTTTCCTCCTTTTTGTAGGTGTTTCTTTCTTAGTTTCTCTCTCTATTTGCTGCTTACTCTTGTAGGTCCTCACTTGACCTTTCTTGAGAGGTGTAGTAGCTTTTACTATTTGGATTCTTGTTCTCTGAACCACTGTGGTTCTTGGTTTCTTTGTAGGAGGTGGAGGTGTATCACATTTAGTGGCCTCAGAATCTGATTCTTGCTCATGTTTCTCTTCACCAATGGTACCTTGTTCCTCGGTTTCCTCTATTTGTTCTTTTTCCTCCTCATTGACCGAAAACATATTTTCAAGATTCTTAATCATCTTGTTTTTCTTGTTGATAGTCTTCTTGATTACTAGGCCTATTTTTATCTTGGACTTGGCCTCTTCATATGTCCCAAATCTTGGTTGTTTACTGTCAAGTGGTTCATTCAACAATACTTCAATTGCATTTGTTGCTTGATCTATGTTAATCTCATAGTCAAGAGGTGCTAACCAGGCTATCCTTGGTACAACTGGTTTAATGTGAGTGAAATATGAATCCACCATGAAACATATTTCATCCCTATGTTTCTCAATCAACTATTTAGTGATCCTCACTCTTTCCATCATCTTTTCCTTGAAGTCAAAGAAGTATTCAGTCATCATTGAATCAAAATTATCACCTAGTGACTTGATAAGGTCACTAATTTGCAATGTGACTGGCTTGGTAGTGTCCCATTTCACTTTTCCAACTGAAGGAAGGTGTTCTTGAAAATAAGAGAATATACACATGATGAGTGAACCGAACTTACATGTGTTTGTCCTTGCAGACCTGATTGTTGTCATATTCTCATCAAGTTGTTTCAACAGGATCTCACGTAGATCCATCTGTATTTTCTTCATCACTATCTTGTAAGTTGAGCTTACTACTATTGATGCTATGTTGTTTAGTCTACTATCTTGGAAGATTTTGTAGTCTATACACATGCATCGAACCTCAGATCCTCATCGGTGATGATGTTCACCTTGAGTACTCTGTTATCCCACATAACATTGGTGAGTTTTCAAATTTTGGCCGAGAGGGATGCTTGTGTGCCTTAGGTTTGTCGGTAATGGGGTAACCAGTTACAACATGTAACACATCCTTTGTGATTTTCTTAGGTTCATCCAACCATAACTTCTGGTCATGCATTCTGGTCAAAACTAACCTAAGCCAGTCGGTTTTGAAAACCCTCAGGAAATATAGGGCATTTTTTATCTCCTTTACTTGCAGATGCTTGTGTTCTTCCTTCAGGTTCCCTTGTTCATCACACAACTTCTTGTAAGATTTATCTATCTCTAGATCACCTATCTCAACAATCTTGCAGTGATTGTAGGACCTTATGTCTTCTATCAACAAAACCCTAGGTGAAATTTTAAAAAATGTGCCAGAATCATCAGGTTGCGATGCAATCTCTGGGCATATATTGTACTTATCTTCCACACAAGTGATGTTCTTTATCAGCTTAACGACATTCTTCTTATCATTCTTCAACTTTACGGTTCTTGAAGTGGTTGCCATCGTATTTTGAATTTAGGGCTTTTCCAAAAATAACAACAAAGTTCTTCGGTGCGCTCAGTACTTACTTTGATCTGTGTGACTAGTGAATGAATGGTTTGGAGTGCATTGGATTGAGTCAAGGTCTCTCTACTAAATGACCTCTTATCACTCTATTTTCACTCTGCTCAATCTACTCAAATCACGAGTGCAGAATGAAGTGCTCCCATCGAGTATTTATAGTTTCCCTAAGTCTGTCATAAATGCTCAACAACTCGTCGGGTCATGAAGACGGAGTTTGACGGGAAGAATTTCAAATAACATTCTTGGTATTGACATGATGCTCAGAATGGCTATTAAGATTGTTTCTTTTACCGATGGATATCGGTGTTGTGTCAAGACAACTTTATAACTTTGCTCCTTACCGATAGGTGTCCGGTTACATTAGCAAATTAGCCATTTTATGTGTTGACTGACAATTCTCGGTAAGTGCAAACAACTCATCCTTTATATTCACCGATGATTTTAAGTATGTGTTTACCAAAAGGTTTGATTTCTCATAATTGTAAAAAGTAACATAATATGCATCTTTATTCATGCATATTTTGACTAGCTATCAATTTGTATAATGGAACCGATGCAAAATATGACTTGGTGTAGTGCAGTTCCATACTTAATTGTTCATCTTTTAGGCGAGGGTGGTGATGTCACCAAATCCATGGGATGAGGTGTCACCTACTATATTGCTTGGTCCAGCTTCTTAAGTGGTTGAAGCTTTCGTCCACATTTGCTTTCTCATTTTCTTGATGTCTTCAATGGTGTTACCATTTGCAAAAGTGGTGTTTTCTGTTATTCGGTCTCTGTAGTCCTTCTTTAGATGTCCAACCTTATGATAGTGCAAGCATGCCATTCTTGGGTTGGTCCAGCCTCTAGACCTTTTGGTCCATGTTATCATGTAGTTTGCAGCAATGTGACCATATCTACCACATGTTGTGCACTTTATCCATGTATTGTAGTCCGAAACATATGAATTACCGACTCTCCTCGGTTTATATACATATTCTTTATTTTTGGGTTTCCATGCTTCAATTTTCTTCTTCCTGCATTCAATAGATGTGTGCCCATGCATTTTGCAGGTGGGACAATACTTTTCCATATAGGTTTCCTTCTTTGGTTCTTTCACCTTTGATTTACATTCATGTGCTTTATGTCCTTTCTTGCTGCAATTATAACAATGTCCAATGAATGTAAATGTGGATTTAGGAAAACCTTTTTCTTTGCTCTCATAGACATTTGAGGTGTGGCCTTGCTTTCCACAGTGATTTCATGTCAGATTTCTTGGTCTAGGATTGGTGTAGGGATCTTTTGGATCAGCTTCATTTGATGACTCTCCATGCTCCGTGTACCCTAGTCTAGTGTTGGTATTGGGTCTTCTTTGTGAATTCAAGAATTCATGCATCCTTTTTGTGCTTTCTTTAGCTCTCTTAATCATGTCATTATGCTGTTGTAGAATTCTAGCCTCATGTTTTAGTTTTTCATTCTCTTCTCTTAGTTCACCGATAATCTGTATTCTTTCAATGAGTACACATTCATTCTGTTTGCTTCTTGACTCATAAGAATAATCTGATTAGTTACCTCATGGTGATGCTCTATAAGTCTTTGTATCTCAGACTCATTTTATTGTAGTTTGTCTGTGATCTTTATTCTATCATCAATTGCTAGAGTTCTTTCTTGTCCAGCTTGCCTTGTATTGTTCATGACATCAATCATCCTTACCATCTATGTCTCTTGACCGATTTGTAGAGATTTGACTTGTCCAGCCAAATGTAGATTGATCTCAGTTAGGATTGTGATGCTTTCTTCTAATGTATCTGATGCCTTGCTTATACTTGATCCTGAAGATTCAAAGAAATCTAGAATTTCTTCCTCCTGATAATATGTCTCATTATAGCGAGAAGCCATATTCTTTCTTTCATCCAGCAGCTATCTCATATTGATTCTAGCTTCTTTATACTATTCGTAGAACATCTAAATTTCAAGCTTTTTATTCTCAATATTTTTATCAAGTTTGTACTTCTCCATTGTATGATCTTTTCTCTTAAGCCTTTAGAATTTCCAAGACGAGACTTAGCTCTGATACCAATTGTTGGGATTAATGGGAAGTAGTACTAAGAGGGGAGGGGTGAATCAGTACCTCTAAAACTTTTAACACTTTTCACCTTTCATCATTAGTAATCAATCTTAACTGTATTACTGACCATATCTGATGTTCTTTCTTATGCATGTGGTATTAATTCATAAACTTAATTATATGCAACATTCATAGAAACATTCATGAAAGTAATAGACACATAACACAAGATATGATATCGTAAAAAACTCCTGTTAGGAAGTAAAAACTGCGGTGGGGATGGCACCCGCAAAAATTCACTATCTACAGAATGGAAGGGAGCCAGTAAAGGCTTACAATTGATCACTTCTGATGATTTTCCTTGTTAGGAGTATTAATGTAGATACCTATTAGGATCTACTATGTTAAGAGATTTTAGCAACACTAATGAAGTGTGCACTCGGTAAAGAGATTTACAATAGGACTGTTAAGTCCACCTTCCTTGAAAGGATTTCTTAAGTGTACCACACTTGTTAGAATGTGTAGAATATGTTTGACTTGACTATATGCAATCTATAATTTCTAATTAAATATCTATTAAAGATCATAGTATATGAATATCACCTATTGTGATTGATTAATACCTTTTCCTGCTCATCGGTAGCCTGTGCTCTGTTCTTGACAATTGATTTGATCTTTGTTTGTGCTATTGCATGAAATCTCTTATTTGATCCTTAGATGCTCTCAGTGGATACAATCATCATTGAACAACATTTTCATAATTGATTGAGCATCTATTTATGCAATTATTTGACCTATTCTAGAATCACGCATTAGAATGTTAACTCTAGATCCAAGGTATACAACTTGACCTTGATCCTTTAGTTTTCATGTTTTAAAATAGTTAAATTGATATAAACAACAATATATACATTGCTTTCTCCACATGTAATGGATTTAAAACAAATCAAGAAGATAAATATAAAACTTTAGTGATTTATCTGACGTGGAAAGTCAAATCCACTTTTTACAGGATGTAACTGAATGTAGGTTCTTGATCGTCGGTATGAACTGAAAGTCTGTCGGTGTTCCTTCATTGAACTGATTGTCAAGTTCCCTTCATCTGTCGGGTTCCACTCTTTGATTTTTTCGTTGGGCTGCACTATTGGTTACTCGACGGGTTCCCTTTTCCTTTTTGTCATCGGGTAACACTGAGTAGTGTTTGTCAAGATGATTTGTACTTGGCAGTATCGGTAACCTTGGCGTCAGGTAGTGTTGTGCCCTGTCTGTCGGTGTAGTATAAACCGATGGTGTTCATCATGTTTTTCCTTGTATATACTAATGGACAAATATAATGTCTTCATATTTGTCAAATGAGGTCTCTTCAAGGAAGACTTTAATCCATAAGGAGATTCATTTCCCAATTGGCAAAAAAATGCCATTCATTTACAATATTGCTACATAAGGACACCATTTTTACATGGGATGATGAGTGTAAAAAATCCTTCACATTGTTGAAGACATACTTGGTGAACCCACCCACCTTGATGCCACCTATCAAAGGAAAACCCTTATTACTTTACATATCAGCAACAAAGAAATCTATAGGGGTTCTATTGGCACAAGAAGACAATGAAGGAAAATAAAAATCCATTTACTACTTGAGCAGAACATTGATAAAATATGAATTGAACTATAGCTTCATGGAACCATCTTGCCTAGCAGTGGTGTTTGCCTCTCAAAAGCTAAGACATTACATGTTGATGCATAAAGTGAAGTTAATTTCCAAAATTGATCCATTGAAGTATCTACTTAGTAAAATAGCTCTAACGGGAAGGATTGCAAAATGGGTAATGGTGCTTAGTGAATTTGACATCGAGTACATGGATAGGAAAGCAATTAAGGGACAAGTGATTTCTGATCAGTTGGCCGAACATCTTTTAGAGTCTACACATCCAATTCAAGTAGAATTTCCTGATCCAAAAATCGTTAATGTGGAATCAAAGACATGGACCTTATATTTCGATGGATCCTATACTCAAAATGGTTCAGGGCAAGGAATTATTTTAATAACACCTGAAGTATACACAATTCCCAAATCTTACAAACTATTGTTTCCTTGCACAAATAATATTACTGAATATGAAGCTTTGGTCATAGGCATCAAAATGGCCTTAGAATGGAATGTCATGAAATCACAAGTTTATGGAGATTCTCAATTAGTCATCAATCAAATAAATGATGAATACAACACAAAAGATGAAAAATAGATGCCATATAAAAGGATGGTGG
This sequence comes from Thuja plicata, assembly GCA_018584345.1. Lineage (NCBI taxonomy): Eukaryota > Viridiplantae > Streptophyta > Pinopsida > Cupressales > Cupressaceae > Thuja > Thuja plicata. The sequence goes on from MU226173.1 coordinate 3,001,129, forward strand.
ATGACTGGAATTTTTTTTTTTCCTTGATAAATTTTGAGCAAATTCCACGAGATAAAAATAGAGCAGCTAATGCAATGGCTACCTTAGCTTCTTTACTCCAAATGCCTCATCAAAATGTGAGGTACGAATTCTCGGTGGAAGAGTTGGAATATCTGACATTTGACTTAACCGATACCCAAATAATTTCCCTTATTAATGGGCATGACTCACCCTGGTATGGACCAATCTATACTTATCTTAAAGACCAAACCTTACCTTTGGACCAAACCCATGCTAAAAAACAACATTTCATAAGACAACCGGCTCGTTATACCATCCTATCAGACACATTGTATCACAAGGGTCTTGAAGGAACGCTCCTTAGGTGTCTAGAGGAAGAGGAATTAAGATTATCTTTAAGAGATGGCCACGAGGGGATTTGTGGGTCACATTCGAGTGGATTAAATTTAGCTAAGAAAATCCTTCACATGGGGTATTTCTAGAAAACCTTAGAGAAAGATGCTTGTCAATTTGTGAAAGTTTGTTCAAAATGCCAATATCATGGAGACATGATCCATGTACCTGCACAAGAATTGCATCCATTTATCACACCATGGCCATTTTATCAATGGGGTTTTGATCTTATTGGAATGATTTACCCACCATATTATAATGGACATAAATACATCCTCACAATGATAAAATATTTCACTAAATGGGTAGAGGCTGTTCCTTTGACAACTGCAATGGGAAAATAGATTTCCATGTTTATCCTTAATCACATCATTTGTAGATATGGTATTCGTCATGCCATCATCACCGACAATGAAAAATAATTCAAGAACAAAGATGTGGATAAAATTTGTGAAACATTTCATATCACCCACCATTCTTCCTCCATTTACTATCCTCAAGGTAATGGACAAGCTGAGGCTATGAACAAGAATATCCTCAAAATATTAAAAAGATCAGTTGATAAATCAGGAAGAGATTGGCATATTTAGATAAACCCGACATTGTGGGCCTACAGAACTAGCATCCAAACACCAACATGAGCTACACCATTCTCCTTGGTTAATGGGGCCGAAGCTGTTTTACCCTTAGAAGTTGAGATTCCATCCCTACGAGTTTCACTACATTGATTTATCACTGATGAGGATTATAGGGTTTCCTGACTTCAACAATTAGAATTGTTGGAGGAACATCAAACACAAGCATATGATCATTTGAAGGTATATCATAACAGAATTTCAAGAAACTACAACAAATATACCAAACCGAGAACCTTTCAAGTGGGAGACTTAGTGTTAAGAGAAAACCCTAAAAATCAAGCTGATAGAGAAAAGAAGGGAAAATGGGAAGCAAATTAGCTTGGACAGTTTATCATCACTTCTTCTTTTGGAACGGGAACCTACAAACTAGCTAATTGTGAAGGTGATGAGTTGCAAGAACCCATTAATAACATTCATTTAAAGAGGTTTCATACCTAATCAGATGAAAGAGTCTAAGAAGAAAGAGTATCAGACGAGTGTGTATCAGATGAGCTAGCATCTTCTTTGTACATGAGAAAAGTAAAAAATCCAAAAAATGAGAAAAGATCAAAATTCAAAAATATCAGAAAGATCAAAAATAAAAAAAAATAAAAAAAACAATGGAAAAGCAGAAAATCAGAAAAAGGAGAAAATTGAGCATGAAGAAAGGAAAAACATTCAAAAATCAAAATTTTTTTGTCTTGGTGAAAACCTAGCAAATAGGCACCTTGATGATATAAAAAAAAAATCAAAAAGGAAAAAAATCAAAAAAATTGAAAAAGAGAAAAGTGCCTTGGTGAAAACCTAGCAATAGGCACCTTGGTAGCAAAAAAAAGAGAAAAAAGAGCAATAAACCCAAAAGGTGAAAACCTGGAAACATGCGCTTTTTGTTCCTTAGGTCTTTCCTAGTTGCATTTGTACATATTGCCTTTTGACCATCTCATTTGTACATATCCTCATTGCGTCTGTCATTTGTACATAGTCATAATAAAGTCCCTCAGCTACATTGTCACATACTAGGTTTCATTTGCCCAAGATTTACACATGATTTCACTTATCACTCGGGGGCACATCATTGGTTTTGATACAAACGGATTCAGAAGTGCTATATTTTGGTCACATGACAGAAGCATATTTTCAGAACTTCAGAGGAGAGATATTTTGGAAACTTTGATGGATATCATTGTTCAACCTAAACAGTTTGATCACATAACTTGATCCTTGAACTTCATTGATTTATTTTATCAGGATTAAAAATTGAAAATACCCTAAATGATCAGAATATTTGGAATTCTTATTGAAAATATTGATACATTGCAAAATACTTGAAATTTTTGATTCTTTTCATTGACTTTTTGAAGTCATGTTCTTTTTAGCTAATCGATGATGTTTCGACTAGATTGGCGATGATGAAGACATGTTGTTTTTCTTGACTTTTGTGTGACTGTTTTGAGGAAGATCCACTAACTTGTGTGAATTCTTCTAATGACATGGTCATCAAAGAACCATTGAGGAAATTCATATAGGAAGGAGGGTTAACCTTTGTTTGTTTATGCAAAAATAAACATTGGTTATTTAGATCTTCCATATCTTAATACCAAAATCCACTTGCAACATTGAATCCGATGAAACCGGTATTTATACTCCCATAGTGGGTCATTCAACTAGTGAGGGTTGTACTAGTTCTTAAAGAGGTTACCAAATGAGATGAAATTCATATTCATATTCTTATGGTCAGAGTGGCACCAGTAAGGATTGTATCGACTCCTAGTTCCACAACACTCAATGATGAAAATATATCTCTTTTGCATTTCTTTCACAAAGAATCAATGACAGTTAGTTACATTGCATTGCATTTTCATGTTAGATTAATTGCATTATTTAGAGGATTTTTCCAAGTTAAAAGGGGGTTAATCATTTTGGAGTTCAATCAATTCAGTTGTTTCAAATCAATAATGTGAGATTATCTTTTGCATCCATTAATCATTAATCATTATCTTTATACATCACAAGAAAAGAAAAGAAGCATTTAATGATTATTGATTTCCATCCTTAAGATTGCATTTCATCAATAAAGTTGCATACATCAAAATCCAAAAAGATAGTTGCATTCATTTTACCATCGCATTGCATAAACCATAGCATCATGATAAGATCCAAAAACATATAGAAGTAGTTGCATAAATCATTTGCATACATTTATCTATGTCATAATATAAGACATTGCATCCATAACATAAAAACAAGAAGTAAATGCATCATATAAATCATGTAGATATGCATATAAAGAGATCTCACATCAACATCATAACAACATCAATGGGGAATCAAAGAGTCAACATAAATAAATGTCCATCATCAAAGAGTCCAACAAATCTGTATATCAAGATACATCGACAAAATGATCCATAATCAAAGTCTTGATCAATACAATACAAATGATACATCAATGTAGTATCAGAAGATCAAATCTCAGATCTATCTCAAGACCTAGTAGGGGCACCTGATCCATCACCAGTAGAAGCACCTGATATGTCACCTATACCTATACCCATGTGCCATCTAGATCCCTGTCACCCAATCTATCCTGTGTAGTCGGTGGTGTTTGACTTGTACTAGCAAAGTTTGGCAATTGTGCCATCAGTCATAAACTACTATAGCATAGTAGTAACCTGATCCATCCGTCCAGTCATAACATTCATCCCTACCTACAAAGTCCTCACATATTATACTATAACATCTACCACTAGAGGAATCTGAGGAGCTTGAGGTTCCTGTGGAGCAAGAGGTACCTGTGGGGAAACATGAACCTCTAATGCAACAACCTGTGGATCTACCTAAGGAGGCACAGGTCTCTATGGATATGCTGGTCTCTAAGGAGGACCCTAAACCTATAAAGGAACCTGTAATAGAACTATTCTATCCAATTGTATCCATCTATCTCTCTACCTACCCCAATCTATAGCTGGTCTATGCTGTATCTGTCTTTGCAAAGGTACCTATACATGTCTCTGTCTAGGCTGACCAAATCCACCACCTCGAGCTCTCACATGACCACCCCGCATCTAAGGTCCCATAGCTCTTTGTACCAGAGGAGATCNATCTCTGTCTCCATGCTCTCCTCCTACCATCACTGCAATCATCACCACCATATCCACCATCATCATCAAAGGTCCCATCTACATCTGGGATAGGCTCTGCGGAATCTTTAAATCTAGTAAAACTATGACGAGAGAACCACTCTCAGTACTCCGTAGATATACCCACATTAGAAACATTTTCTAGCATCTCCCAACTGGTTAATCTCAGTAAAAGAAAATTGGTAATCTATCTATTCTCCCTACATAGATCGCTCTGCCTAAACTCAAGCATATAAATCCATACCCTAAGGCATGTCTTGTACTCTTCTGTACTACCTAGAAACTCTCCCAAAGCAGAATATCTCTATCAAAAGTGGTGATTGACCAATCATCCACCATGGTGAAAACATATAAGGAAGCTCATCATCGTCCTCCCACCATCCCTCACAACCAAGGTAAGGTCTCCATACGACCTGATCAATATCATCAATGGTGCGGTGCCAGTACTCAAGTTTTCCCAGACGATGATGGACAACCATCCCATCATACCAAAATGCATATGGCCATCCTTGGTCTTGAACTTGAGCAGCTATAGATCTCGTGATCGAGATGTGCTCCCAGGTCCATAACTGTAACAAAAATGCACCTATTGATATCACTGCACTCGCTCTGTACACAACCTCATGTAAATCATGATACAACTGTGCCAATACACAAGATCCCCAATCAAATCTCTGAGGATGTGCAATCAAGTCCTCTAAGATGCGACCGCATCTGACTGAGAATTCGCAACCTCGTCTATCTGGTAGAAGTAAACCACCAATGACTAAACCCAAGATCACTAGAAAAGTGGGAAATGAAGCAAAATGATCCCACATGATGGTATCATCTCCAATAGTGTCATCTTCGAACACCCATCTGCATGTGCTACCATCGTACACTTGATCGTAGTATACTCTCTCTCCTCGGGTAGGAATCCTTAACAATCTGTATGCATCCTTAAGCGTGATAGTCATCTCACCAAGGGGTAGATGGAAAATATTATGGTCAGACTGCCAATGCTCTACCATAGCTGTAAGTAAACCTTGGTTCAACTAAAACTAAGGGAGATCAAGAAGGAATCCTAAACCTCACTGCTCAATAATCTGTCTCTCTGGATCCGTCAGCTCATCAACCAAATCAAATATCCAAGTCGCAACATTCCGTACATACAACTTACAAAAATGTGCCTACATTTTGAAAACAAAGTGAATTATATTAGAATCTTTATATTAGTGGATCATTTCAAGTCAATCAAACAATTCAAATCTATCCTTGCTCTTTTTGAGCGCATCAACCTATTGTTCCTAACCTCTAGATCTTGAGAAGGGAGCAATACAACAGTTTTTCTACCCAATCTAATTGACACATCAAACATCCATTTATATGATTATTCTAACATCCTAAACACTTATTAGCATCATTGAAACACATCTACCTATCTTGGAAATCAATCCAGTAATCTAGATGATCAATCGAAAGCAGCTTGTTCATCCTAAAATTAGGTTTTTCATCAATTTTATAGCAGGTGTCACCTGGCTAAGTGTACGCATCATTGAAAACACCACGTGTCATTTCAGACATCATACACGTGATTTCAATCATTGGAGGCATTAATTTACAGTATACGCGACATTTCTTAAACCTAGATGTTATTTAAAAATTCCTAGGTGATATTTAAAACATACATGTGCCGAAGGGTTTGCTACATGACATTTTAAACATTGGATGCCATTTTTGACCTAATTACTAGGCGGTGTTTTACTACTCCTACGTGTCATTTTCATCACATGAAGGTGACGTTTATCAATCCTAGGTGTCATTAAAACTATCCTAGGTGGCATTTTGCACATTCTAATCTAGAAAGCAACTTTACATGTAATAAATGCTATCAAAATATTGCAATAAATGCACTAGGAAGGTCAAAACCACTTATTAGAGGTCCATAATCTAAGGGTCTCTGATACCAGAGCACTCTCTTGAACTGATGCTCTCGAATGGGGACCACCATCACTGTTAATCTTACAAGGATCAAAGCAAAATCTCTATGGTAAAAAGTGAAAATGAATAGTAAATTTGGGGTTTTTAACCTATTTAAGCTATTTGACCTAATTTTGGAGAGATTTTTTACCCAGTTAGACCTAATCTACATTTTATGCACACTAGGGCATGTTGTGATGTCATCATCATCATCATCATCATCATCATCATCATCATCATTATCATCATCATCATCAATGTTTTTCAGAAATGAAAACATCTTGGATCTTAATCTACACTAGTTTCATTAATCTTTTGCATCTGGACATCAATATGCTTTCATTTATGAGGGGAATTATGATATCATCAAACTCGGGATTATGCATCATATCTTACATAAAATCTAGGGCATTAAAATTTCAAAATTTTATCAGTGGGGCATTCTGCATCACTTACACATTAGGTTTTGCATCTATCAAATTAAGGCATCGTATCAAGTTCTCATTAGGTTTTGCATCAGAGTTTCATATCAGGTTATCAATTTTTGCATCAAGTTTTTCATCAATCAATCAAAATCAAATTAGTGATTAGGACATGGAATTTTCTTTGAATTAATGCGCTTCACACATCAATTTAAAGAGGGGCATTTGTAGACACCTAAAATTGACCAGGTGTTCTCTAATCAAGCAAATCAACATTTTTCATCAAATTGCTCCTAATCTCATCAAATTGCATCAAAATGGATCAAGTCAATTTCAAATGGACATTTATCAATCAAATTAGATAAATCAAATTAAATCAAAGGATTAATTAACCATGACATCAAATGACAAATATAAGCCTAAAAGGGACAATCAAAATTATATAATTGACTTTAATCAATTAATTATATAGTTTAAATAAAAAATAAAATTGAACCTATTCATCCCTACATGGCTAATTTAATTAAGTAATCCTAATATATTTCAACATAAATTTGAGCAACCAATGGGAATCGAGAACATAAAGCACATGGATCACTCCTAATTTGCAATCTCAATCACTCATTTTGAACTTTGAATCTCAATCACTCAAATTTTTCCCTTTGTCCCAACCTTTGAGACAAGCATTTAAATTGTCCCCCTATTTGAAACCATTTTAAATCCTCTCACTCAACCATGACTTAACTATGATCAATTAACTCCACCCCCTACACTTGGAAAAATCCTATAAATAGAAGCCATTTTGAGAGCATTAGATATCCTAGAAATTCGAATGCAAAGCATCAAACCTCTTGTCATTTTCATAGCAATTTGAGCATAATTGAGAGATTATCATAGCATTTTAGCATTATGGAGATCATTTTGAGTGCATTTGGATCCAATATCATCATAATTTGAGAGAATTGAGCTAGATTTAGGCATTTATCTTCATCAAATTCTCGTTCTAGGACTGTCATTGATAGAGATTAAGGTTGAGATATTTATCAACATGCTTAGATAGAGAGCCATGAGATGCTTATTGATTTAATCTCAATTCTTAGCTTAAATTTCTATTACTATTCCATAGAATTATAGTTAAATAAACTAATTTCATGAAGGTGTAATTCATTCACACACAATGGTATACAAGATCACTATATTGATGGTATGTAGAAGCACACAACATTGATTGTATATGATGTTATATTGGATCAATCATTTTAGTGAGAATGTATAAGACACACATTGATCATTAATGTTAGTGGACAATTATATTGTGTGGCATGTAATAAATTACACATGATGTCTGGTATATGGATGATATATATATCATTTATAGCTCAATGGACAATGACCATTCTTTTTATCAATCTTATGCATCCTTAGAATTAATAAGGTAATGAATAAGTATTTTCATTCTTGTCGTCAATAAGGTATTGGTACACTTTGCATCCTTTTCATTAATAAGGTACTAACATACTATCTCTATTTGGTTGATAAGTTATCAATGAATTATTTATGCAATGTTGGAAGTTATCAATGACTTATTTTACACAATGATTGTTAAGTAATCAATGACTTATTTTGTAAGGATATTGTTGTCATAAAAGTTTGTACCCTTGTTTAGGTGATGGTTAGTGACCTAAAAACCCTTATGAAAGATGGAAACAATCTCTCAATGTGGGACTTGATCAATCACATTGAATCTACAGAGAAGGCTGAATTCCTTTACAATTAGGATGCATCTAGAATGTAATGACTTGACGGGGATAGGAGAGAAGGATTGCATGAAATGAAAGAGGGGTTACACACCAAATTGAATGTTTTGATTTCATCCTTCTTGAGACTGTACTTGAATTCAAAAAAATCATACAACTACACTACCCAAATATCTATCAACCTCAATCTAACAAACCTTATCGATGAAGGAGAGAACATAAGACAAACCCCTAAATGCCCCATCGAATAAAAACCTTCATCAAAATCCATGTCGACAAAACCACAAGAAGATACGTTGAAAATGATCCTACTAGAATTTATTCATTTCAATGTTTGTTAATGACATAAAGAGGAACCTCATCAATATCATCCTTATCTATGAAACAAGGCATGTTGATGAAGCATACAAACCACTGGTCGAACACTAAAATTCATTGAAAACTCACTTTGATGGAACAGATCAAAATCTTATCAAGAAAACCTTATTGATGGAAGGAAAAACTACCCGCTCAAACACAAAAGTTCATCAAGGGGGAGGGGGGAACTAGGGACACACATCCCTCTCTTATTCATCACTTCCATCTGCACTGTGGACCCCCCATAGTCCATTCTATTAAGATCTTCCATGTGTTCGCCTCTCACTAGCCCCTCTCCTCTTAGTGCTTATCGATGAAAGGAGCTCATTAATGAAGTGCAAAAACCATTGGACGATCATAAAACTTCATCAAAAATATGTCGTCAATGAGATTGGGCAGAAGCTCCATAGAAAATCTCTATCGATGAAGAAAGAACATAAATGAACTATAAAATCACTCTCCCAAACGAGCAACTCCATCACCAACTACTCATTACTTAGCCGGTAAAGGGGTCAGTCACCAACAATGGCAAGATACTTCACACGATCACTTAAGTGACTTGTGACGAGATAAAGTAGTCAACCTCAAATTAGAGTAAAGTGACACCCAGTCTGAACTAAAACCCCAAGAGTTTATGAAAGCCTACTAATTGGACATTTTAGGGCTTTAGCCCCCATCTATAATAATCTGCAATTGAACTTATCTGTAAATGAAGTCCTTGATCTGGATCACTTATGATATCTGATGGTGGGATAAAATAAAAAATATTTCTAGTGACTTCAAGGGGATATTTGCCTGCTAAATGATGAGATTAGTAGCCTTTGCAACCATTGGGCATGGATTCAAATTGATATAACCTACAACCTATCTTCTCTGTGACTGTCAAAACTCAAAAACTACCATTCCAAGAACAGTTATGCTCGTGCATTTATAGAAAAAAGGAAATCAAAACTAATATGTACAAAAATTTACAAATGAAAACATCAAACAAAGCCATTAATTGTCTTGTTGAAGTAGTTTCTCTTCCTCATCTTGGAGTGCTTGAAACACCCAAGAATCTTCTTACCACCATCATCAATTTGGTTTTACTAAATTGTTCTACATGAATCTGATGGAAAAAGAGAACCTCTTATTTGGTCATAATGCTTGATCTGATGAATCAAATCATCCTTATGACTCTTCTAATTTCTAAAAGCTAGAAAGCTCTCATCTGTGTCCTAAAAGAAGAAAACCTCTTCCAATTGATCTATCTATGCTTGCTGCCTAAAATCCTTCACTTATGTTGGCCCAAGAAATACTTCTTCATTATCAACAATAAAACCAGGAAGCTCATAAAAAAATTCATTGCTTCATCATTTTTCCCATTAGAAAACAATCTCCTTGAGTTGTTGTGGTGCATGGGCACTAAGGAAGACAAGAGATCACATGAAGACATCATGTAACCATGTAGATGAAATGAATCCATGGAAGAAAAATAAAATCAATTACAATGTATTAAATCCCATTATGACTTATAAGGGAAAATAATGTGATAAGTTTGCGTAATGTCTTGAAGGTCCTGATAAGGACCTTAGGACTAAAATCTTAAAACTGATAAAGATGTAATATCTAAAGGGTCTAGGAGAGTTTAGAAAGAGTAAATAAGGTTTTTGAAACCCTTAGGGGTCAATGGTTTTCAAATTAAGAAGGAATTAAGTCATTTTGTTGAATTTGTAAATTCAAATATTCAAATGACGACTAATTGAGATTTTGGAGGGAATTTGGGTTTTAAGGAGTTTTAGCCATTAAAAAGCCATGTAACTGATCCAAATTGGTTGGGGGAGTTAGTAGGAGGATTTATATGAAGGAAAATCATCATTGTATGACATAGAGATTCCTGATGTACAGATTGTCTCAGTAAAAGTTTAATAAAACTCAGAATTTTGCATATATCCTTATGTTCATTGTATGATTTTGATTTCATAGAGATCCTATTGTGTTTCTAATATATTGATAAAGTTTAATTTTTTGTTTAAATCACATTTTAATGTTTTGAAGGTCCTTTGGTTCATTTTAAATCAATTAGTGTTGACTGTCATTTTGAATTCACTATTTTTCAATAACAGTTTGGTTCAAATTTGATGTAAAGCATCATTCCATGAATGTTTGATGATTATTTCTCATGGAATGATGACTATATAACATGTAAAATATAAATCTAACATGACATTGTGCAAATAATGTGAAATGGAGTGGTGATCACTGAGTTATTACATGAAAAGTGGATGAATTTGCTTGGTTGGGAGTAGCATCGAGCATTCTGATTGAACAAGGGGTATGTTTTAGGGTTCAAAGTGTTTTGGCATGAAATTTTGATGGTGAATCCATTATTTTTTGGTTTCAAAAGTGTTTGGAAGTGAGAGATTTAGAAAGCCCTAGTTTTAAAGGTTGTTTAGAACCAATTTGGGGATTTTGGGTTTGTGAAGGTCCAAGGGTAAAATTGATTGGATATTCCTTTGATTGGAGGCATTTTTGAAGCATTTTGAGATTCTTGAAGTCGGGGAGTAATATCTTAGTATACTTGCTTTGTTAAATGCATACTTTTAGAGCTAATTGATAGGGTACAGTCAGAGTTTGAGGCATTTGGTTCAAAACACCAATATCAAAGATTTTGATATGTTGGAGTATAGGATAATAGGTGTTTATAATGGTAATTTTTTTACAAAGTTCATTGGAGAATTTTTGAGTAAAGTATCTAATTAGGTCACTGTTGGGCTACAAGAAGCCTAGGCCTAATAGGGCAGTTTTGTGAGTTGAGAGTGTTGGATGTGGTTGCAACCTATATAAACTTGTTAATCCATTTGAATAGAACATAAAAAAACTAAATCCTTCATCTTTTGGAATTGGGAAGTTGTTGGTTCATTTGAAATCATTTGAGTGTTTGTGGCCTATAAGGGTCGTGCATAAACCATCCATCTTGCAACCTTTTTTCATCTTTGCCACCCCAACCTTTGCATCATGTTGTCCCCTTTATTATATTTTATCTTGGACCAGGTTCAAAAAAAAAAACACCGTGCTCATGGATAATGTAGATCCCCAACCCGAACTCATCCATATGTTTTAATGAATCTAGTTCATGATGCTCAGTAGCCCACTCATCTAAAATCAAATCTAGAATGCTTTTAATAAGGTTATTGGATTCATAGATCATACCCTCTTTCTCCTCATCATAAAATGAAAAATTCATGTTTCTAGGATTAAGCATGTAAGGTTCTACATGATTAATGGTGAAGGGTTCAACCTCTATAGAAGTTTTTGTGCCATATCTAGGTCTATGAATGACATGTCTTGCAAGACAGTGCAACCAGGACATGCATGCAAGGCCAAATTTAAATCCTTAAAAACCCCTACAGTCTTTATATAAGTTCCATCTAGTTGGACAACCCCCTTAGTTACTAGTTCTAATTTTATGCCTAGAAGATAAAAAACCCTCTTGAGCATGACTGAGGTACTGGCGCCTGAATATATTATGCCATTATGAAATATTTTATCTCCTATGACCAAAGATATATAAAAGGGAGGTGGTTTAATTTTCTTACTTAGATTTTCCTCGTCCTTGGGTTGTGTAGGGATGGGTGAAGCTGATGATCCACTTTTCATTGATATAGGAGAAAATTTACGCTCCTCAGGCTTCTAGTTACTCTATTCTTTATTCTAAATTTGGACTAGGGAAACTTTCTTTTTTGGTGTCCTTGGGGTCATGGCATATGTGTCTGCAACATCATTTCTCTCTTGATTCATACCAAAAAGAAAAGTGTTATGAAATTAGCATAAGAAGAATCTCCATACATCTGAGCTTGATATCTAACATTGGACTGATTTGCATCATATTGCTGTGCTGAAGTTGTTTGTCCCTGTTGCACAGTCAGAGCTTGAGAAAGTGCACCTTGATCATGAGATTGATTACCAAGATGGTACCATTCTTTCTCTTGAGAAAAATTATTTTGGGGAACAAGTGCCTTGGTCTGATTTGGAGCTGCAGGGGGTGAATTATTGAAAGGCCTATTCTGGCCCAATTAAATTTGTTCTTGTTGTGGTGGCCTATTAGATGGATAATTCTGATTTTGGACTGCATAAGGCCTGCTATCTTGAGCTTGCTGTCTTTATAATGTCACCATATTGTTTTCCATGTTCTACATCTGATGACCAAAGTCTTTCTTAATGTTGTGTAATCCAAGATCTAAGCCTTGTAACTTTTGTACTATAGTTTCCATCATAGATTCAAGATTACTATTCGAAGATGTAGAATCTAATGGAGAAACAATATGAGACTGACTTGTGATGGTAGTAGGAATAAGAGCCACCATAGGTTGATGTGTAGCATATTAGGAAATAAAGGCATTAGAGGCCTTAGAGATAACTTACAACCTTGTATCAGATTTTTTTTTTCCATTTATGGCAATATCATATGCAGCTGGCAAAGTATCTCTATCCTTTGTCTATAATGTAGTAGATATTTCTTTGTTGACAACTATGAGATAATGTAAGAAATAATTACTAGGGGAAGGCATAACTGAAATACACATTCTATCCCATGTCTTTTGAAATCTATAATTGAAATCATTGATGTACTCATGGGGTGCTCTCTTGATGGTAGTCTATTTCTCTAAAAGTGATAAATGATCACTACTTATGTTCAAAATGTTTGCACAACCTTTCACCTAACTCATCCGAATTATGAATATAATTATGTGGAAGTCCCCTATACCATTGCAAAGATTTTCCTTTTAATGATGATGCCAAAAGTCTAACAAAAACATCATCCTCTATGATACCATGAATATTACAGACATTTGAAACTTCTTGGATATGTTCTATGGGGGAAATGGAAGTTTCATCAGTGAAGTCTGCTAAACATTTTAGTGTAGATATTGGTATGTCATTTATTTGAGCCACTATGAGAGGACTACCACCATTAAAGGTAGTAAAAATTTGATTCCTAGATAAAACCATGTGAAATAGTGGTCTATTCAAATGAATGGATGGAATCCTAGGTTGTGTTCTTATCACATGAGGAGTAGAAAGAGATCTAGTTGGTGTAGGTGTTTCTTATGAACTCCTAACTAGTGATATAGAAAGTCTATTTCTTTTTCTTCTAGAACTTGAAGATGAGAGTTGAACAAACTGAAAATTACCTCTAGAAGATGCCCTTGTTTGAATCTTGGGCATAAATTGAAACAAGTCTGGTCTAAGAACCAAAATGTAGAGTTAAAGTCACCAAGTGCTTGAATGTAAGTCTCTTGAAGGTTGAGATGCTAAGAGAAACACAAATTTACTAGAATTAATGTTGAAATATTTTTCTTGACACCTTCTAACCAATAAGTCTTCTTGAATGAACTTGAAATTATGTCCCATGGGGTGTGCCAAAAAATGTTGTCACAAAATGTTTGCACCCTTTTTTAAGTGATAGTTAGTGACCTATACAAGCTTGTAAAACATGGAAAAAAACTCTCAATGTGGTAATTCATCAATGAGATTGAATCTCTAGAGAAGTTCGACTTCCTTTACAATTAGGATGTACATAGAATCTAATGACTTAAAGGGGAAAGGGAAGAAGGATTGCATAAAATAAAAGAGGTGTGATGCACCAAATTTGATGTTTTGATTTCCTCTTGTCTGAGACTACACCTGAATTCAAAAAAATTATACAAATAGACTTCCCAAATATCTATAAACCTCAATCTAACATGAAGGAAAGAAATTGGATTCAATCCTATAAGGAATGTCACATTCACTAAATAGAATTGATCAACCAAATTTACAAAACATGGAAAACTTTAGATGATAAAATACATGAAAATATGAAGGTAAGAAATAATGTAATGCCTCTCCTATTTGTGTTCTACATGCCATCCTGGTGGATGTGGATTTGATGGTTCTATGTGTCTATATTTCATGATCATATTGAACCCATGAGAGGTTGTACCTTCAGGATGATCTTATCTATGCTATTGCATCGACAACTTGTTTATGTCTTTATGTGGGTTGTATAACTATTGATGATGCTAAGTCTTCTAAGACGTTTATTCTGAGTTTTGAGGAATTCGCGTGTTTCAGTGATTATTCCTTTGTGTTGGTTTTATGTTGGAATTTTTAGATGTACCCAGTTCAGTATATTCTTGTGCTCAATCCAAGATTATTTTTGTGGTTAGGATTGTTATCGACATATTTGGCTTATGATGTGTTTTGATGGTTTCACTAAGGTATATGCTAGTGGTTACGTAATCGTGATTTATTACCTTGTTGAGATACTATCTAGATCAGAAGTTATCATATTTTACCCTGATGTTATTATTCCATGATTAACCGTGTGATTGATCTAGTGGTTGCACTGAGTGAGGTAGCTTATTACCATACCTTATTTCTGTTACATGTATATTTGTTTATTGTAATCGTTAGATTATGATGTTAAGTAATATTTTGATCATATGTCCGTGATGATGATGTCTGGTTTACCTTGTATTCGGATAATGGACTAAGAATTATGTTTATATCTGATGGATATTATTGGACTGATTATTATGGTGCTCTTATGTTGTGGATATCTATCTTTTTCCTTCAGTAGATATATGCTCAGATAGTTGTAAATGATTATTTAAATACTTTAATTTAAATGGGTTATCATATGATTTTACATTTTTATGTTGTACTGCACCACCGCTATGCATCTTTCTTGCCGGTGCTAGTACGAAGTGAGACGAAGTCATAGTCACTTGCTTGCGAGATCTACACGATGTCCCGTTCTCCTTCAACGTGATTATGTGCATGTTTGTGCTTCAGCTATTTATATGATTGAGCATCTATACTTGATGTTTGCTTGTTTACTGAATAGGTACAGGTACATTCATCTCGAGTACAAGATTTGAGTGTCTACCTATATCCCCCATAGTGGCACTAGGAGATAGTGACCTTGACCATTCATGTTGAGCCAATGCCGTTCCTGTATGGGCGAAGTATCCGTAATATTGTTATTAATATTATCCCTCTAGTTAATGTGGTAAATCCGGATTCATAATGTATTATGTGAATTGACCAGTGAGCGTGTCTATGCATTTAGGGTTCTGCAGTTGTCACAGAGATCATTTAATTTAAATGCTGATTTAATTATTTTGGAGAAATTTAATGATTTGTCTTATTTTAATTATTTTCTGGCGAATTTTTCGTAGTTGAATTCCAAATGCCAGGAATTGTTTTAATTAATTTGGGGAAAGTCCTAATATTTTATTTAATTATTTAAATATTCTATTCAAAAGTCACTTTGGAAAAAAGTGCTTTATATTTTTGTAGAGAGTTTCTTTTACTCACTTTTCACTTGCAATTTTGGTGAAAATGAGATTTTGCTCTAAACCCTCTTTGGAGAAATTAGATTTTATTTTCGTTCTGATCGATCCAGTTGTCAGAATTTTGTGGGTAGAGCCTCATTGGAATCGTGTCACAATTGCTCCCATTCTTGTGGAGTCATTTTCAATTCGGCAGACTATTCTCATTTTTCTTCCCATTCTGGGTTTTACCATTCGTGTGAGGTAGGGCATCTCACCATTTTTTATTTACTTCATCTTTTCAAATAAAATAAATTGCTAAATGTTTGGGGGCTGAGAGCTTGTGTTCTCCTCAGTTTTTATGATTTTCCATGACCCGATTGGGAAGGCATGAGCATTTCTTTATTTCCATATTTTTGGATTTGAAGTTTTTATCTAGTTATGCTATCAAAATTTGATGTGTTCCCGAAACTTGAATTTTATTTGATTTTTGGTAGTTTGGGCATGTTTTAGAAGTGGGTTTTCAATTTCATTGAATTTTGAGTGTCTTTGGCATCACTTTGTTTTGTGTGTCCCCTAGTTCTTGTCTGTTGCCTTGTTGGCATGTTTTAAATTATGTTTTTGGTAGCCTTGTCTATAAGGAGTAGGATTTTAGAGTTGGAATGGATAGAGGAAATTACCCATTTTTTTATATTCGATCCGAAAGTGCTTAGTCAAGTTAAATTTGTAGATTTTGCCTTATTGCCAGTTTGCCAAAATGTTTGAGTGAATGATTTTTTTTGGGAATTGTGTGCCATCCTCATATGCTAACAACATGACTTATGGATTCCATGGGAATCCTCTCTCTTGGAAAGTGGCCAATTGAGCTATGTGTTATTGTTTTTATCATTTCAGTTTCCACTTGGATGTGTTTTCCCGAGTGAGGTTTGTTATTAATTCCTGGTTATTTTCCCGGATCTAGCCCCTTGCATATTGTTATTCCATTGTTATGTGGTGTTGTTTGTGTTCACCACATGCACGCGAGCGCACATATGTTGGATAATGCAAGATTTGAACTCCTGGATATAGGCTAGTTGAGTGTTTTATCATTTGGGGGTTGGGTTGGGAAATCACATTGCCTTATGGAACTCATCTTATGGTGAGCATGGGTATGTATGAGTAGACGTGTGGGTGGCTTCTTAGGGTTATCTTGGCCCAAACTTTGTCGACAATTATGTAGGAGCATCCTAGGATTCTTGGAAATCCTATATCACACAAAAATATATTTGCTTTGGAGAGTACTTGGTGTGTTTTGATCTTAGTTAGTGAAGTGTTACTCGGTCGTGGAGGAGTGTTGTTTCTCGATTGGTGTGTTGGTCGAGAGGCTTGGTCACTGAAGAAATTGAAAACTCTGGTGCTTGACAAAACCTACTTGACGATGCATGTGGTGCTTGGTCATAATGCTTGCTCGGTGATGTCTGGCTTGCTCGACATGTGTTGGTTGTTGGCACTTGGCAGTTTGCTGACACTCAACAGTTTGGCTTGCCGACTGGTGTTCTGGCAGATCTGGGAGGTTGACTTGATGCATTTAATATATGTAGCATGACATTCAATTTGGATCTCTCATTGGGAATTGTGGGGACCTAAATCTGGGTCATTGGCATGTCCTATGTAGATTTTGTGGCCGACCTATTGGTTGCCTCTTGTATTTAAGTAGTGTTATGTTCTTAACTTAGGGCATCAGATTGGATGGGATAAAATGAGATCAGATCTGAGGATCTAAGTATTGGATCTGAGTTGTATGTTTGGGAAGAAGGTAAATGGTCTGATGCTTGTAGAAGATTTGAGCTATATCTTGGATTAATATCTTTGTAATTGGCTATAACCAGGAAGGCCTTACAACCTGACATGTTGTAATAAATTGAATGTTATTTCCTATCTCTATTATTGTTGTATTTTGATGTGTTATTTTTTTGGGCTGCATCAGGTTTTGGATTTCTATTCTTGAATCCTCCATCCTTGACTACATCAGGTGATATAAGAGCTTGAGGTTCTTGAGTATGTGGATAGATCACCGAGGGTGAGGCAGTTTGTACCAGGACCTTGAGTTTGAAAGTTGGTGATTTCTTGTAGAGGGTTTGCAGAGATATTAAAGATGCCTCCGAGGAAGAACCGCGAGATTATAGAAGAAGAACCTAAGGCAGAGATCAATCTTGAATATTTCCAAGCTTTGTAGAAGTAGATGAGAGATCTGCAAGAGTCACAAAGAAATGATGCATCTAAAGAACACCAAGATAATGGTGAAGAGTCTGAAGAAGAAGATCATTTCAAAGAAGCTGTAGAAGATGTCAGAGATCTAGAGGAGGCTAGATTTATGAGAGCTGTATCTAAAATTGGGAAAAGACTTAAGATCAAAGTTTCTACATTTCTAGGAAGCCTTAGTCTAGAAGAGTTGATTGATTGGATTAATGAGATGGATGAATACTTTAAGTATGAATAAGTAGAAGATCCTAATAGATTTCGGTTTGCAAAGATAAGGCTAAAAGGTCATGCAAAAATATGGTGGAGAGAAGTTCAATTGGAAATAAGTCAAAGAGGTAAAGACAAGATCATCAAGTGAAACTGAATGGTTAAATAGTTGAAGAAGCAATTCATTCCGGTGGATTATGAATTGGAGATTTTTAAGAAGATGCAAGGTTTGAGGCATGGAAGCAAGTCGGTGCAAGAGTATACCGAGGAGTTTTATAGAATCCTGATTAGGACTGGTCATTCAGAAGCTGAATAAGAGAAGGTTTCTAGGTATATCTATGGCTTGAGACTATTACATGTCTGAAAGTGACCTCTAAATCAGGCACAAACACAACATCGTTATTGCTCAATCATTAGATTTGCAAAGATGAACATGAATTGTTCATTTCACAAATTTGATTGAATTGACCTGTTGCCTCCTATTTAGTTGGGGTGTCAAATTTACTCTCAGAATGAGAGCCAACAACCATGACCATTGCTAAAATGGAGGATTTTAAAGCATGATAAAAATTGAAATTGAAACTACTCTATATGAGAAATGCCTTTACAATTAAAGAATTGAAATGCATATTTTAATCTAGAAAGCTTGAAAAGATGATAGAACTAAGCTATTTAGATATGAAAGCAAACTACACTAAAATACAAGATGCCATTAATTTAGATGAAACTAAGCTAATTATGCAATAAAGCTTGAAAAGTAAGAAAATCAAGACAAAAATTAATTATAGTTTAGATGCTCTCAAATTGATCCCCTAAATGAAGAAAATGGGGCTCATAATATAGAACAACCTGAGAAGAGGATGAAGAGTTTCTTGAAAAGAAACGGCTGACTCTTCATCTCCATGGAGGAAGGTGAGACAATTTTGAAGGAATTATTCAATTAAAAGAATGAATTATTGCCACATGAGTGGCTTTTCACATGGAATTATGGGATTCCTTTTGAGGATAATTCACTCAAATAAGAAAATAATTCTTTTTATTCCTTTTGATGTGTATTTAGCTAAAGGGGGTGGAATTAATTTAATTTAAAAGCACTTAGGACTTTAAAATTAAATTAATTAATCATAGGGATTTTTAGCTAATAAATCATGAAAATTCAGGAATTAAATATAGTGTGAGATTTATGTAAATTCATGTTTTCTGCATTTGAGACCAAGTCAATTAAAGTCAATTAGGAAGGAGAATTTTCCTAGTACAATAGGACTTTGATGATGAGAAAATGCACCAAAATTGATTAGAATTGTAAGGTGCCAATTTTGGGGTGTTACATTTTGCCCCTCTTTAAATTGATGTGCAAGCAACGCGTTGATTCAAAGAATAGTCTGATATGACAGATAAAGATTTCAGGAGTCTAGGTTAGGTTGCCAAGACACCAATCCAAATACCAATTGATAGAAAATTGAAATCGGGGTTAGATTGCCCCAATATGAAGGTTAGCCCTCTGAGATCCAAGTTAGGTTGCCTTGATAACAGTCTAAAGAGCTTTTGAGAGCCGTCTTTAGAGCAAAGCATGAATTTTAGGAATTAGGGTTAGATTGCCCCAATACCCAATGAGATTTCAAAAATTATCTCCAGAATGAAGCTTAGTCCCCCAATATCTAGGTTAGATTGCCCAGACACTTGTCAGATTGATATCTTTCACAAGACTGTCCCCAGAACGAGGCTCAACCTTCAAGAGTCAAAGTTAGATTGCCCCGATACCTATCCCAAAAGATAATCAATAGAGATTTTTAGGACTATCTCCAGAACGAAGCATAATCCTTGAGGATCCAAGTTAGATTGCTGAGATGCCTAGAAAGATAGATGATAAGATGACAAGATGCGAGACATCAAGATACCCCTAGAGATTCAAGATCATGGAATATCCAATTTTGACCATAAGGTACAAAAAACTGAATATGCCCCAAGTGATGAGATGCCCCTAGCGGTGGGGTCTTTTGATTCAGATTAGACTGATTCAAGAATGATGCGAAAAGATTCAATAATGCAATCATCCTGCCCCCTCAGGAGCGAAATGGAAAGATGACACATCATAATGATGGTTGAGAGTGAGAAATCACATATATAAATAAGATTGAAGATCAGAGGAATTCATAGATAGATCAAGAGATGGCAGAAGTGATTTACAGCGATCGGGAGGTCCTATTGACTAGGTTTGACCATAGTTGACCAAGTTTGACCAGAGTTGACTTTGATGAAAAGATTGCAGAATTTGAGAAAATGATGATGAGAGATGATTCTGACAAGAAAGTGACGTCAGAAAAATGACTGCACAAGCATCAAAGCACGTCGGTCCCAAAATTTTAAAATGAAATTTTGAGCTACTTAGGAGTGTCATATTTCAATTTCGATCCCAAAAATGGATTCAGAATGGTCTATTTAGCCAAGGGTGCAATTTTTGCAGAAACCAGAGCACTTTTAAAAATTAGGTCAAAAGCTATATAAGGCCCGGAGGGGTCATTTTCAAATCATTATTCACATTTGAATTTAGAGATGGCGAGGGCTCCAGCTGATATTGATAGCATCTTTGTGTGTACACACTGATTTGAGTGCTCCCGACGACACAACCATCCACCGGAGTATGATGCACCTATAAGTAATCAAAAAACCATCCTGCATTTTAAATTTTTATTAATTTTTAGGTTATTTTAGCACATTTTTGAAGCTTTTTAAGTCTTTCATGTCAAGTCTCGTACGAGGGAACAGTTCCCTCGCACTGTCCTAGGTCGCCCCTTACGCAAGAAATTAGATTCCTCGTGCGGGTTAGGGCTTCCTCACGTGGGGCCCTTCCGCGTGCTCGCATGAAGTGCGCGTCGATGCCGCGTGAGATTTCATTGCACACGATGGAATCTCACGTGAGAAGAGATCCTGTCTCGCATGGGGAAAAAAGCTCACGCGGGAAAAGAGTTTCCTTGTATGGGAATCCTTCTCAGTCCAGAGAGTTGTCATTTTTCATGTCGCAGAGTCAGCCAGTTACAATGCCTCAAAACTATGTTTAGGATAGATACATATTTGCATTTGTTGTCATTGGTTTGAAAAATCATCATGTTGAGGTATTGATTCAATTTCGTCGCTTGCTTTGCAGGTTGACTTCCCTGATATTTTATTCCGGTCACACCATCCTGTCATGGGTGAGCTGCTGCAGAGACTATCGGATGCTGATGGTGCCCATCTCGACGGGCTAGGATTGTCATATCTTTGTGATGCACCTGATATTCGGGTAAATCATGGTCTATTGGGTGCACTGGTCGAGCATTTCCATTCAGAGACGAACACATTCCACTTGCCACAGGGGGAGATGAAAATCACTCTTGAGGATATTTATAGGATCCTGAGAGTACCATTCCATGGGGCTCGCGTGGAGTATGACACTCAGCCGAGGATAGGTACACTGGCACTGAGAGCGATATTTGATGATGATCTGGTGATGGGTTGAGCCATCTCTTGGGAGGATTTGACGAGTAGGTACAACATAGATCACCCACTGGCAATTTTCTTGGCACTTTTCTTGAGTTGTCACCTGGTTCCAGATCGAGGTCAGCATAGATTAGAGTGCATCTGGGGAGGCATGCTGCAGAGGATGTTAGCTGCACCAGTAGTGAGATTCGGATGGGGTGAGTGTATGCTTTCTCAGATGTATCACAAGATGCATGAGATCGTGTATCGGGGTGCACGAACTATGGTGGCAGGAGTCATCATTTTACAGATCTGGGCCTGGGAGCACCTTCCCATATGTCGGTCGATATTCCATGATACTAGGCAGCCCTTAGAGCTGTATATATATAGGTATGCAGGTCCTATGACCCAACCCGCGCTAGGTAAGATAGAGCAGTGGCGAGCCCAGATAGATGATATGGCAACAGTTATATGGCGGCCATGGATAGCCACTGAGGTGTGGGATGATGCACGACATGAGCTATCGTATATGTTCTGCTCATGTCCTTTGATTGGGTGCACTATCATCGTTATTGAGTGCTTCCTATTGACAGAAGTATTATGATAGTTTGGGAGACCCCGAGATGATTCTCTAGAGTATTGTACATACATCTATTTTGTCGATGAGACGAAGAAGGGCTGGTAGAGACAATTAGACCAAGGCAGGAGTATGATAGATGCTCAGGTACCACCAGCCAGGTGGGATTACATGGCAGGGGTGATGAATGCAGGGATGACACCTGCATACAAAGATCATATCTTAGTGAACCCTTTCACTATATTTACAGATCCTGTGGGCATGGGCCCACATGTATAGTAGGTTTTACAACCACCACCACAGTAGCAGGCACAACAGCCACCACTACAGTAGCAGGTGCCACCACAACAGGAGAGGATAGTATGGCCGAGGACCTCACAAATTCCCATTCGCACTAGACCTATGGGTTTGGATGTAGGTGCAGGGAGTAGTGGCACTTATGAGAGATCTACCGATAAGGGAGAGGACATCGTCATGGCCGATACTATTATGGCCGATCCACAAGTAGGTGGACAGGTAGCCCAGTAATAGGAGGCTCTCCGGAGGGTCTGAGAAAGGGTGAGACATGTACAGAGGGAGCGGGATGACTTCTGAACATAGGTGATCATCCAGGAGACCCGAGTGGATGAGAGAGATCAAGAGATCCGAGGGTTACAGGAGGCACTAGCTAGATCTCAGATAGAGGCAAGATATGAGGCTGCTCAGTCAGCCTATTATTATGCAGCATACATGATCGCAGTTCCTGAGGTGGTTGACCAGGTTCCGCCCTTTTTAGACTATGTTGGGGCACAGGCTGCTCCATAGGGACCACCTCTATAGGGACCACATCCTCAATAGTAGGGCATGCCACCTCCTCCACCTCCGCCGGGTGGTTAGATGAGACACTTGATATACATATTGTACCACCATTTTGATATACTGTGCTTGAGTAGCACCAATGTACATTTGATCGATATATATATATATATATATATATATATATATATATATATATATGAGCTCAATTTTGGCATCATTGTACTTGTTTATATATTGCTTTAGATTTGCATGTCTTATGAGATGTTTCCTATATGATTAGATGTATGGATTAGAAATGTATGCCATGGATGAATATGCAAATGTTAATGCACATGTTTCATTTGATGAATGTAATGCAATGATAGATGTTAATGGATAAATGCTATGTATGATTTGATTTATGCTTATAATGGATGCACATGTTTATGGATATGTAAATGCAAATGAATGTATGGAAATGAAATGATACTAATCATCTCATGTAGGATATTGCAATATACGATAGGTACTAACCAAAATAATATGAATGAAGATCGAGAGTGAGTACCAGACACTTGTGCAGTTGAGAGGAATCTAGGACAAAAGATGAGGACCTTCGAAGAATGAGAAGACCATTAAGAGAGCACCAAAACTATTGCTATGCAAGCCTAAGATGCGAATGTAAGCCTAAGATAAATGCAATCCTAGGATTTGGTTGTTGGACTCATCACATAATTATCATCATTGAGTATTTTTGGAACATCGGAGTCAATACAAACCTTTGGCGCCAAGGAAACCATAAGAATATGAATATGACTTTCATCAGATAAAATGTAGGAAACAAATGTAAGCATTAGGGCACAAAAGCCAAGATGACCTGAACATTATTTCCAGTTTGATATAGTAAGAGTACACAAGTAAACAAATAGAGCAATAACAGTCAAGGAGATAGTTCCAACCTCCCCTTGGTGTACAAATAAAAAAGATCGAGGGATGTGAGACTTTTCCACCTTAATGCGGAAGCTCTTATCACATACACCCTATTTATTTGACGTTGCTGAATCATCAAAACCACAACCACAAGTAGTAGACAAAGAAAATATCAATGAAATTTATGAGAACATACAACATACAAAAACATATTCAATCCTAGCTCAGCACTTTTCAAAGTTCACGAGTTTGCCTATGTTTGGGGTGTTGCAAAACACCGTTGTGATTGTGAGTGCAATGTGTTTGACTGCTCTTGAGAAAGGTTTACGTTGTGAGATATTCAATGTGTGTTAAAAAAAATAGATGTGTCCAAACAGAGTGTTGAAAAACACTATTTGATTGGGTTGTTGAGAAACACTAGTTTGTGCCAGCAGAGAGTTGTCCTTTAGAATTGACAATATTATTGACTCGAGTGTAAACCGAAGATACGATCAAAGTGGGGATCCATGCCCCCAAGTAATAAATGGATTGATGTCAAATATGCAAATAGCGAGTCGATTTGAGAAATCTCAGTAATACAATGACAGTAGGCAGATGTAGTGGGAACCATTGGTGACTAGCGCAAGAAATATTCTCAAGCATAAAGACCGATGTGAGATCTAGGCATCAGCAGGCAGACCCAGTGATAACCACTAGTGACTGATACGCAGAGGAGAGAGACTCAAAAAGATAGGACCATGCCCCCTAGACTAGGAAGATGCCCCTGAGTGTGACTAGTTTCAATCCATGTGAAGTCGAGCAAAATCTCAAAAAATGACTGAGAGCGAATGTACGAGTGAGCAAACTAAAGCGGGAAAGCAGGATAAAGAAGGGAAACAAGAGAGAAAATTGCAAGAAATCCAAGGGATGTCGTGACAAATAGAGCATTGCGGAACAAGAGGCGTCTGTTTACCTGGTTTTCACGATCTTGGCAAAAATTCTATTTTTGCTACCATGACCCCTGTTTACTAGGTTTTCATCAATGGCACATTTTTCTATTTTTCTCTTTTTTTTTGCATTTTCATTTTTTTCTTTTTTTTTGTGTTTTTTCTTTTTTTTTCAATTTTTTTGGTATTATCAAAGTGCTTGTTTGCCAGGTTTTCACTAAGATGATCATTTTTTAGGACATTTTGCAATTTTTAGGATTTTCTCAAAATAAAGTATGTACATGAGCATTCAGAAGACATCTCAACTATAGAGCTTCTTCAGATGAAGAGCATTGATAGGCTCTTTGAGTTGTTCACCCTATAAGGTAGAGAGATGGTAAGCACCAAACCTAAATACTGTAGTGATAACATATGGACCAAGCCAGTTTGGTTCAAATTTTCCTTTCTGGATCCGCTGCTGTTGATTCTTGGGGTTCTCTCTCAGGACGAGATCACGCATTTGGAATTCTCTTGGTCTGACCTTCTTGTTGTAGCTTTTAGATATTCTCTTCTGATATTATCATTAATCAAAGCTTCATACTCAGCAGTGTTATTGGTGCAAAGAAACATCATTTTGTAAGCCTTTGGTAATGAATATCGTTGAGGTGTGATGAACAAGATTCTGTCGCCTGAACTCTGCTGGGTGAATGATCCATAAAAGAACATGGTCCATGACTGATGTGTAAGAAGCATGATGGACTCATCTGGGAACTCAATCCTTAATGGTTGATGATCTGTAATAGGTGCCTCAGCCAAATGATCTACAATTTCTTGCCCTTTGATAGATTTTCTCTCGACATATTCAACATCAAATTCACTAAGGATCATGACCCATTTAGCTAGTCTACCTGTGAGGGTAGATTTACTGAGTAAGTACTTTAATGGATCAATTTTTTCAATGAGCCTTGTATTGTGAGAAAGCATCTAGTGTCATAACTTCTAGGAAGCAAACACCATCGCTAGGCAAGCTTTCTCAATTACAAAATAATTCATTTCATAAGAAACCAATGTTCTGCTGATGTAATAAATCGCTCTTTCTTTATTATTTTGATCTTCTTGCACCAATAGAGAACCCATAGATGTTTCTATAGCTGAGATGTATAATATTAATGGCTTCCCATGAATAGGAGGCATTAATATAGGTGGATTGGCCAGATATTGTTTGATTTGTTGAAAGCCTTGTTCACATTCTTTGTTCCATTCATAGGTCACACCTTTATGTAGAGTTTTTGTAAATGGTTGTGACTTGTGAGCTAGCTGTGAGATGAAGCGCCGAATAGATTGAAGCCAACCTTGAAGAAATATAATTTGTCTGATATTGTGAGGTGGAGGCATTTCCATAATAGCTTGCACATTTGCAGGGTCCACCTCGATTCCTTTTGCGAAGATTATATAACCAAGCAATTTTCCCGAAGTCACTCCAAATGCACATTTCTTAGTATTGAGATGTAGTTTGAATTTTTCCATATGATCTAGTATAGGAACTAGATCAGCAAGATGTGCTTTCCTTTCCATGATTTTAGCAAGGGTGTCATCAAAACAATCCTCCATTGTCTTGTGCATCATATCATGAAATATGGTAGTGACTGCTCTCTGATACGTAGCTCCAAAATTTTTTAGACCAAAAGGCATAATATTCCAGCAGAAAGTACCCCATGCACAAGTGAAGGCAGGCTTTTCTTGATCCTCTGGTGCAATTTTGATTTGGTTGTAGCTAGAGAAGCCATCCATTAAAGAGTATGTTTCGTATCCTTCTGTCATATCCACAATCATATCAATGTTTGGAAGTGGGAAATCATCTTTTGGACATGCCTTATTTAAGTCCCTAAAGTCTGTATAGACTCTGATAGATTTTTCATGCTTTGACACTGGAACTATGTTAGAGATCTATTTTGCATAGTCAATTTCTCTGATGAACCCAACTTTTAGTAGTTTCTCCAACTCTGCCTTGACAAGTAGAGCCACATGTGGATGCATCTTTCTAAGTTTTTGCATTACTGGTTTTACACCTGGAGCTATTGATAAGTGATACATGATAAGATCAGGATCTATAGCAGGCATGTCAGAGTATGTCCATGCAAAGTTTATCTTTTTCTCCTTGAAGAAGTCTGTGAATCCTTTGAGTTCTTCTGTAGATAATGGTTTGGCCACATGAATAATGTGTGGATGTTCTTCTGTACCTAGATTTACCGGTTGAGTTGGCTCAATTATCACTGATGATCGTTCCTGGAAATGAATTGGAAGTGCATCAAGTATCTCATCCTTAGGTGCCTCAGAGAGGTTTTCACCTTCGAATACATCTTTTCTTTTTACTTTTTTTTTGGCTCTGACACTGCCACAATGTGGTTTTCACCATCAGAGCGCCTATTTTTTCTTCTTTTGATTTTATGACTAAGATACTTGATATCAGCCTCGGTCATGTTAACACTTTCTTCACTAGTGGAGGATGTTACAGGTTCAACAATGTGAAGATAGTAGGCTAGAGAATAGTCATTCTGGAATGTAAGGACTTCATTGGATGAGGAAGGGGAATTCTAGTCTATTAGCTCAGGATGTTGGAGTGAGAGAGAAGTGACAGGGTCAAGTGCATTCACGGTATAGTCATCGAAAGCGCTGACTAGTAAGCTAAGACCTAGAGCAATCTCATCCAAAGGTGTATTTGAATCCTTTTGACTCCTAGCGACCGTAGTAGAAGACACGTTAACATTCATGGACTCGGACTCATTAGACCTTTCACTAGACCCCTTACTTATGTTGAGAAGCTTTTCATAGGATCCTTTTGACAAACTGTAAAACTCATATTCATGAGAATCTGTGTCCAAACTCTGACTAGGATGTTTGCACCATGAAGGTTTGGGAGTTTTTGCAATACTAGCCTATTCTTGTGCCAACTGATCTTGAAATTCCGGTGGTATGTACCGTTCACTTGGAAAATTAGGGTCTTGTAACACTTGCTATTGTTCGTAGGTTAATGCATCAAATGGAGTAGTTTTATCAGAATCACTGTCAGTCTCAACTGTACTGGCACAATGTACAAAATTATCTGGCTCAGCAAAGAATGCTGCCAGGTCTGGAGGAATGGGATAGGGAAAGCAATCTTCATTGGAGCTATCCTCTGTGGTATCAACTATAGCAGTGCCTTTAGGTTCTGGTGGAGGATCCAGTTTTGGCACAAATTTGTCAATCCCTAGATGGAACAGGATCTTCTTGAAGCCTAAACCAGTTGTTTCTTTCATCTTTTGACCCATAGCTTTAATAGGTTCAACTAACCCATTACCATTCACTCCTATTGGACCACTCCCTTTGTATCCAAAGCGTTTCATAATTTTAAGACCTTCACTGTTGGGATTTAGTTCATGAGTTGGGGCAGTCTATTCAGATATGTTATTTCCTTTGCAAAGCCAAGCCTTAATAGCTCTTTCCTCATCTTCATCTTCTAATGGCATTGAAGCCCATACAAAGGCACCATCATAAACTATCTCAGGAGCAGTAGAAGATTTATTGTTCTCAGAAGGTCTCCCATAAAAATGAGGAGACAAAGGTAGAGATGCTAATGATAGCATGGGTTCTATTTGATATCCCCCCATTCCCATGTCTTTGATTTTCAAAGTTTGTTCCATATCTCTAAGCTTGGCATCATAGAATTCTGTGTATTCTCTATTAGTAGGAACAAGACTATCAGCTGACTGTGTGAGCGTATTACAAGAAGAGCCCATACTAGCAGGAACTGTCACTTCTGCACTGTGGAAAGGAAACTTGACACACTGATGGTACATAGAGGGAACCGCTTGCATTTCATGGATTCTCGATCTTCCCAATAGTATGTTGTAAGCAAGAGTAATATCTAGTACTTGACATGTGATATCTATTTCAACAGGTCCAACCCGAATAGGTAGCACAACTAAACCTTTTGACTTTCTTTCTTCTTCATCGTAGGATTTGATAGTGATTTTCTTGTGGGAATCTATGCGATCTTCACCGTAGCCTAGCTGAGCGATGAAGTGAGAAGATAAAATATTAAGGCCAACACCATTATCAATAAGGACGCGACAGACAAGTTGTTTGCCAATCATGACCTCTATATGCAAAGGAGCATTATGTGGGTGACTAATTAAGTGATCATCTTCTTCTAAGAAGGAAAAATAGTGTGGTGAAGTCAAGTGACTCACCATGGATTGAAATTGATCTAGATTGATGTCTTTGGGGACATTAGCTTCTATGAGAGCTTTATCCAGAATCTTCCTATGAGCAGGCGAGGTCTTCAACAACTCAAAGATAGTTATTTGAGCATTGGTTCTTTGCAGCTGGTCAGGAATTCTATAACCAATAGTAGGAGGCTAGGGACAAATTTTATGGTCTTGTTGGTAGGGCCAACAACAATTTTATCCATGGGTTTTTTCGGTGCGGATATAGCAACAGGAGGGTCAGGACCCTTGATAGTGGTTTTAGCGCAGGATCTGGTAGTGACGTTTGTGCAATCCTGAGATAGTTTAGATTTAGATGAGCGAGACCCAAGGCCTCTCAAGACAAATGGGGTCTTAGGCTTAGGAGCATCCCTGCTCCCCTTGATAGTAACCACATCACAATACTCAACTCCAACAGGTTTGATCATGTTGATGACATTGTCATAACTGGTATGCGCATAGTTAACCTTGGCATTGTTGTTCTTATCGTTGGATGACTCACCTTTCTCATGATGAGGAAAGGGATCTTTAAATGCCTAGTGATCTAAATTCTTATTATGATTCTCCACAACAATAACCTCATTATCAATCAAATCTTGAACCTTATGATGTAATTGGAGACAAGTAGCAGTCTTATGACCCTTGTTTTGGTGACAGTCATAGTATGCATTTTCTTTCCACCAATGGGGTCATGGTTGCAGATCGTATGTATGCTTGTCCAAAGGAGTGAGAATCTGATTTTTCACTAAAGTCTTGAAAACTACATCAAGCGGTTCTCACAAGGAAGTAAATTGCCGCTTGGGTCGAGGAGCCCAAGGTTTGTTGCTAGAAAATCTAGAAGGTGTTTGGTGTTTGTTGCAGCCTTCTCAGCAACTTTGGTTTCTTGTATACTAGAAGTAAGA
Organism: Thuja plicata; assembly: GCA_018584345.1. Taxonomy (NCBI): domain Eukaryota; kingdom Viridiplantae; phylum Streptophyta; class Pinopsida; order Cupressales; family Cupressaceae; genus Thuja; species Thuja plicata. The sequence goes on from MU226173.1 coordinate 3,031,311, forward strand.
TTGAAGACCAGTTTTCAAGGAGCCAGGGTCACATTATCAACCACTCCATCGTTCACAACATCTCTATTCTTGTTGACAAGCTTCCCTTTATCTTTGTTGGAAGAGGAGGAACCTTGTTTGTTGTCTTTGTATAAAGTCAACTCCCCTTTCTTAACCATGAACGCCTCTATTCTCAAAGCTTTCTTAATCATGCTATCAAAATTGAGGGGACCTTGAAGTTGTACTTGATACCCAAAATTAGGAGTGAGATTGTCCAAGAAGATATCGAGTTTCTAAGATTCGGTTATTTTGCAAGGATACTTAGTGCAAAGTTGTCTCCATCTTTGGAGAAATGTCAAGAATGGCACCCCTTGTCTTTGCTTGAGATTGCAAAGGTCCTTGATGTTGACGGGATGCTAAATGTTGTGAGAATAGTTCTGTATAAAGAGATTGGCAATCTCATCAATAGTCTTGATGCCGGTGGGTAGTCAAGAAAACCACTCCATGGCAGGTCCACCCAAACTTCGGGGAAAGAGATGCATCAAATAGGTTTGATCATGAATAAACTCCATAGATATGGCCCCAAATTCTCTCATATGGTCCTAAAGATTAGTGGTACCCAAGTATTTATCATATTTAGGGAGTTCTACACCTTTGGGAAAAGGTGGCATATGAATACTCCTATCAAAAGGAAAAGGACAAATGCTCTCCATCGTGAATTGTTGTGTGGGTTTGTCCTTATCCTTCATAAGTTGGCTAATTTGATTTTGCATATCTTGAATCACCTTATGCAATTTGGTAGTCTCACTCTCTTCTTCTTTAGCCACAAGTCTTTCCACTTGGAAGTTTGGGGGTAGCTTAACTCCTTGTTTTTCCAAATCTAGAAAATATTTCTCTTTATCTTGTGCAAGGAGAATTTCCATCATCTTGATGAGAGCCTTATTAGATTTTACAGCATCTATGTCATTTTGAGTTATTGGCTCATCATCATTACCAAGGATCTCATAAATGCTTTGACCCTGATCTTGAATCTGGTCATATGGAGGAGGGAGATGGTGATGCTTCTCCTCTTGTTGACCCTGATCATTTTGAGATTGGTCACTGACCCCGCTATATTGACCTTGTAAGTAATCAAAAGGAGTTTCCATGTCGTTGATGTGAGATTGTGTCGTGCGCACAGCTTCAGTATGAGTGTGAGTATTGAGCTGAGAATTTGTGGTCAATGTAACTCTTGGTAGATCAAAGGGGGGTGATATGTTCAAAAGGATCACTAAGGCAACAAGGGTCATCAATAGGATCAACCCAAACAGGTGACTTTCTGAAGCTTTGTTGATCTGAAAGAAATGAGTTCTGTTGATCTTGAAACAAAGGATTAGAGCACAACTGAAACACTGGTTTCTGATTCAGACTAGGATTTGTACTAAGTGTAGAAGAGGAACTTGAGGATCCCTCTTGACTATCAGGTTGAATGATAGGTTCAGAATGATCTTTTCCTTGATTACGAGGTTTACCCTTACTTGTTCCAGAACCAAGAGTGGGGAATATATTACCGCTTCTAGTCATAACAGGCATAGATGAAGATGAAACAAGAGAGGACCTAGGATCCAAATCAGAACTCTGTCTCTAGAGATAAAAAAAGGAGATAGAGGCTAGAATAGCCAAGATGTGAAATGCACCCGGCACGAGTCATTAAGAGTATGGCTAGAACAGCCGAGATGTGACTATCGCGTCGCAAGGTACAAAAACAAAGAAAAGACAAGACAGATACAAAGAGACAAGATGAGTTTGAGTAATAATCGGTCAGTTCACAACTCAAAATAACTAGTTTCAGACTGCAGACAACAAGGAAACAGGTAATTAGACCTCAGGAAAAAGTCATATTAGAAAAAAAAATCATCAGTCAGCGGGAAAAAGCTCATTGTTTTAGGACACCAGGGTACAAATTTGCATGAGAAAGTGCTCTTTTGTGTGAGGAAACATGTAACTACGTGTGATAAAATGCAAGCTTGCATGAGGAAGTGCTCGGTTTCTGAAATCTTGCATGAGAAAACTCCAGGTTTTGATAAACATACTCAGTTTTTGAGACAAAAACTAGATTTTGAGACACAGTCAGGACTGTTCTCTGACAGAATTTCCAGATTCAGGGCATTTTTATGATAGTATAGATCAACAATCTCAGTTTGAAGGTGACAAACACTCGTTAACAAGCACGAATTTTCAATCAAGAAATAGTGACACAAGCAGTAGTTGTAAACAGTTCTACCAAGGACAAAGCAACTTGGCAGAATCATGGGAGTCTTTGTTTGATCATGATTGGATAGTCTAAGACTCAAAACAAACACTTAGTTATTCCTACAAAAAAAATGGCAGAGAAGATAAAATTCGTGCTCCTCTGTCTTATGCGTATGCGTGCACCTCACAGAGCAGTGTCACCCTCGAGAGGGCACCCTTATTTTTGGTGTTTCCAAGGACTAAGTATATATGTTCGAAGGTTACCCTTAAAGTAGGGGCCAACATCATATACCACTTCAAGCATCTAGGTGCATACCTATGTCAAGAATCTAGGGGAGAGATTCTTCCCCCTCCCTGCGCACTGATTATGTCTTCTTTCGGAGGTGATCCGGGTAGGCATCTAACTAAGGAATTTTTTAGTGGGATTCTGTTCACAATAACCTTTGGTGCCTTTGATACAGAGTTGGGTCCTCATAGCCACATCAACACTTGAAATTCATACGCCCTTGCAAGCAAGGTTGGGAGCGGCGCCGCTCAGTACCACAAACAAGGCTTTCTCAAGATGATAGTTAGAATCATGAGAAAGAAGTTACCATGGCTTTGGAGTCTTTGGACTCAACAAAGTAGACTTTATTATAGTGAGGTGGAATCACTGATGATAGGTGTGTACTCACTTGGGTCATTCCCGGAGGTTCAACTTCTGGCAGGCCCTCTAAAGGTGACACAAACTTGGCTTGGATTCAAGGGTCCGATTTTTTGATTCTCTCAAAGAGAGAAGAGCATACTTCTCTACGTCTTCACCTTACCCAAACACGCAAGACATATTCATCACCGAGCTAGCTTCACTCCACCAAATCCACAAGCCTTTGGGTTTCTGATTCTCTCAAAGAGAGAAGAGCATAATCCCCTAACAAGTAGATGTGTTAAAGATCCACTACCTTGCTCTGCTTCCCCAGGTATCCATCATTCTAGCAACATCTGGGTCTCGATTTCATCTATGGGCATCATTTCCATGTAATGAAGAGCCTATTCCCCTACTTTTCTATCAAGACCTTTAAGAAATTTTAACAAATCCCTATTTAAACTATGTGAATGAAAAACAATAAACAAGCACAACATTTTTAATATGTCTTTAACAACCGTCCTGCAAGCAAACCGTTAGCAAGTTTTCATGATCTTTGACAAGAGACCTGCAAACCACTGTTATGCTGTAGTAGAAATCAGAAACATGAAATCAACATCAGAAAGTAAATGTTAGAAAATGATAACAGTGAATTGCAGAATATGGAAATTTAATGACTGTCTGTAAAACTTCACGTGAGAAAGTATATCGCTGCGCGCGAGGAAGTGTGGGGACCTGCGTGAGAGAGTGTTTCCTCATGCGAGAGAATGCTACAAGGAGCAAAACTTCACGTGGCTCGATCTGAAATTTCGTGTGGGATTTCATACCAGTGATGTATAGATGTATGACAAAGTTCAAATTTCTGTTAGAAAATTTTGAGAGTGAGGTCAGAAATCATTTTTTTTGCCCCACAGTGGGCGCCAAAATGTTACGTGTCTGAAAGCGACCTCTAAATCAGGCACAAACACAAAATGGTCATTGCTCAATCATCATATTTGCAAAGATGAACATGAATTGTCCATTTCACAAATTTGATTGAATCGACCTGTTGCCTCCTATTTAGTTGGGGTGTCAAATTTACTCTCAGAATGAGAGCCAACAACCATGAGCATTGCTAAAATGGAGGATTTTAAACCATGATAAAAACTGAAATTGAAACTACTCTATAAGAGAAATGCCATTACAATTAAAGAATTGAAATGCATATTTTAATCTAGAAAGCTTGAAAAGATGATAGAACTAAGCTATTTAGATATGAAAGCAAACTGCACTAAAATGCAAGATGCCATTAATTTAGATGAAACTAAGCTAATTATGCAATAAAGCTTGAAAAGTGAGAAAATCAAGACAAAAATTAACTATAGTTTAGATGCTCTCAAATTGATCCCCCAAATGAAGAAAATGGGTGTAACACCCCAAAATTGGCACCTAACAACCTAATCAATTTTGGTGCATTTTCTCATCCTCGAAGTCCTATTTTACTAGGCAAATTCTTCTCCTAATTGACTTTAATTGACTGAGTTTCAAATGCAGAAAACCCAAATTTGCATGAATCCAACATTACATTTAATTCCTAAATCTTAAATGATTATTAGCTAAAACCCCTATGATTAATTGATTTAATCCTAAAGTCCTAAATGCTTTTAATTAAATCAAATACACCCTCTTTGGCTAATATACATAAAAGGAATTGAAGGGTTATTTTATTAATTGAATGAATTATCCTCAAAAGGAATTCCATAATTCCATATGAAAAGACACTTATGTGTCCATAATT
>MU226173.1:3046104-3060276 GCA_018584345.1 Thuja plicata
GCAACAGGTCGTCTCAATCACTTTGTAGAACAAACAATTCATGTTTGTTTCTGCAAATCCATGGATTGAATAAGGACTATGTTGGGTTTCTTGTTGGATTGAGAGGTCACATTCGACATTAAACAATGGGGTCCATAATATAGAACAACCTGAGAAGAGGATGAAGAGTTTCTTGAAAAGATACGACTGACTCTTCATCTCCATGGAAGAAGGTGAGACAATTTTGAAGGAATTATTCAATTAAAAGAATGAATTATTGGCACATGAGTGGCTCTTCACATGGAATTTTGGGATTCCTTTTGAGGATAATTCACTCAAATAAGCAAATAATTCTTTTAATTCTTTTTGATATGTATTTAGCTAAAGGGGGTGGAATTAATTTAATTTAAAAGCACTTTGGACTTTAAAATTAAATTAATTAATCATAGGGATTTTTAGCTAATAAATCATGAAAATTCAGGAATTAAATATAGTGTGAGATTTATGCAAATTCAGGTTTTCTGCATTTGAGACCAAGTCAATTAAAGACAATTAGGAAGGAGAATTTGCCTAGTACAATAGGACTTCAATGATGAGAAAATGCACCAAAATTGATTAGAATTGTAAGGTGCCAATTTTGGGGTGTTACAGAGACCTAGTATACAAAAAGAGTTACTTATTGTTCAGATGACAACAATAGGAGATGCATATCAAATAGAATTGAAGATTGAGGAAAAGCTGAACAAGAGGTTTGAGGGAAGACATAATAACCAAAATAGAGGTGTTAAGACTGGTGAAACAACTGCTGGGACTAATATGGTAGAGAATCTTAAACATACTAATGAAGGATCTGGCAGTGGTCAAACCACTTGGAACTACAATGGTGTACACAGAGGAAGATGGAGAAATGAGTTCATTGGTTCTTTTTTTCAGTGTGGTGAGAAGGGTCATAGGGATTTTCAATGTCCTAAAAGAAGAGTTGCACTAACTATTTAGGAAGACATGGTGAATGTTGCAGAAGAAGGTGATTTTATTATCACTAGGAGGTTGGCTGCATGTATTGATGAACCTGTGCAAAGAAGAAATTTGTTCAGAACCAGATGTAAGTGTAAGGAAAAGGTATGTAATATCTTAATTGATGGTGGCAGTTCTGAGAATTTTATTTCATAAGAGATTGTTAGTAAGTTGAATTTAGTAAGGGGGAAACTTCCTAATCCTTATCAAATTAGTTGGATACAAGATGTGTCTAAGGTTAGGACTGAGGAGAAATGACTTGTTAATTTTAAGATTGGATCTTATCATGATGATAAATTATGTGATGTGTTGCCTATGGATGCTTGTAACCTATTACTTGGTAGACCTTGGAAATTTGACAGACATGTTATGTTTGATGGTTGTGCAAATACTTATGTGGTAAGGCAGGGTGGATCCAAGCATAAATTGACACCTTTGCAGGAATCAGGAGTTAAGGGATGTGGAGTTATCAGATGTTGTCCAAGTGACAATGACAAACGTGAGGAGTAGAGAGTTGATGAACCTAAGCTTGTGAGTAAAATGTAGGAGAAACTGTAGGGAAAAATTAATGAGAGTGATATCTTTGAGGAACTTACAGAGATTAAGAGGCAGATGGCATTTCTGATGAAGGTAGTGCAACAAATGATGACACTAGTGACACACAGAGATGCAGATGATACCGATTTGATTAGTAAGTCTGGTGAGGATGTGGTTCACCAAAATGCTGATGGTACTGTGCAGAGGATGGTCAAAGTCAGTTGCAAACATGAGAGATGAGAAAAGTACATGGCAGATGAACTTGGCAAATGGGAAAATAGACAGAGTGAAGACAACATGGAATGAAGGACATGAGGAGATATGGGTTAAGAATAAATATGACATACCTGTTCTAATTACCTTAAGATGTTCATGATTTCCTTTATGGGAACGTCTTCTTTTACCTCGGGTGTCTGATGCAGGAGCATCCTAGGATTCTTGGCAATCCTGTATCACACAAAAATATATTTGATTTGGAGAGTACTTGGTGTGTTTTGATCTTAGTTGGTGAAGTGTTACTCGGTCATGGAGGAGTGTTGTTGCTCAGCTGCTATGTTGGCCAAGAGGCTCGGTCGCTGAATAAATTGAGAGCTCTAGTGCTTGGCAGAACCTGCTCGGTGATGTCTGTGGTGCTTAGTCATCGTGCTTGCTCAACGATGCCTGGCTTGCTTGACATGTGCTGGTTGCTGGCACTCGACAGTTTGATGACACTCGATATTTTGGCTTTCCAAATAGTGTTTTGGCAAATTTGGGAGGCCGAATTGATGCATTTAATATATATAGTGTGGAATTTAATTTGGATCTCTCATTGGGGATTGTGGGGACCTAAATCTGGGTCATTGGCATCTCCTATTTTAGACTTTGTGGCCGACATATTGGTTGCCTCTTGTATTTAAGTAGTGTTATGTTCTTATCTTAGAGAATCATATCAAATGGGATGAAATGAGATCAGATATGAGGATCTAAGCCTGGGTTTGAGTTGTATGTTTGTGTAGAAGGTAAATGGCTTGATTCTTGCAGAAGATCTATGCTATATCTTGGATAGATATCTTTGTAATTGGTCGTAACCGGGAATGCCTTACAGCCCGACATGTTGTAATAAATTGAATATTATTTCCTATCTCTATTATTGTTGTGTTTCATTGTGTTGTTATTTTGGTTTTCATCAGGTTTTGGACTGTCCATTCTTGGATCCACCATCCTTGACTGCGTCAGATAAGGTAACGTGTAGAAGTTTAATAAAGTGATAACCAAATAAACACATGGGTAATAAAAATTAATAAAAGATAAGAGTTTACATATATAGTATGAGGCCTCCCAAGGGATTATAGTTACTATACCATATGCCACTTGAGAGTAACAAGGGTGAGGGTGTGGTGTTCGACGACAACAAGTCTCCTGTGCAAGATGGCAAGAGGACACACTATGAGGCCTCCCGAGGGAATTGAGTTACTGTACCACATACCACTTGGGCTAGTACAAGCCAAGCCATGACACTCCACTAGAGTCCCTACGTACATAGTATCATTAGTGTGTTCTGAGTAGTGACCTAGAATACTGCATTTATATTCATGTTCATATGTGTACCTTGAGCCATGCATTGATTGGCATGTGTGTAGACTCTTGCTTGTGTATGTCTTATGTGACTGTCGAGTCATTATCTCCATGAGCACAGAGGGGTGGGCCTACGGGTACCACATGGTTGGGTGGCATTTCTAACCTATACCACTACTGGGAATCAGAGTACAAAGTTGGTCTTCCTCCAACTACAGGATTGGAGCTTGCTGCTCATTTACTTCTTCAGGTTACTTTTATTGATTTATGAATTTACTTTATGCTCATGTATAAGTACTAATGTGTGCTCTTATTGTAAATATTTAGATGACAGTAGTATGATGTTAGATGGTCTGGTTTCTTGCATGTGTGTTATTATTTTTCAATTGAGTTTTTATAGCCTTGATATGTGTGTATTTGGTACTCTCTGGTGTGGAAATAGCTTGGATTTTATGTCGTATGTTGGTGTCGGTGAGTCTATCGAGTCTTTGGACTGAGGAGGTCGTTCATTGCAAGTTTTGGGATCAACAGTCACCTACTTTTGGATTGCACTCAATTCAAGTGGATGGAAGAAAAATGTTGATGTCCTAAGATGGTTTTAAGTCTATCATGTTGTAGAGATCATCAAGACCTTTCTGATGAATTTTGAATGGAGTCAATTAGACTCCGGATGCAAAAGTTATGGCTTCTGAAACAGAGTCTAGATGAAGTCTAGTGCATTGGCGTATGACAAAGTATACTTTGTCGTATGGGAAGGGGTATATTGTCATCCTAGACCTATTCTTTTGTCTTATGGGAAGTTCTTTTCCATACAAGAAAAGTGTTTTTTCCTACAAGAACTTTTTGGATTTCTTCAATGTTTTGTCGTACCATGGACAAAGGGCATTTCCATCCTCAACCAGAAGATGCAAGTTGGTTTTACGAATACCATTTTTGATGTTGTACCTTCCTAGATCAGAACAATTTGAGTATAATATGTTTTTTTGTGTAAGATAATTTAATCTGTGTTAGACTTGGCATATTAAATTAGTAAATGAACTTTTATGAAAAGAATCGTCGCAGAATAACATAGTAATTTGGATGAACCTTGTATGTTAATCATGTAGTCGGTAAATGAAGTGTGGCGGTGGTTCGTGCTTGGGAATCTTTCGTTGTTGTATTTATTCTTCCACTTGCGATATGTTTACATGTTGGTTAACTTCATCTTAAAATTTTTTGTATGTTAGCTCTTTTTTTATCCTTGTGTCCAAGGATTCCCAGGTGGGACATTACATCTGGTATATGTTGCACACTTAGTTGTTCTTGTTGGTGCGTGAGCCCACGTGAGTAGTGGTAAATTGTTACTTGGGTGCCTAGGCTTGGCATTCTTGACTGTTTTGTAAGAACAAATGTAAGAGACATTTGTGGGAAGAAGAGTACCTCCTAAATCTTGCACCTTTTATGGATGTATGATACCTCGATATGAGTACCTCTATTGAGAAATTTAGATCATAGTTTGGTGAGTTTCTCTTGGTTTTTGAGTGTTTGGTGACCCTTGCGTGGTCTGTCTGTGTGGATGCCTTGGAGTGGTGGTTGTGTTGTCTTTTGTTATAGCATGATATCTAATGTGTATATATTGACCCTAGACTGTTGCAGGAGTTGATATGCCTTTATGTGGCTTAATTGCGTGTGTGATCCCTTAATTGGAGTCATTGTTTGGTGTCCATGGTTGGCCATGAGTGCCTATTATATTACTCCCTTTTTGGAGTAATGTGAATTCAATTCTTATGTTTATTTTCTTAATGAGGAAGTAAATGAAATGATTCATGTTAGTTATATGTGGCATCTTATTTCTTCCGTTGTTATGCATTCCTCTCATAGAGAAATGTTTATGTATAATGGTAGTTATTGAAAAGAGATATGATTTGGTTATAAGGGATGACATTATTTATTGTAATAGATCATTTGGGTTAATGACTTATGTCCCCAAATTGCTTGATTATTAATACTTTTGGAAGAGTTTTGTGGTTGTGATGTATCTGTTGAAATTGCTAATCCAATGTAATCTTGTGAATCGAAAACTTTGTGCTTTGTGACTTTGCATCTACCTCTCTTTGAGTGAATTAAGGCCACTATGGTAGTAGAGATTATCTAACCCTTATGAGATGTTGAGATTGCTATTGAACCCTTGTGAGTTGGGTTTTGTCATATTGTTATAACCAGTTTGATGGATCGTGCTGCAAGTTGTGCATACCTTGTTGTGAGAAGAACCTTTGCGGTTGTTGAAAATCCATTTCTTGAGCCAATGTTGTGTAACCCCTCTTATTTGAGCATGTTGAGCACCCCCTTTAAGAGATTGAGTCTTATGTTTTGACCCCAGTGTGCTTATCCTTGTGGCATAATCACCCTCATGCATATTGTGTTGCTTACCCGTGGAAATCATGTTTTGCTTTCAACATATGTTTAGAGTTAGTCTTTTGACCCTCATTTTATTAAAACCCTGCATAATGGAAATTGTTGCATTGTATAGAAAGGAATAAAGAAAATTGTATTAGGAAATAATACAGCTACATTTATAGAAATTATAGTTAAGCATATGATTGAGATAATTGATGATTCATTGTTTTATGTGTGTGGGTATGTTCTCTAACGCTGGTGGGATGATGTATTCATCAGTACCATGTGGCGATTACTCCTCTTGTGTGACGGATTTCAGTCACAGTGTTTTTTGAATGTAATTCAGGATTGGTGCTTTATTCTATTTTCTTGGTGGATCTTTCCACGTGTTGTGTGGGCTAGCATCATTTTGGTATTTTCCTTGCTTGGACTAGTCACCAAAACTTCTCTCCTATCTCTCTTTGTGATAGTTTTCGCTTTTGATTAATTGTTGAAATGTGCTCATTTTTGGGAATTACTATGGGAATTGATAATTCCCCCATTTGGGTTTTCCCCTTTTGTTTTGTGGTGACTGTTCCGAATGTTTTCTATTTCTGCCCAGTTCTATGTTTGTCACTCTATCATGTTCAATGCAGACCTCTGATATTATGTGCAAGGGAGAACATACTATAGTGTGTTTGTTGAGTAGTTGTAAATATGTTAATGAGAATGTCATTTATTTTAATTATGAGAAAGTCTTGTGTGGAAAATGAAGAGAAAAGAAGTTGGTAATGATGTATGTGCTTGTTAGGTGTTAATTGATTTAGAAATGCATTGGATTGTAAATATCCTTGGTATGAATTTCCATAACGTTATTATGCAATGGATGAGTAAATGTAAATCATGTTAAACGAGATTATAGTCCTTGAAGTAGGTGCAATTGTTAAAGAATGAATAGTTATTTTATGCAAACTCATTTTGTGCATTGATTGGAATCTTGGTGTAAATGATATTTCTTGTTAATGTTCATGTGTATCTTACATGGCATTGGTTGACCTTGAATTAATGCTTGGGTTTTAGCGTGCATGCTCATTGTGATTCTTGTCTTCTCTTATGATGTGATTTGGAGACCTTGAGCATTTCCTTTCTTAGCAGTGATTAACTCTGGACAATTGGGTGTGACTTAGTCCACCTATAATTTTTGACCTGTGTTGTGGGTCTTGACGACCATGCATTGATTTTGTGCTTTCCTCTTTTAGACTGGATGTGGAGGTGTTGGATACACCGCTATTGGACTTTTAGGGTTCGCGAGTATTCTCGATGTCTTCTTGGGTTGTGGGCTTCCCCAACTCTTCTAGGACTATCATAGTGTGGAGGTAGAGAGACTCCCTTTCATGTCTTGACAATCCCACAGTTATACTTCCTTATGATTATATATATGATATTATATAGATTACGTTATCCTCTTCTTGGAGAGATTCCATGTTGGAGGTCCGGTTGTCAAAGGATTGTTGGTAGTTTGGTATTCCTAGCTTTAGGCTAGAAGGACATGGTAGTGGTGGGCGTATCTTACAATCTTGAGCTCAGTTATAGATTTTACTGTAAGATGATGTTTTCCTTTTGGATTCATTGCCACCTTGTTGAAGGTAATACCATAGTTTGTTTGGAGTAAGTGACCCTGGTATCTAGTTATAGTTGAGCTCTTGTCATTGGAGGAACCGTATTGCTCCTATTTTAGTTGTTTAGTTGTGCTTTGAGTGCTCTTTTAAGTAGAAGTAAACTAATGAGCCTTTGTTTTCTGAGTGCTCTTGGTTGTGAGAGGTGACCTTGTACATTTGTATCCCATGGTACACCTGAGTTAGATGTAGTATCCCTTAGAAGAGTACAATTTTGGCAGAGAATCTTCACCTTTTAAGATTCTTGGGTGAGTTAGTGAGATTCTGGTTGGATTTAAGAATGCTCTATATGGGCATGATAGTGTTCTTTTAGCATTTCAGGACAATTTTTCCCATGTTCCCGATTTGTTGAGTGGGAGGTTCTTTGTGCTTCGATCTTGGAGTGATCACGGAGGGCACAATTTTTTGGTATATGCCTTGTGATGAGGTAGAGTAGATTGTGTTATGTCTCTTTTGGCAGAGATCATGAAAAGATGTGTATCTCCTAACACATATTAAGTCCTTGTTAAATGGAACTTGAGAGAATATTGATTCTCTTTGGTGTGTGTTGATCCGTTTCTACAGTTGTGAGGCTGGCTAGTAAGGAATTGGTTTGGTTTGGCCATGTTGGTGGAGTAGTTGTATGACTATTCTTGCATTTTGGATTGTTTTTCGACCTTGCACTTGGTGTGCTCTTTTGGGTTGAATTGCAGGCTTTCAGAAGTAAGCCTAGTCTTTGGGGGGGATGATGTAGTGCCTCTCCCATTTATGTTTTGCATGCCATCCTGGTGGATGTGGCTTTGATGGTTCTATGTGTCAGTATTTCATGATCACATTGAACCCATGAGAGGTTGTACCTTTGGGATGATCTTATTTATGCTATTGCATTGACAACTTGTATATGTCTTTATGTGGGTTGTATAACTATCAATGATGCTATGTCTTCTAAGAATTTTATTCTGAGTTTTGAGGAATTATTGTGTTTCAGTGATTATTCGTTTGTGTTGGTTTTATGTTGGCATTTTGAGATGCACCCAGTTCAGTATATTCTTGTTCTCAATCTGAGATTATTATTATGGTTAGGATTGTTATCAACATATTTGGCTTATGATGTGTTTTGATGGTTTTGCTAAGATATGTGCCAGTGGTTAACTAATCATGATTTATTTCCTTGTTGAGATACTTTCTAGATTGGAATTTATAATATTGTACCCTGATGTTGTTATTCCATGATTAACCGTGTGATTGATCTAGTAGTTGCACTAAGTGAGGTAGCTGATTATCGTACCTTATTTATGTTACATGTATCTTTGTTTATTGTAAATGTTAGATTATGATGTTAAGTAATATTTTGATCCTGTGTTCGTGATGATGATGTCTGATTTACCTTGTATTCAGATAATGAACTGAGAATTATGTTTATATCTGATGGATGTTATTGGACTCATTATTATGGTGCTCTTATGTTGTGGATATCTGTCTTTTTATGTTAGTAGATATATGCTCAGATAATTGTAAATGATTATTTAAATACTTTAATTTAAATGTGTTTGTGATTTTATATTTTTATTCTATACTACACCACCTCTATGCAACTTTCCTGTTGGTGCTAGTACGAAGTGAGACAGAGTCATAGTCACTCGCTTGCGAGATCTACACGATGTCCCGTTCTCCTTCAAAGTGATTATGTGTGTGTTTGTGCTTCAGATATTTATATGATTGAGCATTTACACTTGATGTTTGCTTGTTTACTAGATAGGTACCAGGTACATTCATCTTGAGTACAGGATTCAATTATGTACCTATATCCCCGATAGTGGCACCAGAAGATAGTGACTTTGACCGTTCATGTTGAGCCAATGTCATTCCTGTATGGGCAATGTACCCGTAATATTGTTATTAATTTTATCCCTCCGGTTAATGTGGTAAATCTAGATTCATAATGCATTATGTGAATTGACCAGTGAGCATCTCTGTGCATTTATGGTTCCGTAGTTGTCATGAAAATTATTTAATTTAAATGTTGATTTTATTATTTTGGAGAAATTTAATGATTTGTTTTATTTTAATTATTTTCTTGCTAATTTTCCGTAGTTGAATTCCAAATGCCTGGAACCGTTTTAATTAATTTGGGGAAAGGTCGAATAGTTTATTTAATTATTTAAATATTCTATTCGGAAGTCACTTTGGGAAAAAGTGCTTTATTATTTTTTAGTGTTTCTTTTACTCACTTTTCACTTGCAATTTTGGTGAAAATGAGATTTTGCTCCAAACCCTCTTTGGAGAAATTGGATTTTATTTTCGCTGTGATCGATCTAGTTGTTAGAATTTTGTGGGTAGCGTCTCGTTAGAATCATGTTGCAATTTCTCCCATTCCTGTGGAGTCATTTTCGATTCGGCAGACTCTTCTCATTTTCCTTCCCGTTCTGCGTTTTTACCATTTGTGTGAGGTACGACATCTCACCATTTTTTTTTTCTTCTTTTCGAATGAAATAAATTGTTAAATGTTTGGGGGCTGAGAACTAGTGTTCCGCTCTGTTTTTATGCTTTTCCATGACCCGTTTGGGCGGGCATGAGTATTTCTTTATTTCCATGTTTTTGGATTTGAAGTTTTTATCTAGTTATACTGTTGAAATTTGTATGTGTTCCAAGAACTTGAATTTTATTTGATTTTTGGTAGTTTGGGAATGGTTTAAAAGTCGGTTTTTGATTTCATCAAATTTTGAGATGTTTGAATTTTGAGTGTTTTTGGCATCGCTCTGTTTTGCGTGTCGCTCAGTTCTTGCATGTTGGCTTGCTGGCATGTTTTAAATTACGTTGTTGGTAGAGTTTTCTACAAGGAGTAGGATTTTGGATTTGGAATTGATAGATGACATTCTCAATATTTTTATATCCCGATCTGAAAGTGCTCTGTCAAGTTAAATTTGTGGATTTTGCCTTGTCGGTTCACCATAATTTTTGAGTGAATGGTTGTTTTTGGGGATTGTGTTTCATTATCATATGCTAATGAGATGAATTATGGACTCCATGGGAATCCATGCTCTTGGCATGTGGCCAATTGAGCTATATTTTACTGTTGTTATCATTTCGGTTTTCACTCGGATGCGTTTTCCCGAGTGAGGTTTGTTATTCATTCTTGTTGCTTTTCCCGGATCTATCCCTTTGCATATTGTTATTCCATTATTACGTGGTGTTGGTTGTGTTCACCATGTGCATGCGAGCTTTCTTATGTTGGATTTTGCGAGATTTGAACTCCTGGATATAAGTCAGTTGAGTGTTTTATCATTTGGGGGTTGGGTTGGGAAATTGTATTGCCTTATGGCACTCATTGTATGGCGAGCATGGGTATGTACGGGTAGACATGTGGAGTGAATAATCACAGTTATCCCATCCCGGAAGTGAAAAACAAGGTAACATGAAGAATTTTAATAAAGTGATAACCAAATAAACATAGGGGTAATAAAACTTAATAAAAGATAAGAGTTTACCTATAGGTATGAGGCCTCCTAAGGGAGTAGAGTTACTATACCATATGCTACTTGGGAGTACCAAGGGTGAGGGTGCACTTTTTGACGACAAGAAATCTCCTGTGCAAGCTGGTACGAGGCACGATATGAGGCCTCCCGAGGGAGTTGAGTTATCCTACCACATACCGCTTAGGCTAGTACGAGCCAAGCAATGAAAATACACTAGAGTTCCTACATAGTATCCTTAGTGTGTTCTTAGTAGTGATCTAGAATACTACATTTACATTCATGTTCATATGTGTACCTTGAGCCACGGATTGATTGGCGTGTGTGTAGCCTCTTTCTTGTGTGTTTCTTATGTGACTGTGGTCGGGTCATTATTTCCATGAGCACGGTGGGGTGGGCCCGCGGGTACCACATGGTTGGGTGGCGTTGCTAACCTATACCACTACTGGGGATCAAAGTACAGAGTTGGGATTTCTCCAGCTACAGGATTGGAGCCTGCTGCTCATTTACTTATTCAAGTTACTTTTATTGATTTATGTGCTTACTTTATGCTCATGTATAAGTACTTATGTGTGCTCCTATTGTAATGAATTAGATGGCAGTAGTATGATGTTAGATGATCTAGTTTCTTTCATGTATGTTATTATTTTTCAGTTGGGTGTCCATAGCCTCAATATGCGTATATGTGATAGTCCTTGGTGTGGAGATAGCTTATATTTTATGTCATATGTTGGTGTCGACGAGTCTATCTAGTCTTTGGACTGAGGAGGTCGTTTGTTGCAAGTTTTGGCATCAACGATCACTTGCTTTTGAATTACACTCAATTAAAGTGGATGGAAACAAAATTTTTGATGTTCTAAGATGGGTTTAGGTCCATCATGTCGTAGAGATCATCAAGAAATTTCTGACGCATTTTGAATGGAGTCAATCGGACTGCGGATGCAAAAGTTATGGCTTCCGGAACAAAGTCTAGACGAAGTCCAGTTCATTGTCGTATGACAAAGTATACTTTGTCATATGGGAAGGGGTATATTGTCATCCTAGACCTATTATTTTATCATATGGGAAGTGATTTTTTGTACGATAAAATTTCTTTGTCGTACAAGAATCTTTTGACTTTCTTCCATATTTTTTGGTTCCATGGATAGAGGGCATTTTCGTCCTCAACCGGAAGATGCAAGTTGGTTTTCTGGATACGTTTTTTACGTTGTCCCTTCCCAGATTAGAACAGTTTGAGTATTAGATGTTTTTGGTGTAAGTGAATGTAATCCATTTTAGACTTGGCATATTAAATTGGTAAATGAACTTATATAATTTAATCATGGTAGGAATTGTATTTTGGGTTAAAAAGAATTGTCGTAGAATAACTTAGTAATTTGGATGAACCTTGTATGTTAATCATGTAGTCGGTAAATGAAGTGTGGTGGTGGTTCGTGCTTGGGAATCTTTGGTTGTTGTATTTAGTCTTCCGCTTGCAATATGTTTACATGTTGGTTAACTTCATCTTTAAAAAAAATTATGTTAGCTCTTGGTTTATCCTTGTGTCCAAGGGTTCCCAAGCGGGGCATTACAAATAAGATTAACATAAAATATCTGCACTTAGGATAGGTAAAACAACAATTTCATTGAATTTAGGAAAGGAAAAATTAAAAATACAAATTGGAAAGAACTATGTAATAGAATTCAGGAGAGGAGCCTGAAAATATGTACATCTTTTTATTTTAAAGAGTTCAGGCATAACTCTGGTTTACACTGAAGTTGAAATCCTAACCAGGGTAAGGTCACAAAGAAGGAAAAAGATAGATCATAAGAAATATGATCTTTGCAAGTTGGTCTCATTGTGGAAGAGAGAGGAATCTCCAAAAGTTAACAAGAAAATAATATCTCTTGCAACTGAAAGCAACATAGCAATAACTATGAGCTCAAAAAGTCCACATACTGTACCCTGAACCTTATGAAACTGACCTCGATCCCTCTGCAACTAGATATCTGCAATTACTAAGTATGGGGGGTAGATGAAAATCAAATTAACTTGTATTTATGGCGCCATTTATCCTCTAGGAGTAGATGGAAGAAACTTTAATTCAATGCTCTACAACTGAGAATGCGAAAAGTAAACCTAAAAATGACCATTAGTTTTTTAAAATTTAAATTCTTTCACCATTCATAGGTCAAAGGGATTTGACCAGGAAGACCTCCATTAATCAATGAATTGGGCATGTCGATGAGACCCCTGACCACTTGGTAGAAGACTAAATCCCATCGAAATATCAAATCGGTGAAAGGAAGGGAAGTCTCATCAAAATCGACCCCATAGAAGATACACACTCTGCTAGAAATAACACTTCAATAAAATAAGATAGAGGCTCCATCAAAAACAACCTTATCAATGAAGGAGAGAACATCGAACAAACCCGTAAGCGCCCCATCAACCATAAAATTTCATCGAAACCAATGTCGATGAAACCACAAGAAGATACACTGAAAAAGGATCATCGCTTCCATTTTCACGATTGACACCACCATAATTTATTCTACCATGTGTCCGCCTTTCACCGACCTCTCTCCTCCTAGAAGTTATCAATGAAAGGAGCTCATCGATGAAGCACAGAAACCTTTGGATGATCATAAAAATTCATCGAAAACATGTCATCAATGAGACTGATCAGAAGCTCCATCAAAAATTGCTATCAATGAAGAAAGTACATCGATGAACCATAAAAACACTCTACTGAATGCTCAATTCATCGACAACCACTTCATTGCTTAGCCGATAAAGGCATTGGTCATCAACGATGGCGAGAGACTTCATGCAGTCACTTGAGTCACTTGTGACCGGGTAAACCGATCAACCTAAAACTAGAATAAAGTGACACCTATTCTGAACTAAAACCCTAATGGTTTATGAAATCCTGCTACTTGGATATTTTAGGGCTTTAGCCTCCATCTATATTTATTTGCAGCTGAAAAAATCTGCAATTGAAGTCCCTGATCTGAATAATTTCTCATATTTGATGTTGGTCTAAAATAGCCAACATATATCTATAGTATAAATTTTGTGACCTTGGTAAAAATAAGTGGCATAAAAACATTGTGACCTTGATATAAACAAGTGATTCATGGTCATGATAAGGTGATAATTTTGGTGTTTTGACTTTGAGCATAAAACTTATCAAAATACATTATTTTTGTAGCATTATTATCATTGGTACCGAAGGCATTATTATTATTGAGGCACTATCATCGACATCATTTTTCACTATAATCCTTATGAGTATCGATGGTATTGTTATTAGGGAATCATTGTGTTGGTGGTTACTGACATTATTATGGTTGTATATTTTCTGGTAACAGTTTCGACCCCTAAGTTTTTGTTTCTCTTTTCAGGTTACTACAAGTTAAAAAATAATAATAAAAGCTTGTGGTATATTGTTAATTAAAGGTTTTTTTAATGCATAGTTTTCTTAAGCTAAAAGGTTGAAAACTATCTTCAGTCATTTATTTTGACAGTTGTGATATCATATCTATGAATGTCGGTTTACCATTTATAATGACAGTTCTTAAAAATAATTGGAAACATAGGTTTTTGATGGAACTTATGAAAG
>MU226173.1:3081574-3092940 GCA_018584345.1 Thuja plicata
AATATTTTTTATTAGAAATTATTTTATGTAACAATATAACTACTTTGTAATATCATCTATAATAATAACTACTTTTATTTATTTATGTATAACTTAATTCCTCTTATATAAAATATACATTACATTATAAAATAAATAAAATTTAAGATATCAAAATATTATTTCTTTGCCCGTCCTTTCCGTAATGACCGTTACCTTTGTTTTCGTGCTAGCATAAGTATGAATTATGGTATGCCTTATTTTATGGGGAATAAAATAAACGGTGTATATTTTTTCAATCGTTTTGCTTATCTTATTAGAGATTGTTGAGCGTTGATTTTGAAATGAAGTTTTGTAATAATTTATTTTTTAATTAAGGAAGGTATGATGTAAGATTAATGATATGAATTGATGGTTTAAAATTATATTTAAGAGGCTATACATTTCAATAATTAATATTCTAAAATCTATATTAATTTGAATAATCTATTATTTGTGGATTGATGGTTTAAAACATATTTAAGAAGTTATATGTTTTAATAATGAATATTCTAAAATAAAAAATTATAAATTGATACTAATTTAAATAAATCTATTATTTGAAAAATAAATATTAATTCATATAAATTTTTTATATTTATCTATTTATTAAATTGTAGAAATTAAATAAGCAAGCACAATTAATTCATACAACATTTATTTCACACATTGAATTATAAGTTTGAGTTTATCATACTTTTATGAACTAAATTTTGTTCATTTTTCTAAATGTCTATTTGTGTCTACAATAGATGACATTCAACATATTTTTTGATTGAGAAATGCAATTATCATTGAGAAAACTTAGCAAGATAAAATAGGGTTTGTGATTGAATGTTGGTAAGAGTTAATGATTAAATGGAAGTAGACACTAGCACAAGAGTACAAGTATGTTGAAGGACAAACATTGTGGAGTAGAAGGAACATGTTGCATTATAATGGATTCTTGTTTGACAAGGTTGGTACACTTGCAAGAGATTCAAGGCTTAGAAATATGTTGAATGAGTTCTACTCAAGTTTCCCACTAATAGACATCAAGATGTATGCAAAATATTAAATAAAAGATATCAAATATACAAATTTTGACCTTACATATCTTTATTTTTATTTGTACATTTCAAGCATGTTTATTTCAACTATAAATTGAACTTATATTATTTCTTAATGTGTTCCTTTACACGAAGACCAGAACTTCCAAAAAAAATTCCTTGAAAAACTTATTACAAACTAAGACTTACCATAGACTCAATGTATCATCACTTCTATACCTTAATTGTCCATCTATATGATATCGCTATCAGGATGTATTTGAGTCAAACTCAAGGACCCATCTTTTGGTTCACAAGAACCCATTTCTCATGAGAGTGAGTGGTATATTTAGCATTCATTACATTCAGGTAACACTCATAAAAGTGAAGCATTGAGCCTTCCCAAACGATCTCCAACTCAAAGGACTACCATTGAATCCTGATAACAATATCATAATTTGACTTTTTGTAAATCTATTCCTTGTTGAATTAACTGATCGCCCTTCAAACTCCTTATTTCTTGTGCTATTTGCCTCATATCCTCTATCCTTTCTTTGCCCTGCTTGTCTCATTTTCCTCACCACATATATAATACCACAGAGTTGACACAGAAATTGGGAAACTACATTTTTTTATCGACCTTGTTGCCACTTGCCACGGCCACCACTCTCTCTTGACCCCTACGGATGCACACATTGAAGTGATCAAGTTATAATCATTCCAATCATGGTGTGAGTTGGGTAAATTGATTGATTTGTCAGTAATGGCTCCAAAACCTTAATCAAAATCCCTTTCATACAGTATTCTGTGTTTTTCAGTTTTGGAAAGCACTCAAGCTTAACATGCACAATGACACCCAAATAGTTTTCTACATATTGTTAATTTCCCCCAGTAGAATGGAGTGGTATCTCCTTGAAAAGTAGCTTTCAATCTCTTTCTCCAGAGGAAATTAATTGGTCTAACCAGAATGTATGCCATAGACTCTTGGAGCTCTACTTGACCATTCAATAATTGCTCATAAAGATAGGATAAATAAGAAGGAAATTGAAGCTCAAGAAGAGATTTGCCAAATATCTCCCTCCAAATATCTTTGTTCAAGATTATAAGTAAGATGAAAAAACAGAGGACACTAATGGGTTTGAATTCCAGAGACTGAAATGTTATAATGGTATACAAATTAGGAACTAATATATTAGTATGGACTCTGGACTACCAGTTTTATAGAAAAACATTTCTCTCAACCAAAATGTTATTTGACCTTAAAATTTGACACTTACACGAATCGTAGTAGAAGAAGTTGCAGAGATTTAACACAGTAAAGATATCACTCACAAGAAATGTTAAATTTTCAGATCTAAGATCTTCAGCAAGGACTTGATTGAAATTTACTTTTCAATTACTTTCCATGCCTCAGCCATCGCTATAGAAATGATAGTTCAAAGAGGATTGATAAATTTGTTTCCTAATTGCATTACTCATTGAAGAATATGTAAAATTCTTCTGAAATTTGTGAACACATGAATTCAATGGAATGTCGGGGGTTAGAAAACAATAATGTATGTGACCCACAATTCATTAATTAAAACTACCCTATTTAATTCTGATGTAAACATATTAATTTGACACAACAAAAAAATACTCCCTATTCACTATAAAACATATGCCATCTCTTAAATAAAGAAGGTGAAAGAAGAACAAGATTCAGAATCTTCAAGTGGAAGATTGATGTGTAAATCCACCTCCCCAAGTCTTAATTCTACTTTCAGCCCGCAAAGCCTGCATCAACACCACATTCCAGACCATTTTTTAATTAGCCAGATTTCTTGGACATAAAAAAGGTAATATTACTATAACTAATCTCACATAAATGCTCAGTACCTCTTGGCTCCAATTTGTTCGAATTGTGATGAAACATAGAACCGCAGTCTGCAATGCACTTCCACAAAGCATCCCAACCCACATTCCCTACATTCTCAATCATTAAATACTTCAGTCACAAACCATAACATGGTAGGAAACATTAGTTGATTCATATAGTGGAAGATTGACAATACCTTAGTGCCCAGATCGTATTTATATCCTAGTAGAAATGCCAGGGGCACACCCAGAACATAGTAGCATACAATGTTTACACAGGCCACAAATGTTTGCCACCCTGCTCCTATTGCCACACCTTTATATCCACAGACAGAGCATTAAAGAATATCAGCATCACATAGACGTTATTTGTTGATTCAGGTCATAAACTAACACTGAAAGTGTTATGCAAGAAGAATAGCAAGGCTATAGTGCAGCTCCAGAATTAAGAGATAAGTTTTGCAAGTTCAGCATGATAACAAGTGGAATAGTTAAAATAGTTGAAAAATGTCATAAATTAACAGTTAAAATAAAGAAAGAAGACTAAATGTCATGAATCCATAGTTAAAATAAGGAAGGAGACAAAAAGTCCTCTTCATGTGGAACATGTGTTGGACTATGCATCGTTAAAAAAGAAAAGGATACGAAGGATCTTCTATGTTGAAGATGTGTTGCTCTTATGCCTCTTTAAAAAAGGAAGGAAAAAAACCTTATCATGTTGAATGTTGATTGGCCAAAAGGAAACAAAAGGTCCTCTTCATGTTGAATGTGTATTGGTCAAAAGGAGACAAAATGTCCTCTTCATGTGGAGCATGCATTGGACCACAAATCTTTTAAAAAGGAAAAGGGTACAAAAGGTCTTCCCATGTGTATCTTTAAAAAAAATAGAAAGTCCTCTTCGAGTTGAACATGTATTAGTCAAAAGAAGAGAAAAGGCCTTCTACATGTTGGAGGTGCATTGACCCGCATCTAACTCTGCTTAGATTATAGGTTAGCTTATAAGAGCCATATATGTAGACCCAAAGGTGTGCATATCCTGCCTTCTCAGCACATCAGCTCTCTGAGGTTTGTCTCTCCGAGGTTTGTGAACAGGAAGAAAAATATATATTCATTTGCATTGCAAGTAGGAAGAAATTGAGAAGATCCAAAGGTGTGAATATCTTGCCTTCCCAGCACGTCAGTTCACTTAGTTTTGTGAATAGGAGGAAAAACACACACCAGAACAATTGTTTTTATTTGCTTTACAAATAAGAAGAAATTGAGAATAAGCTATATAATATTACATCATAATTGTCCTAACTACAAACAAGGGAGAAGGAAGAACTATTAACAAGAGGCAATCACTTAAAACATTAAGGGCCCGTTTGGAGCACGGAATACCAAATGCCAGATATAGTCAATTCTGGAAGATCAAATTCTCAAAATGAAATTCTGGAAGATCAAATTCTCAAAATGATTTCCCGAATATGGACTGACCCGTTTGGTTCACCCGGAAGATAAGAACCCGCAATTTTGCAGCCTCCAAACCCTAGCTACCCACAGCGCCACTGTGAGCATGACGGAGCATGACGAAGCACATACGAATGGTTCTTAAAACTATATATACACCATTGTGAGCATGACGGAGCACATACGAATGGTGAAAACGGTAGCATAAAACTATTTTCATGCTCACAGTGGTAGCCACAGAGTAGCTGCTCTGCAGATCCTTTCCCTATTATGCTGCAGTCCTGATGACTGGCCTGACATTTCGTCCCTGTCTGATCGTATCCGCTCCTTTCCCCGCTTCTCCGTCTCGTGCTGCAATCGTTCCCTGGTAGCCTTGCGAACGGGAAAACAGTGAAAATGAAAGGAAAAGGTTAAAAATTGCGGACATGAAAAATTATTAATGCAAACGGACCCGACAGACATGGTAAAATTGGAATTTGAAAAATGGAATTAGAGCTCAAATTCTAATTCCACCTTTTCAAGTGGAAGATGGTATGCCCGTTTTTTTGGCAAAATTGGCATACCGAAATTCCAATTCTATCCGTGCATGTCAACCACAAACAATGGATTTCAAATTCTGAATTCGCAATTCGAGAATAACGGCCGATATGCTTGCGTCCAAACGGGCCCTAAGATTGAACAGATTGATATACCTTGTTAAGTTTACTAACTAAAACAACAAGAAGCTGCATTAAAGATGTTTTAAGTTTTTAAACTACTGAAGGTAGATATAACATGTATGCCATCCTTGCGGTATATGGTGGCTAGGATGTTAAAAACCATTGATTAAATTTTTAGCTGCTTGTACATGGTAGTCTAAGTCCTAAATTGTCTCTTTCAAAAATATTTTTTTTCTATTCTACTGTTCTTACCAGAAAGCAGTAGCTGTACATTATTCAATATCACTGCAACTGCCAGGAAAATTGCAAGCTTGGATACTGCTTTGGCGACCACACTGCTGGTTGTGAAAGCCATGGGAAACACATTTCTTGTAATCAAAATGACCATCATGAAGATAAGCCCTACCACCAAAGAGGTGCAAGAAGCAACAATGGCTGCAAATTTTGCAGCTCTTGGGTGTCCAGCTCCCAGCTCATTTGAAACCCTTACACTGTAAAAATCAGAACAATTTAGCTCATATTATTGCCTTTGGAATGTTGGCAAAGAACAAGACACTTTTAACTGCAAAGAGCCCTATATCAGTGGTAGATCGCCCCAAAATGCCAATGGGAAATCCAACATTTGAATTCTTGTCATCAGTGTAGTTTAAAGAGGTGATGGAAGTGAGCAATTCACATTCAAAATAAAAAAGGGAGTAGTATCCTTAGCAGTAACTCAGTGCATAATAGTCATAAATTGTTTATGGTTTTAAATGTGTTTGATTTTTTTAGTTCAATGTTTCGGGTCACATTCTGTGATCTATCATCATAATAGAAGAGAGGTGCAGAGGGGGGAGGTGCACAGGGTTTGAGATACAGAGAAGAAGTAGGATGCTTGAATTGCAGACCCAGAATTCATTCATTCTACTTTTTCTCTCTTCTTGTGCACCTTCCCCCTTCCTCCTTTCTTTTTATCATGTTTAGGTCTGCAATTTATTCATTCTATTCCTTTAGTTCTGTTTTATTCTGATGATAAATCATAGAGTGTGACCCAAAATATTGATACTAAAAAAATCAGACAGAATTAAAACCAGAAACAATTCATGACAAGTAACTCAGTGGTTGAACACTCCAGTCCCTTTTAACAAGAGGTGCTGGGTTCCAGCTCTAGTTACTCCATAACGAAGGTAAAGAAAGAAAGTAATGCATTGGATTTCTGGGCTTACCCGATAGCTATGTTGAATCCCAAATATATCATATAAATCCAGAACACCAAATTTATGCTGCATGCAGGTTGATGAAAACGAAGTAAAATTCCAAACAGTTAAAAAGCACAGGTACATTCCAAAACAAAGTAATCTGTCAACAAAAGAATTTTGAGTGCAGTACCATATAGCTACAGAGTCTGTTGAAACTTCTGCATTCTTTAGATGACCAGCCATGAGGAGTAGTGCACACATGTACATGAAGTCCGCACTGTTAGATCCAAGAAAACAGCACAAATCAAAAGCGAATATCAAACCTCAAAACATTAAAATGTATTACATTCCAAGAAATAAAACTGTGATTTGATTGAGTAACCTCATCATAATAGCTGAAGACAACGAAAGACGCAAGAGCCCTCCCAAATTGTGAAAAGCACTCCATGAAAATCCAGTCCAAGCTCGACCACAGGTGCCGCTTAATATGTAGAATATTTGACCCAACACTACTATCCACCATGATATATTTAGCATTATTGCAGCCCCAACTAGTCCCCATCCCAGCTTGAGCATCAACAACCAACTGAAGATAACATGGACAATTAGAGCAGCTCCAGAGATGGCAGACATGACAAATAGCTTACCCTGTGATTGTAAAAACCTTGCGAGCGGGTAATTCATTGCAAAAGCAAATAATTGTGGAATTGTCCACACGGCGAATTTGCCTGCTGCTTCTGCTATTTCATCTGTTTGACCTAAGGCCTTGAGAATGGGTGTTGCAAATGCATACGTCACAGTGAGAAGCAATGCTGTTGTGTTTAATATAACCAGTGACCGTTGCAAACAGAGTCCAAGCATGTCTAGTTTGCCTGTTCCAAATGCTTGACCACAAACTGTTTCTACTGCGTTTCCCATACCCAGCTGTCAAAAATCAAGAAAGTTTTTCCAGCATTTCTTAAGAAATATACATAATTTGAATGAAATAGCCCACCATACAATGATATTAGGCAATATTAAAATGAAATGGCTTGCATCTGTTGAAAAATTTAAAATCTTCATGTATTTTGCAATCTTTTAGTTATCTGTACTGGCACAAATTTAGCATACGAGACTATGTATGAAAACCCACAACAGATTGTTTTCAATTTATTTGGGTTTTGATATCGTGACCATGTTGAATAGTAAACTTAGGCTTGCCAATCCACCTACAAGGCTACAACCAGAGTCCAATATGCCAGCCTATGCTCTGTCTCGATCAGTAGGTCAGAGCTGACTTTAAAATAGGAGCCGGGTACTTGCAGATGTTATTTTTAAAATATAATTTAATAATTTTCAAAAAGATATTATGACATGGAATTTGGAAAATAAGAATAGTAAATAAATCATACAAGAATATTTACAATAGTAAATAGTAAAGGAATTTTTCTTTAGACCATTATTATGACTAGATATCACTCATGTAACTGGTTATGTCCTTTTCAAAAAGTCTACAATTTTAGTAGATCCCATCACTATAATTTTGTATGGATTTTTGTATCATCTAAAACATCAGTATATGGATTTTTGTATCATCTAAAACATCAGTATGAAACATTATGCAGGCTCCTTTTTTTTTTATCCTTTTTACTGCATTTTACCCTAAGATTTCTGGTGGGGAGACATCAATTTCTGGTTGAAAGACTTTGGAGACAGCATCCAAAAGAACCATGTGCATCAGGAAGTTTCCAGAGAGATGCATCTCCATCTCCGAGATGCATCTCGGAAAGTGGGAGACGGGTCTCTATGTAACCATGTTTATAACAGCTACATAAGGTTCTGCAAATATATATTTTTCCATTTACAGATTTTTCAAGGGCCAAGAACATCCAACACATTTGAAGGAATTCATTTAACGGTTTTGTCCAAATTGTAGCATTTGCATTTCATGCTTACCTACTTCTCAATCATTGTACCTTGAGATGCCCTAACTTCCAATTCCCAAACAAATTAGAAGTAACTTATTTGTGTAGAATTGGGTCATGTGCAAACAACCTTGATTCAATAGGGGAAGATGCAAAAATACTCAAAGCATTGCAAGACTCAACACATCATACTGAACTGGGCAAAAGATCCTATCGAAGTTATGAAAGCCTTTGTTTATATGCAACTGATGAGGTGGCTGGCTCATTTGTAGTGACATCACCTCCAGGCAGCTGTAACCCATATGCTTATGTAGTTGTCCACGCAGAATTTCCGAGGCAAAAGAACAAGGAGACTGAAAGAAGATTTGATGCAGGGGTTTTGTTATAGAGAATAGAAATTGGTCTACCAAGCCATTTAACCAGTTGATTGAATACAGAACCATGGATGGAATCTCCTCTTGTAGGAAGCCAGTAATTCAGGTTGATAAAGCCATTTAAGCCTAGACTTACACTCCAAGTGTGTGGAGATGTTTGCACATTGCACAGTTATTGCATTTCTCCCTGTGTAATTAAACTTCAAAGTCCATCTCTTGTAATCAAAATTTAGATCTTGATGATAGATCGGGCAGTATGATCTAAAACGTTGAATTTAAACAAATCTTATGCAGAAACAACATGAATAAATCAAAATTTAATTTCTCTCAACAGAAAATACTTAACTATCTATGATCTTGCCATAGCTTAATTCAGTTTAAAAAAAAAAAGATTTAATGGCAGCCATGATATAGGCCATGCATGTGGAGTGACAAGTACGAGCTCCAATATTAATGTGAACTATCATAGTTTCGAAGTGTTAAAGTGAAATGCAGCTTGACTAGCTTACATTGTAAGCTGTAATTGCCAATCTCAATGTATGATTTAAAAACAAATGCAGTTAGAAAAGCACAACTATAATGAACAAAAAAAGTTCCTGCTCCTTTCAGTACATACCATTTTAAGGTAGCCTCAACTTTTAAAAGAAAAGTATTATAGAAAGCTGAAAATTAAATATTTCAACAGTAGAAAATGTGGGTGGACTACCATTTTGTTTGTATAGTTTTTAAAACATTGCCTTCTGCATTCCCTACTTTGCTCCCAAAAAAACATTTTAAAAAATGCTTGGATTTTGACAGAAGAAGCTTACCATGACTCCAAATGAAAACCCTGCAACCACAGTGTTTGCTATAGACACAGCAGCTAACTGTAGAGTACCCAACTGCCCAGCAAAGGTCAAAATTGTGGCCAAAAATGATTGCTGACATAGAGATATGAAGATTGCAGGACCTGCAACATGGTTTAAGCTGTATGATGTTATGGTATGATTTGAAGCAACTTCCTGTGTCAATGTTTACTTTGTCTAGTAACAATGATCAGAATACTAGTAAGTATTGTGTATATCTTTTGGTAATAGCTGCGTGAGTTTATTTTCTTGATGTTTTGGATCAAATCACATGGTCCATCATCACGAAGAAGAGAACAAGACGAGAAATTTCTTTTGTTTTGCTCTCTTCTTTGTGATGATGGATTATGTAGTTTGATCCAAAACATGAAGTGAACTCATGCATCTGTTACCAAAAGCTATGTACAATAATTATAGACTGAAAATCACATGTCTACAACTAACAAGTACAGCAAACACTATGCATATACAATTTGATCATAGTGTTTTACTGCATCACTGACCAGAAAACACAGAGTATCAATGAGAAAATCTTCATGAAAACTACTTTTGTTTCCCAATAAAAAGGGGAAAAAGATTACAAGACCTGCAAGTATCCATAGCTTCTTAGACTCTTTCCACCATTCCTTAGAAGCTTGTTTGCAGTTGGTTATGGTTGGAATATCATTTCCATCATCATCTTGCAGCAATGGTGAGTGCTGCTCCATCCTATATCATCAACTGGACAATATTCTCCAATAATTTTGGAGATGCTACCTAGTTTGTTTGCCTTAAAGGCCAGACGGAATAAAACCATTGGCCTATTTATTTTCAATTTTTGATGTAGTTTACCACAACATAAAGAATGTTTAAGACCAAATGCACAGCTGTTTAGAATTATCAAATGATCGGACGGGTAGGTGAAGAAGGGCAACGACTGTATATCTGAAGGAGTTTGTTGAAATTATTTTGACCAAACGATCTGTGTTGAATGGTGAATCAATTAGGGGAGAGGACCCACACGTTCTAATAGTTGTGATAGTAGTTGTTAATTAAATACCCACACTTGCTGATTTAATATTCAATATTTTTAACAACATTGTACCAATAGTTATGACTTTAAAGTTGTTTTTGCTAATGATGACTATCCATAATTGAATGAAATGTGTCCCTTTCCCTAAAAAGCAACCAATAGTGTGATGCAACATCAGTTGTACAAGTATGGGGGTCCCTAACGCACTATGATTTGAAATTTCCATGTAAGATTTTGAGAACCGCGAAGTTAAGGTGCTCAACTAGTGGGTCCTCTCCCCTAGTATAGATACAAAAGAAGATTTTTAAAATAATAATTGTTGAATGATGAATCAATTATTATGGATACAAGAGAAGATTTTTAAAATAATAATTGGTATTAATTCTTTACTTTGTATTGGATGAAATGCATTTGTTTTGTTTAAATTCTGTATATATTTTTTCGAAGCTGAGATCACATTCAGAGGTCTATCAACAAAACATCCACGAAAAAAAAGGCATACACGTCAGAAATTCCTATTTTAAGTTAGAAATTCCTGCTCTTAATTTTATAACAAAAAATTAACAATATTAAGGTCAAAGATAGTCTATAAAAGAACGTTGTTGTTCTATCTTTTCAATTTAATAAACAACACATTTTTTTATTTACGTAAAAGTTATTTTTATTTATTTATTTGACATAAAAATTTAAATTGTTACTTAGAAATTATTCTCTTTTATTTTTTCTTCTTTATTTTTTATTTTTATATAGAAATTATCTTATACTTTTTAATTTTATTTAAAAAAATATTATTTATTAATTGAATGATTTTTAAATTTTACATTTAAAATTAATTAATTATGTCCAAAGGTGTTTTATACAGTGGTAGCAAAGAATCAAACCATCTGTGTACATAATTAAAATTTTGTGCTAGTTACAAATGTTAGGTGGATGATGGTAAATAGTAGTTACAAATGGACAAAAATAAAGGGTGCTTACAAATGTTAAAGTATTGTTCGTTCGTGTTTAATAAACGACGAGACAATATATATATATATATATA
>MU226173.1:3097794-3123958 GCA_018584345.1 Thuja plicata
TTGCTTATGTTATTACTGGTTGAGTGATAATTGGTTAGGATCGACTCCCGAAAGGGTTTGTCCCGGATAGGGCCGGACATCTTAACACTTATATTATTACTGTGTAATAACTCATCTGGATTGGGCCTGATATTATGATATGAAAAATTATATTAAACTCTCTCTCAAGAGGGAGTGTTAAAGTATTGTTTGTTCGTGTTTAATAAACGACGAGACAATCATAAAATATATATATATATATGTATATATATAATATAATAATTGAATATATATTAAATTAAAGATATAATATATATTAATATGGTCATGAGTGAAATTATATATATATATATACATATATATATATATATATATAATATAAAATAAATAAATAAAGTAATGATATATTATTGAATCGAATACATTGACTTAATAGTCGAACACGATTATCAACATGAGTATTGTGGCTGTTATATATTAACAGTCACATTACTATCGTGACTGTTAATATATAACAGTCATGGTAGTATTGTGACCGCGCGATATTATTAACAACCTTTCATCGTATGCGTTGAATATACAGTTTATCATATGCGAATTAAGACATGCATAATCATGATAATTACAATATGTTAGTATGAACGGGCATGACTCATCAATATGATGAGTCATGTCTTTTCATACTTACATCGTTTGGATTCAATATATATAGTCATTGTTTTTGTAGAATCAATCAATCAACAAGGCAATTGTATTCTACTATAGCAATCTAGTTTTTATCTTCTGATCATAATTCCTTAACAAAAAATACAAAGTAGAGAATAACAAGTGCATGGAGCGCAATAGTTGTTCTCATTTTCCTGTTTCAAAGCACCAGATGCATTATGTTTTAAAGTGATATTATTTGTCTTCACCATTCTTGGTGCCCTCTATTACATATGAATTCGATATCAATGATTGCTCAAGCTTTGATGTCTCTGCACTAGTGCAATTCATGATGCTGACATTCATTTTAGTGCATAGTTCTCCTTCATTTAACTCCCTCAAATCCATTCTAGCGGCTTTAGGTGTGAACTGACAGACAAATTTGGGAGGCATATCTAGAAAATAGAGAATGTAACTAACCTGCAGTCCAAATTTGAGGCTGAAGTGGGAGGACTAAGGCACCCTAGTTGGTCTATTCCTGGACTAGGGTGACCTACTCAACCCATGCTTGGCAATCTCAATGAAATGACTTAGAAATTGTAGCTCTTCTCCTAATCTATTTGTATCCAATTCTGTGTGTTCGTCACCTATTCCTGCACACAAAAAAGAGGGAAAATGTGGGGTAGAAAGGGGTTTGCCTTAGTCAAACTCTAGTTTAGGACTTAATCTTGAATTTAAAATGAACTATACTTGAAAGGAAAGTGTGTCGATATGTAGTAGAGACTAAATCTGAAAAATGGAACACTTATACCTTCATAAAACTTCTTGATGTCAAAATGCTCATGAAGATACTAGATGTTGACTTTGAGATAAGAAGATCATGGATGCCTTCACAAAAGATGAAAAACTTGAAGAAAGTCTATGTAGGTTTAAAATTCCTGCTAAAACCTAATGATCATTACACGATTTCAATTTGGGGCTAATCATAGGGGAACATGACAACCAAGTTGACCTAATCCTCCCAATGTTGTCCCAAAATAGGACCGGAGTTCCTAATTGGAGAAAGGTGCCAAAATTAAATGTAGAATCAAGTTAGATCAAGCATATCAGCCACAAAAGGCTAAGAACAATAAAATAGAGCCTAACTAAGCATAAATTTGCATTGGGATGCAATTTACGATGCTACATCAATGTTTTATGTGTTGATAATATTTGCATTTGGTAAAATTTACTAACGACCAATCTCTTTGTCTTCTACTTATTGTAATGTCCCCTTCTAGGGAATGCCTAGTTATTACAAAACAATAGTATGTCTTGACATTAATAAGGAGATAGTTAAGTGATTCATAATATAAATCTTGAACACTATATTTGATCTTATCTTGACTCCCTTTCAACTCAACAAAGGATGAGGAATTACTCTCATAGAGCGTTGATACCTTCTCCATAATTAGGCCCAACGGTTTCATGAACTCCATTCAATACCACCACTTGGGAGTTACCTAATTTGTGAAGGAAATTACTCTCCCCTCTCTACACATACCAATCAATCCTTCCATCGATATTATTAAAAACTTAAGATTAGGCCAGCATAGTTTTCAATATATTATAAATGTATATATTTGATATCTATTTATTGTCACATCTTTCATGTATTAAAAATATGTGTGTTTAAAAAATTATATATATTCACATATACAAGATAACATATATATAATTTTAATTTTGTTATATATATTTATTAAATATATATAGCTCTTAATATATATTATTAACCATATCCATAACATATATATTTATCATAAATATATTTATTATAATATTATAATCTCTTGTTCCATTCTTATTCCTCCCATGAAGAGTATCCAAATATATATTCTTCTCTTATTCCCTCTTTTGGAAATTATTTCAATCCTCATTAAATATCGTTGGTATTGAATGGTTGCATCTTAATGTGAAGAGACATCTCTCTCTCTCTCTCTCTCTCTCTCTCTCTCTCTCTCTCTCTCTCTCTCTCTCTCTCTCTCTAAATGAAATTATATTCTTCCTTTTATATCTCATATTTGAGGGAGTCACATCTTTTCATTTCATGCCTTTTGACCACTCATTAAACTTAATTATATTTTAATTAATTCTTTTATATATAATTATATTTTACATTTAATTCTTTTTATATTTTAATTTAGATTTTATCTAAAATTTCAATTATATTTCAATTTAACACTTTTATATTCTAATTTAGATTTTATTTATATTTTAATATTATTATTATTTATGCTTGTTCATGGGCCTTTGAGGGCTCAACCTCTTTCAGAATAGGTCAGGATGGAGTCTTGGAGACCTCCAGACATAGGGTGGACAAAAGTTAAGTTTGACAGAGCCAAGGGAAATATGGGTCCATCTGGGGTTGGGTGTGTGGCGAGAGATGATAAAGGAAATATTCTGATGATTGTAGCAAAGAGGCTCCCGATAGGCACGAATAATGTAGCAGAGAGTTTGGCTGCGATGTTCACTATCAAAATGGTAATGAAAATGGGGGTGAGAAAACTACATTTGGAGGGAGACTCGCAGGTAATTGTCAATGGAATCATAAAATGGGAATCAAGAACATGGTACTTGAATAAACACATTCGAAGGATTAAGTTGATGTAAGAAAAATTTGAGAAATTAAGATTACCTATGTATTGTGGGAGGCATGAGGTAGCAAATAAATTATCAAACGTAGGGGTAACACTTTCAGACCAGGCCAAGGAGGAGTTTATAGAAGATTTTAGAAGATTGTAGTTTGATGCTCTATCATAAAGTTTTGGGGGTTGTTTTGAAAAACATAGTCCCTTAAACGACTAGGAGGCGGTCGTGGATTAAAAGTGGAGTTGATTAGGCCTTTTATTTTTGAACAATCAGAGGGGAGATTAATTTATTCAAGGATGTTAGGCTTCTTCCACTGTCCAAATTTGATAGTTGACGTAGCAATCATCATCCCCCACTCATTACAATGTCAGGGACCAGGAGATTGGTATTTCGAGCGATTTCTAGAAGATTCTAGAAAGAGCAAACAAAAAATTGTTTAAAGTCTGTGGTTTCTAAAGTGAAAGCAAATTTGGTGAGTGGAGAAAATGACAACATAGAATGGAGGCTATTTTTTTTTCTCTCAATTCACCAAATCAGTGGTCGGGTTTCAAAGGTGAAGTTACCATTCAGAGGCTACATAGAGTTTTCAAGTTTGATGATGATAGATTTTGGGGTTGCATTACACAACTATTGGGAGAAGAGTGCCTGAAAACTGATCTTAGACCAAGAACAAACTTGGACATTTCCTCTTTGTTTCTTGCTTGGGCATTTCAATTGGGCAGTTAAGAGGAGGCGTTGAAGGCTATGCGTTTTTGTGTGTTGCCGAAGTGGGAAGGAGGGATGATCCCAATTGTGAGAAGAGAAGAGTCGGGTGTTGGGATTGCGATAGGGGATGTCCCGTGGTGGGTTGTGGAGGGCGTGTCTAGAGAATATCAATCATTCATTCTTTGGAGCTCTTCCAGGACAAAGGAAAAACATTGTTGATGCGAGGGGAGGCTGGGAAGCTTTGTTGTTGTATATGTAGGACCCTGAGGAGGAGATGAAGCATATGGAAATAGAGAGTCAGAGGAAGATGAAGTCAACTCCAAAAAATTTAGTGGCGAAGCTGTAACCAGAGGAGGGTGGGGATGGTGCTAAAAATCTAGGAAGGAAAAGAAAAAAGGGCAAAGTCAACACCAGAGGTGGGATGTTCATTCCAGTACAGTCAAAGGAATAAATGCAGAAGAAGTGGGTAGGGTGAGACGCCCTAGCTATGCTTGTATAATTTTGGTTTGAATTGTGCATTTTGGTATGGTCTTCCTTCTTTTTGTCTAGTAGCGGGCATCTAATATAGCTGTAGTACCACATATAAGTCTGGTTAGTCAGAGCAGGAAATGAGAGTAGTGTTTGAAGTAATAGGCCTGGTGTATTTTTTTGGATATGTAATGCTTGTAGAGGCTTGCAAGGCTCAGATGGAATCAATTATGTAGTAGCAATATGTTTATCTATAGGTGGATTAGAACACATGTCTACCAAACAGAAGTGGCATTATGTAAAAACTTTATTTTCAAATTTTAATACAATGACTCAAATATTACTGATAAAAATAAAACAAAATTTATTATTATTTATTATTAAATCTTATTTTGGAAAGGGAACATACTTTTTAAAAATTTTGTCTCTTGTAATTTATTTATTTGTTTCTATTTTATTTATTTATTTATTATTATTATTAGTATTATTATTATTATTATTATTAGATCCTATTCATAGAGGGAACATCACAGTCCACCCTTCTTTAAAATTGCTTGTCCTCAAGCAATATCAATTTTTTTACAAAGTTACAAACCTTCAATGTGAGTGGCTTTTATTGTGGAACTCTGACATTAATAAATGTATTCCAAATTTGTAGATTTTCCAATTTTAATTCAAGTTTCTTTTCACATTATAGGCAACGTGTATACTCATCGAGTTCTTACTTCGTCACTCTATGGTGTTTTAAACATCTACACACATTCTTCCTATCATCCATCCTTGTTATGCTACACAATCTTTATGTCTTTCCTATTTTACTAATGTCTTATCAATCATATTTGTAGATAAAACTTAAACATGCATCCTCCTCCTTCAAATACAAAAATATAGCTCTTGACGCACTTATAGGTACTCATGAAATGTTCATGGAATAATTTTTTTTGGAGACATAATTTTTTTGAAGTGTATACATTAGTAAGGCACATACAGTCTTGAAGTAACCTGATCACATGTAACTGATCGAATGTATGAAGATGTTAAGTTGATCACCGATATGCAGAAAGATAATGCAAGACATTAAATCAGTTAATGGATTGTATTGTCATTGATGTCAACTTGATATAATCTGATCGGTTATATTCAAAGTGTCAAAGACTTCAGAGAATCAGAGAGATAAAGATTATGCTTTTAGTAATGCACAAAAGAAAAGCATTCACTGAGTGACTTCAAACACCGAAGGCTAGTGGAACCAAATGGATAGAGATCACTGAAAGTTAATTCTCAGGGATGCCTGAGAAAAGAACCTGACGATAATTACTGACGAGTAGAATCACAAGCATACCCGACGGCCAGAATTATAGACAACCCCGACGGAGAAGCCCGAGGAGACCTGAAGTGTTTCCTGAAGCTAACAATAGTTAAGACACCAAAATTAACTGGAGTTCAGAAATGACAAAATATCTAGCTGGTAGAGCTAAATATAGACTTAACTGGTAGTTATCATTGTTTTCATTGACAAGATAAAGCCAGAGATAAGTAAAGGATTTAAAGCTTTTTTGTCTAGTTGGAAAGAAGATTTCTATGAGATAAAATAGGAGTTATGCTTTAAATCATATTGGCGATAATTGTGGATCACACCAAGATCAAGAAAGTTAAGAACCTAGAAACAGTGATATCATGTCTATAAAGAGACAACTTAATTCATTACGAACTAAGGAAGGGGAGTGAATAGAAAAGAGGATGCTGAAGAGAAACTGATGAAGAACAACTTCATACAGTCTTGATCAATCAAGCTGAGAAAAGAGCTAGAGATTTCTGCGGATACCGAGCAACATAGGAACACAGCATCACCAAGCATAAAGTGGAGCAAAGGTATTGAAAATATATATTGACCAGAAAGAGCTTACAATAAATTTGAAAATCTGCAAGTCTAAGTTGTATGTATGAACAGATCATTTACTGTTTCACTTTAACCATTGATTCAGAAAGTCTCTTGACCAAGCAGGATTTAAAGATCCTTTCTATATTGAGATACATCTGAAGGAGCATCAAAAAAGTTTGATCATGAAGATAGCATGAGATGTCAGATACCATTTGACAAACTACATTGGGTTTGGTCATAAAAGGTAGCATAGAGATGCCCAATATCAAGTGAAAAACTATTCTACTAAACCCTCTAACAAGGTCACACCTAATAGTGTGTTTGTAATATTTAACAAGGTTGGCCCTTCACCGAGCTCACTTCAGAAGAGTGAAAATTTTGGGTTATCAGTCTGAATTGGTTTTTCCCTTAACAGGTTTCCACGTTAAAAATCCATGTGTCAATGTGTTTATGAGTCATTACTTAAGTGTTTTGCATTACACATAACTTATCTAGATTGATCAATATACTCTAAGTAATTTACTATTTTTGGGTAAATGAAAGAATGTTATTCAGTAAACTAGAAGAATAAGGTTTAACAAAGCATTCCGAGCAGTAGTAATTTGATAAGTATATTTGAAGGCATTCATCTTATAGGACTGAAGATAACTAGAGGCTTAATATTGTGGTACTAAGTTTTTGGGGTGATTAATTGGAAAAGATTTTGAGGCCACTGATTCACCCCTCCCCCCTCTTAGTTGTTACTAACAATTGGTATCAGAGCTTGTGTGCTTAGAAAGGGAGTTTAACAGCTCAAGCAAAAGATCACAAGATGAACAGACGAGATGTGCCCAAGTTTAATAAAGACAACTTTCCATCATGGCAAAGAAGAATAAGACTCCACTTATTAGGTATTGGTAATGATGTTACTCAACACCTTGATACTGAATATGTGTTGCCTACAGGACCTCACACTCTTGAGAAATTAAGAGAAAAGCATGAACATAATTTTATGATGATAAAACTTGCCTCATCACTCTCCGATGCTAAGTTTGAAGATGTCAAAACCTATAGCTCTACAAAGAAAATGTGGGATAAGTTGAAGCTGGTACATGGAGGAGATGCTAATGTACTAAGAGCCAATGCAGAAATCCTAAGAGGGAGGTTTGATGACCTAAGGATGAAAGGAGAAAATATCACTCAATATAGCTACAGAATCAAAGAGGTAGTCAATGCTATCTGAGGAGTTGGAGGTGTACTTATAGAGGAGACAGTGCTAAGTAAAATCTTAAGAACCTTACTACTTGTATATGCTATTAGATTTTATTCGATACAAGAAATGAGAGCAGTTGCAAACAATACAGTTACTCTAGATAGTCTAATTGGTAGACTGATTTCATTTGAGATGAATAACTTTGATAATAGTGCCTTACCATCTATAGAGTCTGCCTTCAAATCTTCTTTGAAAATAAGTAAGTCAAGTCATAGACACTCTGTTAGAAATGATAGTAAAAGTGATAATGATGATCAAGATCTTGATGAGATTGAAGCACTAATGGAAAGAAGATTGCAGAGAGGCAAAGGTAAATCACCACTTGTATGTTTTATTTGTAAAGAGGTTGGACACTTTATTGCAAGATGTCCTAACAGAAGAAAATATGACAGAAGTAATGACAGATCATATGAGAAGAAGTTTGATAGAGGTGATAACAGAGATTACCGAAGCAACCGACAATTTGACAAGAGAGATACCCAAGACTACAAGGACAAAGGGAAGAAATCTTGTTACCTAGCTGAGAATAGAGCTGATGACACTGACACTGAATCTGAAGAAGACATTGAGATGGTATTTGTAGCCATGAAAGATAACTCAGACGAAGAAGAAGAAAGGTATGAAACTGCACTCATATCTAAGGTTAGTAAGAATGATGTCTGGATCATAGATAGCGACTGCACTCACCACATGACCGGTGATAAGAAAATTTTTCAAACTTTTGAATTATATAATGGGGGTTCAGTAAGAATGGGTAATGACACACCTTGTCTAGTTGAAGGTAAAGGAACCATAATGTTAAATAACCTGATCAAATGTGAATTTGCTTACTGGGTAAAAGGACTGAATTATAATCTATTATGTGTTTCACAACTGAACAATGCAGGTCATAGAGTAGCATTTGAGAATAAGAAGGAAAAGATCTTCAATGAATCAAGAAGGTTGATTAGAACTGGTGAACAGACAAAAGGTAACCTTTTCTATCTTGATGACATTAACATCACTTGTTTGATGGCTAGAAACGAAGACATATGGTTGTGGCATAAAAGGTTGTGTCATGTGAACTTTGACAACATGATAAAGATAAGCAATAAAAGAAAAGTTAGAGGCTTACTGAGATGACTATGCCAGAGCATATCATGTGCAAGAATTGTCAAAAAGGTAAGATGACAAATTCTAGTTTCAAGAGTAAAACCCAAACATCTAATGCAATTCTAGAGTTAGTCCATATTGATCTATGTGGACCCATGAGGACAAAGAGTTACTATGGAGATAGGTATTTCATTCTCTTTTTTGATGATTATTCTAGAATGATGAGTATAGTTATGTTTTTAAAAGATAAATCAAAAGCATTCAAGATGTTTAAATGGTATAAGGCTATGGTACAAAAAAAAGGTGATAATAAACTAAAATTATTAAGGTCAGATAGAGGAGGGGAATTTACTTCAGATGAGTTCACTAACTATTGCAATGAGCATGGAATTAAAAGACAGGCTTCTACACCAAGAACACCATAGCAAAATAGAATTGCTGAGAGGAGAAACATATCAATTGTTGACTATGTAATAACATTGATGATTGAGAAAATCATCACTCAAAATTTCTGGAGGGAAGCTATCAGTACTGTTGTATACACATTAAACAAAGTACAATTGAAGGACAAAAAGAAGACACCCTATGAGCTTTGGTATGGTCATACACCCAATGTAAGTTACTTCAGAATATTTGGTAGTCAATGTTATATTTTGAAGGATGATAGAAATGGAAAACTTGAATCCAAAAGTGAAGAAGGTATCTTTCTAGGGTATTCAACCAAAAGCAAGGCTTATAAATGTCTTAACAAGTCATCTAACAAGATCATTGAAAGTGCAAATGTGAAAATAGATGAATTTGCAAAAAAGAATGATAAGGAAAGCAGAAAAGAGCCAGAGGACTACAATAGGTTTGTTTACACTAAAGAACCTGATACTCTACTTGAGCAACAATGTATCGCTCCCAAGCAACAGAACAATGCACCCGAGCATCAGGCAACAATTACCAAAAATCAGGAAAATCCTCAAAATGATGTTCTGAGCGATGGAGATCAGAATGAAGATCAAGATAATGATCAGAATGATGAACACAAAGCTAAACCGAAACTTTCTAAGTGCGTCAGAAGACATCATCCATAGAATCAGATCATAGGAGATAAAAAGGCTGGAATGAGAACAATAAGTAAGTCACTAAACACCAGATGTTTACTTTGTGATTTTGAGCCTAAATTGTTTAATACTGCACTTGAAAATGAAGAATGGGTCAGTGCTATGAATGAAGAAATAGAAAAAATAGAGAAGAACAGTACATGGACACTAGTACCAAGACTAGGGAATTTCATTGGTACCAAATGAATATTCAGAAACAAGCTGAATGAGAATGGAGATGTCACTAGAAACAAATCAAGATTAGTATGCAAGGGATATGCACAAGAAGAAGGTATTGATTATTGTGAAACCTTTGCACCCATTGCTAGACTAGAAGGATTTACAATCTTACTTTCTTATGCTGCATTCAAAGGATTCAAGGTATACCAGATGGATGTCAAATCTGCATTCCTAAATGGAATACTTGAAGAAGAGGTATACATTGAACAACTAGAAGGGTTTGTTGATCCAGACAAGAGAAACATGGTATGTGGACTGCATAAAGCCTTGTATGGATTGAAACAAGCACCTAGAGCTTGGTATGAAAGACTTCGCTCCTATCTCATTAGCATTTAATTTATAAGAACAAGTGAAAATAACAATCTATAC
Organism: Thuja plicata; assembly: GCA_018584345.1. Lineage (NCBI taxonomy): Eukaryota > Viridiplantae > Streptophyta > Pinopsida > Cupressales > Cupressaceae > Thuja > Thuja plicata. The sequence continues at coordinate 3,108,146 of MU226173.1, forward strand.
TTAAAAGAAGATACCGATGGTAATATTCTAATTGCTGAAATTTTTGTTGATGATATCATTTTTGGGGGGAATGAAATGTTATACAAATCGTTTGCTATTGAAATGAGAAAAGAGTTTGAAATTTCTATGTTTGGGGAGATCAAATTCTTTCTTGGTCTACAGATTCTTCAACAAGATACAGACATATATATCACTCAGTCCAAATACATCAAGGAAGTGTTGAAGATATTCAAGATGGAAGATTCCAAACCAGTTGGAACACCTATGGCTACCGGATATAAGCTGACAAAAGAAGAAAAATTAAATGAGGTAAACTAGACCTTGTATAGATCAATGATTGACAAACTAATGTATGTTGTTCATATCAGACCAGATATAGCACATGCAGTTGGAATAGTTGCAATATTCTCTACTAATCCCAAAGAACCACATATGACTATTGTCAAGAGAATTCTGAGATATCTGAAGAACACTAAGAACTATGGCTTATGGTATAAAAGAGAAGGAAAATTTGAGCTACAAGTCTATACAGATGTTGATTGGGTTGGAAACATTGATGATGGAAAGAGCACAACTGGAGGAGCATTCTTCATGGTTGACAGACTTGTCACGTGGATCAACAAGAAGCAATGACGCATCTCTCAGTCTACCGCAGAAGCAGAATATGTGGTTGCTGATGCAAATTGCTCCAATATTGCATGGATCAAACAGTTATTGGAAGGTATGAATATATAGATTCTTGAACCAGTGATTATCTACTGTGATAATACCAGTGCAATAAACATATCAAAGAATCTAGTCATGCATGCTAAGACTAAGCATATAGCAATCAAGTATAATTATCTAAGAGAACAAGTGCAAGAAAAGGAAGTGATACTAGAATATGTTCAATCAATGGAATAATTAACTGATATATTCACCAAGACATTACCGAAAGATGCATTTGAGTACCTGAGAAAGAGAATAGGGGTACAACCCTTGTCTATCGGTCAGTAAGCTGACTAGAAGGTTGCGTCAGCCCATAACAAATCAAAAGATCACTCATGTTGATGCAAGCACAAAGATGGACAACAACAAAAACATCTATACATATCAAGGTATAAATCTGCACTGAACACTAGAGTCAATGTATTGCTGATGGATAAGGAAATTCAAGGAATATATTATAAAAAGGATGGAAGATGTTATAGAAGAAAATTGTTTGGCATTGTTGTCAAAGGGAGAGATTATCTCATTATCAGGAGGGAGAAATTATCATCAGTATAAGGGAGAGATTATTATCCAAAGGGAAAGATTGATTACATATGAAATATCCATTAAAGGGAGAGCAGTAACAAAAGGAAGAGAAAACACACAAAGGGAGAGATGACTCATTACTATCAAAAGAAACAAAGTTTATCAAGAAGAGGAACGGTCAAAGAAAAACACATATCAGAATAGAAACAAAAGCTGCTACATCTATCTAGTGAAGGGATTGAAGATTAAATAAATCACTCTGAAAGAAAAAAATCTAAGCTATTTGAGCTTATCGAGAGCTAGACATTTGTAATAGTTACAATAGGAAAGATTGATGAAACTATTATATTTCATATTGTATTAGTAATAATATAGTGATATAATGTAGTGTGTTGTCATCAATGCCAAAGGGAGAGATTGATGACATGTAACTGATTGAATGTCTGAAGATGTTAAGTTGATCACCGATATGTAGAAAGATAATGCAAGACATTAAATCAGTTAATGGATTGTATTGTCATTCATGTCAACTTGATATAATCTGATCGGTTATATTCAAAGTGTCAAAGACTTCAGAGAATCAGAGAGATAAAGATTATGCTTTTAGTAATGCATAAAAGACAAGCATTCACTAAGTGACTTCAAACACCGATGGCTAGTGGAACCCGACAGACAGGGATCACCGAAAGTTAAGTCTCAGTGATGCCCGAGAAAAGAAACCGACGAGCAGAATCACAAGCATACCCAACGGCCAGAATTACAGATAACCACGACGGACAAACAACCCCGACAGAGAAGCCTGAGGAGAACTGAAGTGTTGACCAAAGATCACAAGAGTTAAAACATCAAAGTTAACTGGAGTTCAGAAATGACAACATATCTAGCTGGCAGAGCTAAATATAGCCTTAACTGGTAGTTATCATTGTTTTCATCGACAAGATAAAGCCAGATATAAGTAAAGGATTTAAAGTTATTTTTTCTAGTTGGAAAGAAGATTTCTACAAGATAAAATAGGATTTATGCTTTAAATCAGATTGGTGATAATTGTGGATCACACCAAGATCAAGAAAGTCAAGAACCTATAAATGGTGATATAATGTCTATAAAGAGACAACTTAATTCATTATGAATTAAGGAAAGGGAGTGAATAGAAAAGAGGAGGCTGAAGAGAAACTGATGAAGTACAAATTCATACAGTCCTAATCAATCAAGCTGAGCAAAGAGCTAGATATTTATGTGGACACCGAGCAACAGAGGAACACAACATCAATGAGAAGAATGTGGAGCAAAGGTATTGAAAAGATATATTGATCAGAAAGAGCTTACAATAGATCTGAAAAATATGCAATTCTAAGTTGTATGTATGAACAAATCATTTATTGTTTTAGTTTAACCATTGATTCAGAAAATCTCTTAACTGAGCAGGATTTAAATATCCTTTCTCTATTGAGATACATCCCAAGGAGTATCCAAAAGTTTGATCATGAAGATAGCATTAGATGTTAGATACCATTTGACAAACTACACTGGGTTTGGTCATAGAAGGTAGCATAGAGATGCCCGATATCAAGTGGCAAACTATTCTACTAAATCCTTTAACAAGGTCATACCTAACAGTGTGTTTGTAACCTTTAATAGGGTTGTCTCTTCACCGATCTCACTTTAGAGGAGTGAAAATTTTGGGTTACCGGTCCCAAGTGTTTTTCCCTTAACAGGGTTTCCACGTTAAAAATCCATGTCTCAATGTGTTTATGAGTAATTACTTTAGTGTTTTGCATTACACATAACTTATCTGGATTGATCGGTATACTCTAAGTAATTTACTATTTTTCAGTAAATGAAAGACTGCTATTTGGTAAAATAGAAGAATAAGGTTTAACGGATAATTCTGAGAAGTAGTAATTTGATAAGTATATTTGAAGGCATTCATCTTATAGGATTGAAGATAACTAGAGGCTTAATATTGTGGTACTAAGTTTTTGGGTTGATTAATTGGAATAATTTTTGAGGACACTGATTCACCCCCCCCTCTCAATTGTTTCTATCATAACCATGCTGCAAACACATCATATATGAATCAAACATGTAAACTATGAAGTATTCACCCAGATACACATAAGGAATGACTCATATTCACCAATACATGTAGATAATGGAGCATGCACCCAAATATACTTAAGACAAGAAACATGTATGAATACACAAGGGATAAATCATACACACGAATATATATAAGACAAGGATCATAAACTTAAAGCATGAATCACTCGTCTGAATACATAAATCATACATATGGTTTGTATGCATATGAAAAATGCATAAAGCATGAATTTATTTAGGTCAAACATTATACACGCAACACATGAAGTCACTTGTCATATAAATATTCTTAGCACAGAACATGAAGCATGAATTTATTCAAGTTGGGAGGCATATATGTAAATACACCTAGCACAAAGTTACCATGAATTTACTGAAGTCGGGAAGTATACACATAAATATGCATGGTGCATACACATTAATACACACAGTGCATACATATGGATTTACTTAAGTCATGAAGCATACATGTATCACATGTAGGATATATATGAATACAATGAAGCACATATATAAAACATGAATTCACTTAATTCACAAAGCATGCATGTGAATACACGCAACACATAAAGAATTTACATAATTTTTTATTAAGTCATGAAGCATATACACAATGCATAGATTATGAAATGTACACATGAATTCACTTAAGTTATGCATATAGCACATACACATGAATAAGTTATGAAGCATATATGTGAATACACATGAAGTACAAACATAAATAGATTAAGTCATGAAGCACACACATGAATACAGGCGGTGTAAAAATTATGATGTATACGTATCAATCATACATAGAGATACATGAATACACATAAAATATGAATCATACATTATGCATGAAGCCATAAATTTGTACATAAGTCATGGAGTACACATGTCAAGCATAAGGAATTGAATACACGTCAAATACGTAAAGTATGAAGTAGTACACTCAAATACACACCAGACATGTAAGTCATGGAGTAGTACTCATACATGTCAGACACGTAAAGCACAAATATATGTCATACATGTAAGGCATGAAGAAAGCATTAAGAATACATGAGGAATGTCCCCATGGAGTAAACATGTAAGAATTTTAGACGTTGCGAGGCAAACATAATTATACATACGAAGAGTATGCATAAAATACACTAAGAGAAGCATGCAGTCTAAAGCATATTGGACTGACCTATGTTTTCCAATACAATCATATCTTTGGGTTCACTCTAGTTATTATAGATCAACCAAAAGTAGAATAGTACAAGGTGCATATACTCGAAAATATGAAATATACACATGAATACATGCAAACACAAATCATACATGAAGTATACACATAATATACATATTTTCATATCTATTATTTTATCTTTACCCCACGGGATGGCAGGATCAAAGCTCTGATACCACTTGTAATGTCCCCTTCTAGGGAATGCCTAGTTATACAACACGATATTATGTCTTGACATTAATAAGGAGATAGTTATGTGATTCATAATATAAATCTTAAACACTATATTTATTTTTATCTTAACTCCCTTTCAACTCAACAAAGGATGAGGAAATTACTATCATAGAGCGTTGATACCTTCTCCATAATTAGGCCCAACGGTTTCATGAACTCCATTCAATACTACTACTTGGGAGTTACCTAATTTGTGAAGTAAATTACTCGCCCCTCTCTACACATACCAATCAATCCTTCCACCAATATTATTAAAGATCTAAGATTAGGCCAACATAGTTTTCATTTTATATATATATATATATATATATAATATATATATATATTTATTAAATATATATATATATCTCTTAATATATATTATTAACCATATCAATAACATATATATTTACCATAAATATATTTATTATAATATTATAATCTATTGTTCCATTCTTATTCCTCCCATGAAGAGTATCCAAATATATATTCTTCTCTTATTCCCTCTTTTGAAAATTATTTCAATTCTCATTAAATATCCTTGGTAAATGATTGCATCTAAATGTGAAGAGACATATCCTTTTGTCAATAATTAATTAATCTTTATTTGTGTGCTACACTCTCTCTCTTGATGTATGTTCTTTTTCTTCCTTTTTTCTCCCCCTCCAAATGAAATTATATTCTTCCTTTTATATCTCATATTTAAGGGAGTCACATCTTTTCATTTCATGCCTTTTGACCACTCATTAAACTTAATTATATTTTAATTTAATTCTTTTATATTTTATTTTAAATTTAATTTATAATTCTTTTATATATAATTATATTTTAAATTTAATTATTTTATATTTTATTTATATTTATTTAATATTTTAATTTAACTCTTTTATATTCTAATTTAGATTTTATTTATATTTTAATATTATTATTGTGTATGGGGAAATCTTGAATCTATTGGGATCAAGATTAAACATGCAAACATTAGTGGGTTAACATATATAAAAGATTAAAAGCATGAAGAAACTTGAAACAACAAGAAATACTCCATAACATCGGATAGAGCTCTAAACAAGTGCACCCATAAAAGCTTGTTTGATTTGGTCTCTTTTGGAGATGTGGATGTGCTTTTTCTCAAAAACACAAAATGTATAACCCCCAAGTGATTTTCTTGCTTGATAGTGGATGCAACTATAAATGCAAAACTAATGGATGGAGGAAGGGCTCAAGAACTAGTATGAGGCAACTAGTCTCAAGCTTCTCACGATGAAGATTTAAACTATGATGAGATGCAATGTAAGATTGAAACTAGATTCATTCACCAATTATCCTAGCATGTGATATCTAATGCATTAAGATTTTAAAACATAAAACAACTATGAAATTCTAGAGCTATTCTATCATGATAACAATGCAAAAATGAGAGATGATTTGTAAGGAAAGAGGCCTCCTATTTCTAGATTTTTTGAGGGAAGGGAAGGGCTTGGATGAGGTGGCACCTATGTGGCATCCACATAGGAGCCACATAAGGGACACATAAGCTAGAGGAGATGGTTGCAAAAAATATCAAAGAGTCTTTAAGGCATTGTGAGGCTCAAGGTTGCTCACACATGTGTGAGCAACCTTGGGGAAATGTGTGGGGGACACTGAGGTGGTTGCATTTAAGGAAGTTGGGTGGCTTCCTTGAGATGGGGTTCTCACACATGTGTGACCAATCCATTAGCACTAAATGGGTTAGGAATCACATTTTAAGTGTGATTATGGATAGTTAAGTGTGAAGGTAGGTTTATCAAGTGGGATAGTAGGATTATGGTAGGTTTCTAGATTGGGTTGAGTTAGAAATATGGGATAGGTAGTTGAGATAGGTTAGGTTAGGGGTTAAACTTAGGAGCCATGTGCTCAAATTGATTAAATGAGTTTTATTTAATCAAAAAGAAGAATTTGAGGATAAATTTAAATGGGAAAATTATATTCATTCAAATTAAAAGAAGAAAGAGGGATATAATTAATTATCTGACTATGGGTTGTCATTTAGATAATTAATTGGACTATAGTTAATTAATTAAATTACTTAAAATAGAAGGCTAACATTAATCAATTAAATAATGTGTAATTATTTAATCAATAATGCGAGGAAGATGACTAAATTTAATAAAAATCATTAATCAAATTTAGGTGTCTACATTTTGCCCCTCTTTGAGATGGTGCTACAAAGTAGCATCATTTTGAAGACTATTAAGACACAAAGATAGGAAGAAGATGTTTGAAATAGAAAAGATGCCCTAGTCTTTCATAAGAGTAACTAGGAGGAAGGATGATGGGAGATGAGGATAATGATATAAAGTGTATGGGGAAATCTTCAATCTATTGGTATCAAGCTTAAACATACAAACATTAGTGGGTTAGCACATATAAAATATTAAAAGCATGAATAAACTTGAAACAACAAGAAATACTCCATAACATCAGATAGAGCTCTAAACAAGTGCACCCATAAAAGCTTGTTTGATTTGGTCTCTTTTGGAGATGTGGATGTGCTCTCTCTCAAAAACACAAAATGTATAATCCCTAAGTAATTTGCTTGCTTGATGGTGGATGCAACTACAAATGCAAAACTAATGGATGGAGGAAGAGCTCAAGCACTGGTATGAGGCAACTAGTCTTAAGCTTCTCACGATGAAGAGTTAAGCTAATATGAGATGCAATGCAAGATTGAAATTAGATCCATTCACTAATTATCCTAACATGTGATATCTAATTCATTAAGATTTGAAAACATGAAACAACTATGAAATTCTAGAGCTATTCTAGCATGATAATAATGCAAAAATGAGATGATTTGCAAGGAAAGAGGCCTCCTATTTATAGATTTTTGGAGGGAAGGGAAGGGCTTGGATGAGGTGGCACCTATGTGGCATCGACATAGGAGGCACATAAGGGACACATAGGGTAGAGGAGGTGGTTGCAAAAAGTCATCAAAGAGTCTTTAAGGCATTGTGAGGGTCAAGATTGCTCATCAAGGTTGCTCACACATGTGTGAGTAACCTTGGGGAAATGTGTGTGCGAAAAGAAGGTGGTTGCATTTAAGGAACACAGGTGGCTTCTTTGGGATGGTTTTTTCACACATGTGTGAGAAATCCATTAGTACTAAATGGGTTAGGAATCACCTTTTAAGTGTGATTAGTGGATAGTTAAGTGAGAAAGTATGTTTAACAAGTGGGATAGTAGGAGTGGGGTAGGTTTCTAGGTTGGGTTGAGTTAGAACTATGGGTTAGGTAGTTGGGATAGGTTAGATTAGGGGTTAAATTTAGGAGCCATGTGCTCAAATTGATTAAATGAGTTTTATTTAATCAAAAAGAGGAATTTAAGGATTAATTTAAATGGACAAATTATATTCATTCAAATTAATAGAACAAAGGAGAGGAGAGAGATGCATAGGAGAGGGGAGAGGTATTATCATGGTAGAAGTTTCACAAACCAGGGGTTTCGGTAGGCTCATATCAACAGCATACCTAGGACTGGCTTTGGTGGGCATGATCGAGGGTCGGCTCTTCAAGATATTTATCGGCCTACACTTGAACAAAATGTAAAGGTGGTCGACATTGACTTACCAGAATAAATTGGCAACGATGTTTCCCTTTGGGAGAAGATGACAGTTATCGGTCATTTTATTGGAGCGCGAATTTCCAGAGTTTGAACCAGGGCTTGGTTGCATGATCATTGGAGTCGGGACATTGTCTTAAAATTCATTCCGAGAGGATTTTTTGTTGTTATTTTCAAAGATGAAGTCATTAGAAATAATATTTTGAATCAAAACAATTGGTTTTTTGAATCGTTCCCACTGTACTTGTAGTCGTGGCAGGCTAATTTTGATTTGGTTCCTTTAGGTGTCTACAACGCATTGATATGGATTCAGTTATACAATATTCCTTTAGAATATTGAAGGGATACAAGTCTTGAATGCATTGGAAGATCATTGGGAACTTTGTTGGAAGTGGATGAAACAATTATAGAGAAAGACTCTTATTTATTTGCCAGGATCAAGATAGTCGATGTGCAAGAAATCCCCTCTTTCATCAATCTGAAAGCAGGAAGCAGTTGTTGGCGACAACAGGTTGAAGTTGAAACTCCTTCACCTGGGTGTTCGAGGTGTGGTTTTAAAGACCATGGCATTGCAGATTGTAAGATTATTGTTAAACTGTCCAAGATTTGTGTTTAGAAGGCCATGGCTCATAAAACGGTTTCAACAACCGTTTCGCAGGTGAAGGAGAAATATCAGAAGTTTGGCCCATTTCATTCCTTGATCGAGACTAAGGAAGAAGGTGAATGCTCAAGATCTAATTAGAATAAGGGGCAAGGGGAGGCCTTTTCCAAGGTGATCATTCCTCTTAATTACCAAGTGCAATAAGATTCTGAGATAGATTATGACAAGGTTTTGCTGGATGATTTTCTCCCAGCAAATGCATTGGATAACATTGAGCCTAGATGTATTAGCCAATATACCAATATCTTATTAGGAAAAGATAAATGCATCAGGGGTAGGAGATATAACAAATAGAAAAGAGAAGAGAGGGCCAAGGATAAAGGTATCATCAATGTTTTTCATTTTATGAGAAAAGACAAGGGAGCAGGGATCTCCCTTGGTGAGAAATGAAGATTACCACCTGGAATGTTAGGGGCTTATCTTCTCTTGACAAGAAACACTTGGTAAAATGAGAATTAATCATAATTGAGAGCAATATTTTCCTATTTCAAGATACCAAACTTTGTATGGATAAAGCTCTCAGCTTTCTTTTTTCTTGTAATAAATGGGAAGGTTTCTTTCAAGAAGCCAGAGGTGTGGTAGGGGGCCTTGGATTTCTGTGGAATCCCAAAAATATTAAGATGTTGGAGTTGGAAAGATCGGAGCACTACTTATTTGGGGTGGTGGTTTGCATTAGACTAGACAATGTTACTTTTCCTTTAATCAACATTTATGGTCTGATTAAAACAGAGTATAAATTGCAGTTGTGGTTAGATATCTCTTCCAAAATTGCTTCTCTCAATAGCGACAAGGTAATTATAGCGGGAGATTGTAATGTTCTTTTGGATTTGGACAATAAATCTGGAGGATTGAGGATGTCAAATAAAGTCATGGAAGAATTTAGGGATTTCATTTCCTTGAATCATTTGATTGATGTGGTTCCTAAAAATGGCAAATTTACTTGGACAAATAGGAGGGTTAATTTTGCTAGGATTTATGAAAGATTGGTTAGGTTTCTAGTGGGATCTTATTGGTTGGATTCTTCCTTCAATTTGGATTCTAGTATTCTTCCTTTGTCATTATCAGATCATTTCCCAGTTCAGTTAAGTTTTCAAGTAGTTAAATAGTGCTTTTGAGGGAGTTTCAGATTTCAAAATATGTGGTGGAGAGATAAGGATTTGCTTCCCAAGGTGGAGGTCTGGTGGAGAGATAGCAACATTTTCAAAGGCACCCCAAGTTTCTTTTTTTTTAAAAGACTCAAGTTGTTCAAGGATAAAATTAAAGAATGGAATAAGGTATCATTCAAGAACATCTTCTCTAAAAATATTGGAGTGGAAGCAACACTGGAGGATCTGAATCAAATAGTTATTTTAGTGGGGATGTCTAATGCAGATTTTGACAAAGAAAAAGCACTTAAGAGTGAACTGTATAAACTCTTGCTTAGAGAGGAAGTGTTTTGGAGGGATAAATCTAGAGAATATTGGATTAGTGAGGGGGATTTGAATACCAAATTATTTCATGCTTTGGTCAAATCCAAAAGATCCCATAACAGAATCAACAGTATACAAGATGCTTAGGGTAGGTGGAAGGACAAGGTAGAAGCTATCGAAGACATTTTGGTACACCATTTAAATGCATTATTAGGGGCCTCTATTGACAATATGTCACATTCTTCATCAACCCTTCTAGACGTTATCAACTGAGAAGTTTCAGATGTTGACAATGTGCATTTGATGTGTCGGTTCTCCAAACAAGAAATCAAAACAACAACCTTTAACAATCCTACTTGAAAATCTCCCGGTCCCGATGGTTTCTCCTCAGAGTTTTTCCAAAGGATGCTGGGGGTTTATGGGAGATGAAACTCTTAAGGTGGTGGAAGACTTTAGGAAAAAAGGACAATTTTTTAAAGAGATAACTATTATTTGCATAGCCTTGATTCCCAAGAAGCAGGAGTGCTCATCTATGGTTGGCTTCTGCCTGATATCATTGTGTAATTCTCTATACAAAATCATGTCCAAGGCCATGGTTAACAGATTGAAGCTGATTCTTGACAGGATTATCTCGGTCAAACAACATGGTTTTGTACCTGGGTGCAAAATTGTGGATAGCATCATCTTGGTAAGTGAGTCTATTCATAGTCTACACACGAATAAGAAACAAGGTATGATTGTTAACTTAGATGTCAGCAAGCGTATGATAGAGTCCCTTTTCCTTTTCTCATTAATGTTGTTTCTTGATTTGGATTTGGAAAAGATTGGGTCAAATACATTTTTCACTCCATGTCTTTTGTCCACTTTTCTATTTTTGTTAACGCTTTGGTTTGTAGCTTCTTCCAAGCTAGCAATGGCTTAAGAAAAGGTGATCCATTATCTCCATTCTTATTTGTATCTATGGAAGAAGCCTTGGGTAGATGTATTAAACAATAGACTAGCCTAGGTAGATGGCGAGGGATTTCTATTCATGATAATTTGGCTCCCATTTCTCATTCTCAATTTGTAGATGACACCATCCTCTTTGGAGAAGCTACAATTAGGGACACTAAGATTATCAAGGAGGTGTTGGTTTCTTATGAAAGAGAGTCAGGTCAAAGTATGAACAAGGCTAAATCAATGGTGTACTTCCTTAACAACAGCAGGAGGTTGCACTCTAAAATCTCTGGCATCTTGGTGTTTGAGAAAGGGGTCTTTCCGATGTCCTATCTCAGGGTTCCACTCTATGCGGGCTGGGTGGATAGTAAACTTTGGGATGAGGTATTGAACAAATGTTAGATGAAAGCATCTTCCTGGAAGAATAGGTAGCTCTCATAGGTGGGTAGGATTATTATGGTCAAATCGGTCTTATCGGCCATTACAACCTACTACTTTTTTGTCTACAGAATGACTAACAGAGCATCCTCTGCTCTATATGGGATATTAAAAAAATTTCTTTGGGAGGGCTCGAAAGAAGTCAAAAAAATTCCTCTCATTAATTGGGATATGAATTGCATGATTAAGGAAGAAGTTGGTGCAGGGTTACGGAAAATGAGTTTACAGAACTTGGCATTAGGAGCCAAATTGGTGTGGAAAATGTATAAAACTCTGAGGAAACCTTGGTACAAAGTTATGGCTACAAAATATTTAGATACTAGGGCTCCCAACAGAATCTTGACAGTGGCTAGCTCACCCATTGGTTCACCCATTTGGATATTTATATGGGAAAGCTATAAGTTTCTTACAGAGCATCTCACGTGGAAGATTGGTAATGGGCTGAGATAAAAATTTTGGCATGACTCTTGGAATGAGGATTTTCCTCTCAAAAATTATTTTTATAGATAAAGATTGGGTCAATTAGATGGAATCTACGGAGGGGTCATTTGTGGAAAATTACATGCTATTCTCTTCCACATCCTCCTCCAGGGAAAGCTGGAGAACCATAGGAGCCGAATCTTCAGCCAACCATAGCATTTTAAAGGAGTTGTTATCACATAAAACAATGATAGATTCGGATGTAGAAGACAGTTCTATTTGGAGTGCCTCCAAATCCGGTGATTATAAGGTTAATCTTGGGTAGGAGCTACAAAGTTGTAGACAGAGTAGTGACTATTGGCCTTTGAACCTCTGTTGGGGTAAGTAGCTTTTACTGAAGGCGGGGGATTTTCTCTGGATTGCTTTGAATGGCCAAATTCTGACAGGTAGCATATTAAAGATGATTGGGGTATCTGGCCCCAACTAAGGTATCATGTGCAAATAGGGAGAGGAGATGATTGACCATTTGTTATTTTGGTACCCAATTACTTGTGAGTGTTGGGATTGGTTGCTAGGCGGGCTTCATTGGTATGCTGTTAAAAATTCTATGCTCAAGGATTTCTTATCCTCATGGCCTTCTGACAGAAGATACTCTAAATGGGGTTTACTCTGGATAATTTTCCCTTCTCTGCTGGTTTGGCATGTTTGGAAAGAACGCAACAGAAGGATCTTCAAGGAAGAAGTTTTGGAGATTATTTTTTTCAAGGATAAAATTAAAACTGCTATAGAAGAAGTAGTAAACAACAAAATTCTTGGGATAAATTACAAATTTTAGTCAAAATGGGATAGTGACATGGAGATTTTTTGGATTTTTAATCATAGTGGGGACCATAAACTCAATGATAAGAAGGCTAACAGGAAGCATGTTATATAGAAGGCTCCCTCATTTGGATGGAAGAAGTTGAACTTTGACGGAGCTAGTAGAGGCAATCCGGGTAGGAGTGGCCTTGGAGTTGTAGTCAAGAATGAGAAGGGAGAAGTGGTATATGCTTTAGCAAGGAGTGTAAGAGTCACCACTAATAATGTGGCTGAGATATCTGCTTTGGAGGCCGAGCTTAGCTGGTGTGTCAATAATGGTATTGACAAACTCTTGATAGAAGGAGATTCTCAAGTCATACTTAATGGTATTTTGAAATCAAATTTTCATAATTGGAGGTTGGCTAGCTGGATCCCAAGGATAAATGAGCTTTTAAACAAACTGGGTGACTTCCATATTCAGCATGTGTTTTGAGAAGGAAACAAAGCGGTAGATATTTTGGAAAATAGGGGGATCAATGACGAGTCTGGCCTTGAGATTGGGCAGGATGATCCACTGTCGATTTGATTTCAGGCCATCATATTAATAGATTTAGATTCTATCCTATAGGATGGAGTAGGATAGCTTTATTGGCTTTTAACGGTGCTGGCAGAGGGGGAGAAGATGGTAGTCAGTGAAATTTCTTAGAAATTTTTCGACACTTGGCTTTTATTGGTATTCAGAATATTCTTTCCTATCCACAACGGTCCTTCTATACAGACACTCAGATTTGAAGAGCCACTTGGAGCGGAGAGTTGACAGTGGTGGGATAGATTCTTATCCATAAATAGGCTTTGTGACACCTCTATTCAACAAAGTAATATGGAAAATTATCTAGTTATTAGGTGTCATTGTAGAAAAGTAGAGGCATTGGTGGTGTTAGCACTGCCTTGTAAAAATTTTGAATTTCTTGGCCTTTGCTTTTCCTGGGCTTTCTTGTTTCAAACTTCTGTACTTTGCCATGCAAAAGAAATTAAAACCCTAGGTCTTGGCGCTTCTATTTTGCTGTTACTTTTTCCATTCACTTAGCGCATGTGTTTTAATCCAAGTCACCTCGTCGCGTTACCCTGAGCGAATATTCCATTTTTCTTCTCGACTTTGCTTTTTCCTTGTGTCGCATAGTCTCGTTCAAAATCAGCATATTCCTTTTGCCTTCTGAGACTCAATGATTTCTTTCAGTCGGGTAGTTGCAAGATCTTCATGTCATAAGGCTTTATACAGATGGGACCCACTGCTTAGTCAGGTGATCGCGACAGATTCTTAACAGTTATGAAAATCTTCTCCAACTTCACGATTACTTCATGTCGCATTATCGCCAAATCAAGCCAAAGCTGACAGTTAAGTTTTCCTTCAGTCGCGTGGTCTCGGAATACAATGGCGGTTAAGAGATTTCAGTTCAGACTTCGCGACTAACCGTCTGTGGTTTGCAGTAATGTGTATTCGGGATGTCGCCAGAACATGACGATGACTCAATTCTCCAGTATGCATTCAGTGAGCTAATGATTGTGTGACATCTGTTAGAAGGCGAGTGGATATTAAAGGATCAGTGCATAGTCGCCAGACGAAAAAATTGGATTCAGCGACTTCAAGACTAAGGTGCTTTTCTTTCAGTCGCGATGTCTGGAAATGATTTAAGGGCAGGCAGAAACATCTAGCGATTAAGCGACAGCCGTCAGATGAAAGAATAAGAAGATCCAATGGTAGTCGCAGTGTCTGAGAAGAAAAGTTCCCTAAGGAAAAAGTCCTCCCGACTTGGCGATTAAGGTATGTCGCGCAGTCGCCAAAAATAGAAAAGGGGTACATACAAACTGTTATGATAAAGGTAAAAGCTCATAACTTACATCCCCCGAATTGGTGACTAAGCATTGTCGCGTAGTCTTGAAACAGAAATTAAGCATTTGGCGACAAGGAGATAACCATGATGGTTAAGGGCAACAGGTAGTCGCAAGGTCTCTGAAAAAATGATGAGTTAATGTTAACTGTGCACGACTATGAAATCAGTTGGGTCACATGATCGCCAGATCGTGACTCAGGTCAGCCAAAGGTAAAAAAAAACACATTGTCGCCATGTCGTGAGATGGAACCATGGTTAGTGACAGAGGCCCGTGACAAAGAGACTTGATGCAGTCGCTCAGTCGCCAGTCAGTAAAGAAAGGATCTTTTCAAAATGAATAAAGTACACTGTGTTGACTATTTTCAGTGCTGACGATGCATAATTTAAATGGTCTCCTATTCAAATTACCTTGCTTCAAGCTAAAGAGCCACCAAAGAAGAAACAGAAAATAGAGCACAAAATTCTGCAAAGTAGAAAGAGACGTGGAAAAATTTGTGTCTAAGGCCAGAACTGCCATGGATGTCAGGTGGTTGGAAGCTGTTGCCAAGATAGAAGTGAACGCTGTCAAAGAAGTGAATAGATGGGAGGTGAAGCTTAAAGGATAAATATGGTTAAGCCATGAAAGACAAACCTTGTTAATTAGCTGCCACCTTGTTAATTAGCTGTTGCCAAGTTGTTACAAGCGGTCGATAATCCTTCCTAGATGTCAGTAGCTTGTTGCATCCTTGTGCTATAAAAGGATCCCAAGACGATTGGGAGGGAGGTGGTCATTTTTTTGTCTGAAAATAATACTAAGTTAGTTGCAATATATCTGGTTTTTCTGGAGAAATCTCTGTTGAATGTAGTAATTGATGATGACTTCTGAATGAAATCCATGTTCACAGTTTCTGA
>MU226173.1:3154592-3188155 GCA_018584345.1 Thuja plicata
TCAAGGCATTGTGTGAAGTGTTTGATCTCTCTTTATTTGTTTTTTTGTTAATATTCACTATGTGGTACTCCCCATTTATGAACATTTCATGAGGTAATGTCTTGATGGCTCGCAGACTGCAAGCTAGGGCATCATGCATTGTTTATGAGCTCACTGTTTGAGCACCACATGACCCTGTTATGAGCTTTGTATGTTATATACATATACATATATACATACATATATATACACATATATGTATATACATATATATACATACATATATACATATATACATATATATACATACATATATACATATACATATATGCATATATATGTATGATGTTATTGTTGTCATTGCATGCTTGCTGATGTTGTGCACCATATATTGTTTTATATATACACTATTTATTTCATTGAGACCGTGACTAGCTTGGCATTTGTAATGTATTTGCTGTTATTGGATCAATGTTGCCATGCTATTGAGGTTGTAGATGCATTGAATCACCATTGCCATTCTATTTTTATAGCATGCAGTGTTTGATCTCTCTTTATTTGTTTTGATGTTGATATTCACTATGTGGTACTCCCCGTTTATGATCATTTCATGAGGAAATGTCTTGATGGCTCGCGGGCTGCAAGTGGGGCATCATGGATTGTTTATGAGCTCACTATTTAATACTGGCATTGTTTACATCTTTGCATTTGGAATGCTTGATGACCCGCGAGCTTTGAGAGCTAGGGCATCATTGCTATTACCATCAAGGCATTGTGTGAAGTGTTTGATCTCTCTTTATTTGTTTCACTATTGATATTCACTATGTGGTACTCCCCATTTATTATCATTTCATGATGAAAAACATGGTACCTTCTTTCCTTTATGTAGCATTCTTCTGAGTGCACATGTCCTATAGCATGATTTTTCTTTCAGAAGCGTATGGCTTCACTATGCGCATGCATAATTATAGATGAGGATCAGTAATAGGATGCCATTCATTTCTTAGATCTTTTTGATCTAACCCCCATCTCTCTTTTCTTTGCAGGTTCCGAATCATCACAGGAGCACACTTGATTCATACCCGAGTCAAAAATTCATCTCTTTAGGCAATGTCTAGTACCCTTATTATTTATGTTCATCCTCTTATGTATGCATGTACTACTTGAATTTTGTATAATAGACGAGCATCATGAAATGTTATTGATGTCATTGTATGCTTGCTATTGTTGTGCACCATATATTATTTTATACACTGTTTATTTCATTGAGACCGCGAGCTTGGAATTTGTAATGTATTTGTTGTTATTGGATCAATGTATTTTTCCCTTGAGCTTGGGCATCATACAATGTTATTGTTGTCATTGTATGCTTGATGATGTTGTGCACCATATATTTTTTTATACACTATTTATTTCATTGAGACCGTGAGCTTGGCATTTGTAATGTATTTTCTATTATTGGATCAATGTATTTTGCCCTTGAGCTCGGGCATCATGCAATGTTATTGATGTCATTGTATGCTTGATGTTGTTGTGTGGACCATATATCATTTTATACACTGTTTATTTCATTGAGACTCTGAGCTTGGCATTTGTAATGTATTTTTTGTTATTGGATCAATGTATTTTTCCCTTGAGCTCAGGCATCATGCAATGTTATTGCTGTCATTGTATGCTTACTGTTGTTGTGCACCATATATTGTTTTATACATTATTTATTTCGTTGAGACCGTGAGCTTGGCATTTGTAATGTATTTGTTTTTATTGGATCAATGTATTTTTCCCTTGAGCTCGGGCATCATGCAATTTTATTTCTATCATTGTATGGTTGTTGTTGTTGTGTGCACCATATATTTTTTTATAAACTATTTATTTCATTGAGACTGTGAGCTTTGAATTTGTAATGTATTTGTTGTTGTTGGATCAATGTATTTTGCCCACTTATTCATTATGTTGGCATACTTATTCACTATTTTCATTATTGTTACTTTGTTTTAGGTCTTCTCAATGGATAGAACATTTGGTATTGAATGTTGTCATTTGGAGTCCTTGGAAGAACAGTGCTCTAGATTATTTAATGTATGTGATGATGACATCAAACATGGTATTCTCTACCTCCTAAAACATAATATTGTTGGCTCACATGTACATGATGGGGTGATCTATAAACTAGTATTTTCTACTCTCTTTGAAGTTACTGGTCAGTTTGAATGGGTCTTGAAGGTGGATAAGCATGTGGTTGTTTCCAATAATTCACAAAAATTTGCGCAGGGGATTCAAACCATCAATCCAAACATTATCTCTGGCAGACTTAGTTCAATTTTTGATAAAAGAGTTGGTTCTGGAAATAAAATGGTGGAGGCATGGGAGGTGTTCAAGAAATCTTGCACTAATGGTGACTACACTGCTATGAGTATCTTCCATGGTCATAATGAATATTTTTTCACTTGTGACAATAAGAATGTTATGATGGACTACTTCTTTGGAGTTGGCATTTTTGTCAACAAACTAGGTCATCTTTAGATCAAACGTAAACATGAAACTTAACTATTTAACATAATGTTTGGAATACTCTTCTTTGTAAATATTTTTGTTGATACATACTCAAGGTCTAGATATCCATATGTTCATCATCATTACAAAAACTAATGATATTGCTATTTGGATTCAAAAACTTATGTAAATCTGATTATCAAAACTTATGTAAATCTGATTATCATTACAAAAACTTATGTAAATCTGATTATCAAAACTTTTCATTATCTTGTGATATTGCTATATGGATTCAAGTGTATATTTTTTTGAATCAAACTCATTGACTCATGTTTCATCCATGAATTTGACATGCACAAATTGCTTATCATGTATAAAACAATATATGGTGCACAACAGCAACAAGCGTGCAATGACAACAATAACATCATACATACATACATACATACATATATATATATATATATATATATATATATATATCTGTGTGTGTGTGTGTACGTAGATGTATATGTATATATGTATATGTATATATATGTATGTATATGTATATGTATATGTATGTACTGTGTGGCCGTACTCCCTATTGGTACTATGTGGTACTCTCCGTATATATTTGTTTTGCTGTTGATATTCAGTATGTGGTACTCCCTGTTCATGATCATTTCATGAGGAAATATCTTGATGGCTCGCAGGCTGCAAGCTAGGGCATCATGCATTGTGTATGAGCTCACTGTTTAATACTTAAATTGGTTACATCTTTGCATTTGGAATGCTTGATGCCATTCTTAATTTTTTCTTTTGTTCTTTTGTTCTTTTGTTCTTTTGTTCTTCATGGACCATTCTTTTTTATACTCGACTACATCTCCCATTAAAATTTCATCAAAAATTTTCATTATCTTCTGATATTGCTATTTGGATTCAAGTGTATAGTTTTTTGAGTCAAACTCATTGACCCATGTTTCATCCATGAATTTGACATGCATAAATTTCTTATCATGTCACAAAAATCATTGATGTGTCAACAATGACTTGCAAGAGTGTAGGTGACACATGGTTCAACTCCAATTCATACAATTGGGAGTACCCGAGAAAGTGAGTAGGCTCTAAATATCAATATTTTTGCCACTAATATAATGAGGATGAAGCATGATGAGGAATGGAGACAACAAAGAATAAATTAGTCACGCATGTAGTGAACATGGAAAAGGGTATAGTAGAACCTACTCGTCTTTCCCGGGTAGTCCCAATTATTTCAAGCGGAGAAGAAGTAATGAGAGGAATTGTATGAACATCAACAATTTTCGTGAGATTAGTTTGTTAACTGCAGCTGACACAAGGCAATTTGTGAATGTCAAACTGTACACTTGAATTTTGATAGCAATATCACAATTTGACATGCCCCCAACTATAGATGTCTTGACATGCATTTCAATGTGTGGTAAGGACTAAAAGTCCCAATCATAAATATGCATATTGTTTCCATCAATTGCAGTTAGGACATTGCATTTACATGTACTGTGATTGACAATAGTCATTTTACAATTTGATTTGAGATGTTTTCTACATGATTAGTATGTTGCTTTTTATTGCAATTATAATTAGTATGAATGAACAAAATAACCAACTAAACAAAATGATAGGTTGGAATGATAGTGTAATAATTATCGATATAGCGTCGATGGCTTTGGTCAATGTGCCTATGTGTCAATGTGGTGTTGGCCCTTGTGTGTTGAAGACATCACGCACAACAAGTAATCCTAGGCATCCATTTTGGGGTTGCCCAAATAGGAAAGAGGTTTGGATATGGAATTATATTTTAATGTTTAAAAGTAATGTGACAAGTTATAATCATTTTAGGAAGAACTGATGTAGATTTGGTATTGTAGGCAAATAGTGGATGTCAATACTTTCGGTGGGTCAATGAAACAAAATTTACATCTACCCCATCTACGTCTATACCTGATGTAGGAAATGAGTGCAACTTGTGTGAGGCTTGAGAGGCAGCTAGTGCCGTCGAGATTGCTTCAATGGCAAAAGTAGAAATCATTTTCTGCGATGCCTTCTTTGTGTAGTTTGTGCACTACTTTGTTGGGACCATATGAATAAATGTGATTAACAGAGGGATATTGTAGATACTGAAACTTTTTTAGAATTTCATGTAGATACGTTGGACATATTTTGATAAACTCATGAACTTATTGTTGTTTATGACTTTGTTATGATTTTCTATATCTTCGATGGGTTTTTGTAAATGTTATCCTTGTTCCTTTTAGAAGTGTATGGCTTGACTATGCACATGAATAATTGTAGATGAGTATCAATAATAGTGTGCCAGGCATTGCTTAGATCCTTTGGATCTAACCCCATCTTTTCCTTCCTTGTAGATTTTGGATCATATAGGAGCATACAGGATTCAACCCCGGAGACATTGGCAAGGATCACCCAACTTCATAAAACAAGAACGGAAATAGCCCAACTTAAAAGTAGAAGACATACAAACATATCTAGTGATCATATTGTGCTGAAGGTGGAGTCTGATGCCGCTTAAACGACATCAGGAAGTGATGCAAAATTTAATATCTATAGTCATTGCAGCAACATCAGGCGCCACCTTCAACACATATGATCACTAAATAGGTCTGTATGATGTCTTCTATAAACACATCACATTCCATATGGTGTTAGAAGGCCCAAATGGGCAGAAATTCAAGCAAAAGGCTCAGAAGGCTGCTAAGTCTTTTGTACACCTTTTGCTTGGTAATTTGAAGCCATCAATGGAAACTTAAAATCCCAAACAATTAGTAGACCATTGATGGCTTCATAATTATTAAGTGAAAGGGAGTTCTTTGATCTGGAACTCCCTTTGGTGACAATCCTATGCAGTTCCACATAGACACAACACGTTCCTTAGAAGACTTTTAATCTCACAACAGCTGAGAAACATAAATATAGGAATCATGGTCACAATTATTTGGAGACACAACATAAACAACCAGAAGAACATATGGTGTTAGAAGGCCTAGATGGGAATAAATTCAATGGTACAATTATGGTCTTGTAAAGATAAACTGAAACTGGAATTTTGGAAAAAGTTCATAATTATGCACAAACTTTTCCCATCCTTGCTGAAATTTTAGTTCCACTTTATCTATTCAAGACCATAATTGTACATTGAATTGTTGTCCATCTAGGTCTTCTAAGACTATATATTCTATGTAGTTGCACGTGCATTCTCAATTCAGAGTGGGAAAATGTTATTTTGGATGCAAGGGAGAGAAGCCAAACACAAAAAGAACATGCACATAAACACGATAGCTGGGAAACATAAATGTAGATATCACAACAACTGAGAAACATAAATGTAGATATCACAACAACTAAGAAACATAAATGTAGATATCATGGTCATTATGGCTCCTCCTCCGCTCTCTAAATTTATTCCTTATCTATAGTTTTTGGATCAAGCAGTGCCAACTTAGAATTGGAGTAGTGGTTGTGTTGCATCGTCTGGGTATACCACTCAATTATGTTGTGTCTCTAAACAATTGTGACCATGATGCCTACATTTATGTTTGTCAAATATTGTGTCCCAGGATCCCTTATGACCCTTTACGATCCCTAAGATTACATCTTAGAGATCTTAAAGTGTTGTAAAGGGTCATAAGAGACTCCTAGGAGTGGCCAGATGAGCTTCGACCTTCACGTGGTTGGCCCTGTTAAGTAGAGAATGTTAAACTATTATTGAAATAAAGAGAAGCTCAATATTTTAAGGTCCCACTCCATGCACACGACAAATTTTTTTTAAAAAAACATGGCATACCATCGCAATTGCGACGGTATTTAGTGGACGACCGACACCAGAACACTACACCGACATCCAGATGTTAGAATAGTTTGATAGGTGGATGTCCCATGTACAACATCTTCATTGCATACCGTCATAATACCAACACTCATAATGTGTAACGATGACATACTAACCCTCATATCCAGTGCATATTGTGACAGTCATTACCGTCGCAATAACGACAAGCAGAGACACCATCAGTGATTCTGACACCAAAATTGCAACACCATGTAGTGTCGCTTTCCCGATGACGTGGTGTCGTAATTGCAACGCATAGCTATTGAAAAGAGGTCTCAAATATACTAGTGGATGAAAGATGAATAGAAATGAAAGATTAAGGCTTAGATTAGGATGGACAATAAGCTCAGACTAGGATTTTGGATTAAGCTCAGGATAGAGGGAAGGAATGACTCTAAGGAAGATGGGAAGGGGATGAGGAATGACAAAGATGACTCTGCTAGCCTAGGATGTGGGGAGAAAAGGAGGACCTAGTGACATTAGAAGAAAATGATGCAAGATGATAGTAAGGATGTGATTATGAAAATAGGATAATAGCATTTTAGAGACTTGGGTGATTTTGGACTAGAAATTTGGGCTAAGTGTTTGACTTGGTGAATGTTGAATTGTGGTGAGATTTTGACTTGTTTTTGGAAAAAGCCTTGTGACTTCGAATGTGTGGATTCTAAAAGTGTTTTCACATGTTTTGTAACATCAAGAACAAGTACAAGCAGTTCCTACCCTACTGGAATTGGCTTAGCCTTGAAAACCTTTTATCACTAACATAGGCACACAAACAAGAGCTAATCAGAATATTGTCATCACCAAGCACACGAAGGTTCCAGTCATGATTTTGTATAAGATGACTCCAAATGCTCAAGGTGGCACGAATGTGTGAGTATCTTGGGGAGGTTACTATCCTCCTTGCACAAATATTATCAAGCTTTCGGAGGCGAATAGGGTGGCTTCTACTTTATGGAATCTAGTAAGGGTATATGTTCGAGTACATCCTTTGTGTTCATGCAAGCGCAAATGAGGTGTATAGCCCCATAAAGCACCTTAGCATGAGTAGTCATGTAAACATGATTGACAGCTTAAGGCCCTACTATGTGTTAGGTAAGAGATGAGTATAAAGTCAAATGGTACCCAACTTCTGAGGCTTTAACCCCAAGAAGTAAATTTGATTAACATGAGTTGGAGTGGTGTGGCTTACACCTCATTCTCACGTGGGTCATTCTCAGGAACTTTTTTCCTCAACCAGCATGCCCATCTAAAGGATTAACTTGAAAAGCATAGATTTTTAATGAAAGGAGAATAGATTTTTTATTTTCCCACAAAGGGGAAAATAGCATACTCTCCTATCCAATGTTGTTTTCTCCCAAACACTCAAAATATGTGATTAATTCCCAAAGAAATATTACTTGCTTAAGACAAATCAAACATGTCCAAGTTTCTGATCTTCCCAAAGGGAAGAGAGCATAATCCCCTAATGCTTGAATTGACCCACACAAGAAATCGCCTAGTTAAGCTATGTTCCTAGACAAACACTAAGAAGCACGATCATTGGTTGATGTGAACTTAGAAAACTTGCAAAACACAATGTGAGTAGTTTCAAAAGATGATCTTTTCCCAACGAGATGCAAGGAGATCATTTAGTAGTTTCCCAAGTATCTTGGTCTTTGAAAAGTGTTCCAAATCAAGAAAAATTAGCCCAAAAATAGTTGTTAGTAGTAACAAAGTTATGCAGACTAGGCGCATATGCTAATTACAGGCAAAGATATCGATTTGATTAGCAACGCTAATGATGAGATTAGCAGAAATAAGACAAAAACAAAAAAACTGATATAATACCTACAGAGACGTCGATTCATGACAAAGACACTAGTTTAGGCAGAATCAGCGTATGTGCAGATGCTTATTTAATTAGTTTTTGCGCAGATGCCTCTATGCAAAACAAGGACGTTGATCCGTGAACTCAACGTGTTTTTAAGGGAAAATGGTATAAATTTTGATAAATTTAAGGGACATGGGTCCCCTTGGGCCTAGAAAAATGTGTATGGGAAAATCTTCAATCTGTTGAGATCAATCTTAAACATGCAAACATTAGTGGGTTAGCACATATAAAAGATTAAAAGCATGAACAAACTTGAAACAACAAGAAATACTCTAGAACATCGAATAGAGATCTAAACAAGTGCACCTGTAAAGGCTTGTTTGATTTTATCTCTTTTGGAGATGTGGACTTGCTCTCTCTCAAAAACATAAAATGTATAATCCCCAAGTGATTTGCTTTCTTGACGGTGGATGCAACTACAGATGAAAAACTAATGGATGGAGGAAGAGCTCGAGAACTAGTACAAGGCAAATAGTCTCAAGCTTTTCACGATGAATATTTAAGCTAAGATGAGATGCAATGCAAGACTGAAACTAGATTCATTCACCAATTATCCTAACATATGATATCTAATGCATTAAGATTTGAAAACATGAAACAACTATTAAATTCTAGAGCTATTCTAACATGATAACAATGCAAAAATGAGAGATGATTTGCAAGGAAAGAGGCCTCCTATTTATATATTTTTGGAGGGAAGGGAAGGGCTTGGATGAGGTGGCACCTATGTAGCATCCACATAGGAGCCACATATGGGACACATAGGGTAGAGGAGATGGTTGCAAAAAGTCATCAAAGAGCCTTTAAGGCATTGTGAGGCTCAAGGTTTCTCACACATGCGTGAGAAACCTTGGGAAAATGTGTGGGGGACAAGAAGGTAGTTGTATGTAAGGAAGTTGGGTGGCTTTCTTGGGATGGGTTTCTCACACATATGTGAGAAATCTATTAGAACTAAATGGGTTAGGAATCACCTTTTAAGTGTGATTAGTGGTTAGTTAAGTGAGAGGGTAGGTTTAGCAATTGGGATAGTAGGAGTAGCGTAGGTTTCTAGGTTGGGTTGAGTTAGAATTATAGGTTAGGTAGTTGGGATAGGTTAGCTTAGGGGCTAAAGTTATGAGACATGTGCTCAAATTGATTAAATGGGTTTTCTTTAATCAAAAAGAGGAATTTGAGGATTAATTTAAATGGGCAAATTATATTCATTCAAATTAAAAGAAGAAAGGGGGATTTAATTAATTATAGATAACTATGGGTTGTCATTACCGGGTTTGATGATCAGATATTTTTTGGAATCCATACTATCCCAACCTCCACAAAACATTTCCTCCTTTCTTTGGTAACGCACTCAACAATGGGGTTAAACTTGACAACCACCATAGAATAGTAGGGGGCCCCCCACCCGCGTCGAACTCGGTTTCTTCCTTAGCATCTGGCGGTATTTCTAGAAGCGTATCCCGGATCCCCACGTTTAGATAATTAATTGGACTATAGTTAATTAATTAAATTAATTAAGCTAGGAGGCTAACTTTAATCAATTAAATATTTTGATATTTTGAAGGTTTGATCTCTGCATTTTTATGCTAGGGTTTCAATTTTTTTTAGTAGAAGTATCTTTTATACCCTAGGTTTCAAATCCTTGAAAATCTAATTTATCATCAACTTGTTGAACTAGTCACCTGGTTTTACGTTCCCCATGTTATGTCATATTGATCATCAGAATTATTGGCCTTGAGTTTTATTTACTAGTTTAACCAGTAAGTCTATTTTTCACATGTAATTTCTCCTAAGTCTTCCTAAGTCTTCCTAAGTCACTATGTCATTCTGTTTATATGTCTTATTAGTTCCTGTCATAGGCATGTAACTATTGCATTCATTTAGTTTTGAAATCAATTAATCTAACCAATCAGATTTCAAGATTTTTTAAGTCTATTTATGTTTTGTAAAGTTTGATAATTTCAACATATTTAAAAAATATAAATAATGTTATTTATTTATAATTCTATTGGTTGTGAACAAAAAAGGCAATGAGAAAATTCACATTTTAAAAGCTTAATTAAAAAAAAAAAAAAAAAAGCACATGGTAGTATTTATTGACAACATTAAAGAGCATGTCATGTCATTTGTACTAAATGTACATTATAAATGTATTATCATTATTAGAGCTATCAATATTTGTCATCTTTTTTATATTAAACTATATAATATAATGATATATTTTATATTCAACTACTTTTAGCATTTAAGATTTTAAAATTCTGAAGTATCTTTTGTACTTAATTATAGTTTTTAAAAACAATTAATTTTAATTGTTTATTTTTAAAAATTTAAATTTTTAACTCTTTATGCTTAGAATAAATGTTTAATATAATTTATAAAATAATTTATTTTGATCATTTTTTTGTCTTATTTACTATTTTGCTATGTTATATTATTAAAATAATGAATATAAGATATTAATAGTTAAATATATATTTATATTTTTAATAATAATTTATTTCTTTTGTCCTATTTATTATTTTGTTATGTTATATTATTAAAATAATAAATAGCTGGTCATATTTCTCATCATTAAATAATACTATTTTTTCTAAAGTATACATATGAAAATTTGAAGTTACAAAATCATCAAAATTATTTTTCTTTTCAGCGCATTCAATATGTCAAACAAATATGTTGGTTGGAAAATCAAAATAATTATTATATTATAATTAAAAATATATATTATTATCCATAAGTGTACATTATACAAATTTATACAAGACAAACATTGTATTTTTCTTGTGTAAATTGTTAAGCATTAAAGTTACTTTTTATATAGGAATAGAAGATCATATTTTCATTTATAATATGAATGTACAACTTCAAAATTGAGAACAAAATTGTCCCATCATATTATTTCATCTATTATAATGTTTTAGTTAAATACATTTATTGCTTTTTTTTTAAAAATTCATTTACATTTATTCTATTTTTATAATAATTTAATTTTTATAACAGATTCCACATGTTCATGTTATGCTGTTTGTCTTAGACTTGTGAGAAAATGATTCGATTAATATTCTTATTTAAAATTTTATTTTTTGTTTTCCTTTTCATTTTAGTCTTTCAATTCTTGCATCTCGTCAAGATTTCCATCCTTAAAAATTTGCTCATAGTCAAAATCACAACTCTATAATTCTAGAGTAAGTATTCAAACTCTAGACTTGGGGATTTACATAAAACATAAAAGTAAGTGTGCATCTTTTGACTTCTGAATTTCTACAAAATTGATTTGGTATTTTTGGATTCCTTTTTAGAGTAAGGTATCTTGGGAAATTTAAAACCTCCCTTCGCACACAAATGATCCTTTTTCAATTCACATTATTTAAGATTTCCCCATAACTTCTTTCATAAGTTACAATTAATTACAAAGATAATGAACTTTTGGTCAACATACTATTCAAATATTCAATTTACATTATTTTCTTTTGGTGCCAAAATATGTCTTCTTATTTCTACCTGATTAGTGTCACACAATTTGTCCACACTACCTTAAACACATTCTCATTTCACCATATCTTACCCCTAAAAATATTATAGAATAGGCAGGAACTTTGACGCTTGGGTCTCTTGTTCCTAATGGAATGACCACTTTTAAATGATAACATGTGAATGTTCTCTAATGAAAAATTTAATCATTTTTTTGTAGGATCGCAACCTCTTTATCAAGCTAACATCAACTATTGCAAAGTTTTGATTTCCATTCAACAACTATAAGATGATCAATCGCATCCTCACTACTGTTAAAACAAATATTCTGGCATGCTTGTGAGGTTGTGATTAAGCTATGAGTGGTTACATTTACTATTAGTCACAGGTTTGCAGTGGTTATCCTTAACATTCTTTTTGATTTACTATTAGTCACAGGTTTGCAGTGGTTATCCTTAACATTCTTTTTGATCGACGAACTTGCAACTATACGATGGAGTGGTCAAGGGTCAAGGAAAATGTTAGGCATAACATCTTGACAGTTAAAGACCAACATGATTTTGGTTTGTGAGGTTGTGATTGGTGGAAAATAGTTAAGAATATATGTTCATCGCAGCTCCACAACAGTTAAGAATAGATTATAATGAGACTTGAAAAGTTGTGACCGAAGGTATTAGTGGTCAATATAGGTTCTACCCACAACTACGCAATATGTTAAGAAAATTTTATAAATGGCTTGTGACCTTGCGAGAGCTTGACACATGTCTACCAGGTGAAGAAAGAAGTAGAGAAAGAGAATGACAGATGTTGTATTTACACAATTTTGCATTGATATTTAATGAGCATGTTTAGACCTTGTAAACATGGAAGATTGAAACACATATTAGGAAAGATAAATCTCACAACATCACAAGATATGAACACTATTAAGGGGTTGAGGTTGTGATCATGTGAGGATATATTGAAGGGTTACATCAAATGTATCTTTAAACTTCATAGTGGCTAGGGTTAACATCTTCTGTGGTTTGTGGATGTGTGAGGTATCAACACATGTTCTAGACGGCTAGTGTGAAATAAAAAGTTTTCTCAACCCCAGGGTTCCATAAAAAAATGTATAGTCTGGAGGGGTGAAACAAATGATGATTGGTAATGTAATGATATACTAGCTGAAGGACTTTTATGTGGAGAAGTAAATTTTTCTTGATCATGTGATGTAATTCGAATCAGAAAGTGATCAATGGATGAGATTCGAACTTAGATTTGTACACGGCTAGTCGAAATTGATTATTTGATGCATGGGAATTAAATTATGAAGATAGAGTGTTGTCAACTATGAGATTATGGAAATAAATAGGAGGATTTGATCATCATTCTATACAACTACAATCATAAGAGCCGAAATTTCAGCCTGGTGCATGCAGAGACAGTTTTAGAAAATCATCAAGAGATCAAAATGCATCAAGAAAGAAATAAGTTGAGTTTTTCTCTATTTTATGTGAATTGTGGAGTAAAATTATGGCTTAAGGGTTAAGGGTGTTATGTGTGTAGTTTTTAATTTATTCTTAGGTCCTAGTTTCTATAAGTTCTCAATTTGATTAAAAATTAGTGGGGAAGGGCCTTCTAAGTCAGGGTCATCCAAAAGACCATGTAGGGTAGGCCATTATTTAAAGAATTTATTGATATTTAAATTGATTCATCTGCTGGATTATTGGGGAGATGAGTGCCACAACTATATAAATCTCGACATTCATTCATCTAGGTGGGCACTTTTTAATTCTTTTATCAAAATGGGGTTAAGCCACCATCTATGTGCAAACAGTGGGATTTGAATATGGCCAAATTAATTGTCATTGATGTATTCATGGATGTTGAATTCCTCAATGATTTAGCTAAAAAATAATGTCCTACATCTAGGGCTATCAGAAAAGGAGATGGGAAAGCCCTAGTAACTACTGCTCGAAGGAATATTACAGAGGCCTTTGGAATTACAAGAGCATCATGTAGTAACATTAATTTTTACAAAGAGATCAGAAACTATAAGTCACATAGGGTTGCTTTGAGACAAAAGGAAATACTAAGGTATGTGTCCAAAGGGCCAAATAGAAAACTCATTCCAGTCCCTAGTACAAATGAAGATCCCTTGGAGCTTAATTCTTTTGAATTTTACATTATTTACACTCTATATGGGCTATGTCAAGTTCTAGGTTATGATGTTGATAAGAGGATCCCAATTGAAATTATGTGTAGGGAAATGGTCATACATAATCCTATAGTCAATATTGACTATGAATATGTCAGATACCTTGTCAAGGCACTGCACGAGGAGTTAGATAAAATTCAACAAAACCCTAACAAGATTGATATGAAATGATACACAACGATCTATCATTTTATCCTTTATTTCAACTTAGATCAAGTGGATAAAAGGTTGAGATTAGATAAATTTGATAAGCATGGAAACATAAAACCAATTTTGTATTGGACTAGAGCATGGGAAATGAACCACCCATACTGAAGTTTCATGTATATTGAGGATTGGATTGTCAATTCTATACTCAATCTTCTAGGAAAGAAAGATTTCTACAGGTTGTCCCCATTAATGAAGAAGTTGTTGAGACCAAAGGAAGAAATATCTGATGGGCCATACGATCAATAATTGGGGGGATTACTTCTACTTTGATGAATTCACTCCAATAAGAGTCTATGGAGGACCCAAACCACCTCACATGTTTCTATTCTTTGTACTAGATAGAATTACAATAATTGAACTTTTTTGACAATTACTTTTAATTGAAAAAGAATATTTTCAAGGGAAGAAGAGGGGCACTTTTTTTCCCAAGTTGATCATGATTTATGATTTTTTTTAAGGACGTCTCTAGGCTCTTTAAATGTTTTTTTAAGATAGTATAAAATGGATATTGGTTTCCCTAGGAACTATGATATAGAGGGATTCATGAATTAGACATTGCACAAAATGTTAAGAAAGAAAAGATGTTTATGTCCACGAGGCCATATGCAAGGAGGACATTATCAATAATATTTTCAATAAGGCATAGGTACATGAAATTAAATCCAAGTGAAACAATTTGATAATGACTGAAAATAGATTAATTGAAAAGGATAATAACTTTCCTAGTTTCTATCCCAATCTACCTACCATTAAAAGGATTCAAATGATGATGGATAATTATAATAGATTGGTTGGAAAATTTCCATAGATAGAAGAAGAAAGGTCATTGCCATAGGCTCCCACAAAATAAAAAAGAATGAAGGGGATGGTGTCAATAGGCCAACAAGAGGAAGAGGTTATTTCCAACCATGCATGTAGAGAGCCCCCTCAGAAGAGAAAAATAATTGAGCCCTTAGTGGAATACTCTTTTCAATAGAAGAATGGGAACATTGAAGGAATAGATTTGGACCAACCTACTCAGAGGTTGAGTGAAAAGATTAACTGAGGTCTTAGTGATGGAATGAAGTTAATACAAAGATCAACCCATTGAAACAAAATTAGATGAGAGAGATAGTCACAGAATAGTTCCAGCAAGATGATTTGATTAACACTAGGGAGTTTAAAAGTTTTTTGATGAGATTAAAGGGAAGAGAAGTAAATAAATTGATGGAGCAAGAAGGATAGGGCTTAGAACCTGATCAACGTCAATAGGCTGCACTTTCCACATTGCAACAATTGTATCCTAATGAAGTTAAATTAATAGTAGAAGAAGCATGAAAACTAGTCTTAGATAGTGGGATGATGCTACTTCCTTGTTGGGACCTTTATTCCTCATTCATTATTGATCAAATTAGGAATTAGAATAATATTCTATTTTCTTCAAAGTTTGAGTTTGGGAAATTCATGACTAGATCAAGATTTGATCCTAGATCCTAGACTTTGGGAATTAGCACCGATATCACATGATGTGATCAAGGATGGAGGGAACTCAAAAATATCTATCCAATCCTTGTAGCATGAATTACACAATGGAAGCAACAAGAAAAATAGGGAGAAATGAGAGATCAACCTTCTTTATTATCATCAGAAAACCATATACAATGGATCTACACATGCAGTCATACATGCCAAACATAGATGCCCAATTACAATCACAAACCCTTAAAAAATCCTTAGTTACAGCTATAGAAAGATAATCTTATGAAAGTTGCCCCTTTAGGAACAAATACATAATCTTATAAAGTCTTTGTAAATATTAGGTCAGCCTAGAAAGATCACATTTCCCAATAAGAAATAAAATGTATTACAAACAATAAGTCAGGAGCCAAATCATTAGGATCTACTTCCAATGAATGAAATATGAATTGTGATTCCTTAAGTAGGTTAGCCAAAAACATAGTATCATCAAGAAATGAACTATTAAGCTTTTTTGATCGGGAAAACCTTCACGAGATCAGAAAATAAAAAGACTGGCTGCAAACATGAAGAATAATACAGTCTCGCCAAGACTCTACAAGATATCATGCTTGAACTAACCAAATGATCCATGAACCTAGGAGAATCTCCAACACAAATCCATGAACACGCTATAAGTATCACAAAACATGAACATATACACAGAATGATCACATAAAGAAATACCAAGACTGATCAAACAGGAAAACAAATATTTTTGGTTGATGCAAGATTAATGCTAAGATCCCAATATGCTCCTGCATCAGACACCCAAGGTTGTTTGAAAAGTAATCCTCTCACTATTTTGGGGCCAAAGGAAAACCAAAATGGTCAACCTCATCCTGATAAATCTATGAAGAATCTTCTATTGGTATGTCCTTCCATTTGGAAAGATACTCCATATACTTCTTACCTCTTGTACTTCTACCAACTTTACTATCCAAAACCTATTCTATATGATCCATCTGCTTCTTAGGATATTATTGTTCAATATTTGACCAATCAGTACTACTGAAATATGATTCATGCTACTCATACAAGTATGCAACATTGAATAATGGTTATATATCGTGTCTTCTGGTAACTCCACTTCATATACATTCTGTAAATCAAATCTCCTCAAGATGTTACAAAGACCAAATTTCTTCATCCTTAGCTTGTTATAAGTGCCAATAGGAAATCTACCCTTTTGTAAGTATAACATAACTTCATCTCCTACCTGGAATTCCTTATGTCTTTGATTCTTATCTTCTCTCCTTTGATAGGCTTGGTTCATTTTATCCAAATGTTTTCTAACTCCTTCATTTAACGACTTCATAACCTCAACATATTGTTCACCTTCAACACTCTTCTTAACATCATGACATACATCCCTCAATTATGCCACTCCCTTAGTATTAAAACTAGTAACTATCTAAATGGTGTCTTCCATGTTCTCCTATTTACTGAACTGTTATATGCAAAGTCTTCTTGAGGTAAAACTGAATCCCAATTTCCTAGCTTGTCTCCAACTAAACATCTCAACGAATTCCCTAAACTCATGTTCACAACCTATGTATATCCATTGGTCTGTGGATGAAAAGTAGAATTTTACTTCATATTAGCCTTCATCATCCTCCAAAGTCTTCTCCAAAAATAACCAAAAAATCTACTATCACTGTCAGAAACAATTCTTGTAGGTAATCCATGTAATCTCACAATCTTCTTGAACAACAGATCAGCTACATGTACTGCATCTGTAGTCTTCTTACAAGGAGTGAAATGTTTCATTTTAGAAAATTTGTCTACAACCACAAAAACTGTATCATAGCATCTCTGTGTCTTTGGAAAATCAAGCACAAAATTCATGCTGACATCTTCCCAAGGTCTCACCGGTACTATCAAAGGTGTATACAATCCCACATTCTTACTACTATGCTTTGCAATTTGACACACTTTACAACCCTGAAAAAAAATTTGCACATCCTTCTAAACTTGCGGCAAAAAGTAATTCTCACTTACCAAAGCTATTGTCTTGTCAATACCAAAATGTCCTTCCAATCCTCCACTATGTTTCTCCTTAATGAGATTATCTCTCATAGAATTTATGAATATACACAATTGACTACCTTTGAATAACATTCCATCCTGAATAAAATAATCTAACCACTTACTCCTATGTGCAACAATAAGTTCTCTACAAGATTTTTAAGGTTCGGTTAAGTCTGGATCATCCTCATACAATTTTTTTATCACAACAAATCCCAATACTTCTATCTTTATTTCAGTCAACAAATATCTTCTCATACTCAAGGCATCAATAATTCTATTTGAGACACCACTCTTATGTTTCAACACAAATGTATAGCTTTGTATGAACTCAACCCATCTCATATGTCTCTGATTTAACTTACCTTGGCTACTCAAGTACTTCAATTTTTTATGATTAATGTAAAGCACAAACTCCCTAGGTAACAAATAATGTCTCCATTTCATCAATTCTTGCATTATGGCATAAAATTCTTGATCATACACTGAATACCTTCTTTTAGCATCATTCAAATTTTCATTGAAATATGCAATATTCCACCCTTCTTGACTCAAGACAACTCCAATTGCATTTCCACTAACATCACAATCTACTTGAAATAACTTGTTAAAATTAGATAAAGATAAAACCAACTATTTAGCCACCTTTTGCTTTAGAAATTCAAAAATCCTTTGTTGTTCCATGTGTCCACATGAATTCCTTCCTATCTCCCCTCATAATTTTATTCATTGGTCCACAAATTGAACTAAAATTTCTGATGAACTTTCGGTAAAGCCTAGCCAACTCATGGAATGATCTTACCTCTCTAACATTCTTCAGTGTAGGCCACTCAAAAATGGATTTCACTTTCTCATGACCCATCTTCAACCCCTCAGAAGATATTACAAATCCCAAATACACTAATTCCTATTTCATGAAAGTATAATTTTTGAGGTTGATTAGCAACTTCTCCTCCCTTAACTTCTACAAAACTTGTCTAACATGCATCAAATTATCCTCTTTTATCTTACTGAAAATCAAGATATCATCTAAATACACAATGACAAAAAAACCCAAGAATTTCTTTAGAACTTCATTCATTAACCTCATAAAAGTACTAGGTTCATTAGAAAATCCAAAAGGCATTACCAACCACTCATACAATCCTTCATTTGTTTGGAATGTGGTCTTCCACTCATCACCTTCTCTAATTCTAATCTGATGATATCCACTCTTCAAATCTATTTTGGTGAAATATCTATCTCCACTTAAACAATCCTTCAATCATCCATCCTTGGAAAAGGCAACCGGTACTTCATTATGATCCAGTTGATAGCTCTAGAATCAATACACATCATCCATTTTCCATCTTTCTTAGGTGATAATACTACAAGCACTGCACACAAACTCAAAGTTTCACTAATTAATCCTCACTGCAACAAATCTTTCACTTTCCTATTGAGCTCTTCATTATTTTTTGGTTTCATCATATATGCTTCTTTGTTAGGAAAACTAGCCCCCAGTATCAAATCCATACAATGACTAATACTCCTCACAGGTTGTTATCCATCAGGAACATTATGAAATATGATGTTTTCATACGCATTCAACAATCCAATGATTTCTTTTGGGTTTTCTTCTTCTGATACAATCTCCTTAGAATTATTGGGTAGCAAAGGAAAACATAAATTATCATGCCTCATGCCATCCAAGAACTTTCTACCATCTACTAAATAAATCCTTGCAACAGTATACACTTCACTCTCAAGGGTTTCCTCTAAAGGTAACAATTTTTTTTGTATTCCATTAGCAACAATGGTGTATACATTCTTCCTACCATCATGTATAGCTTTCCTATCATATTTTCATGGTCTACCCAACAAGATATGACACACATCCATAGGAATAATATCACACAAAACCTCATCATAATACTTCCCAATATTGAATTCAACTAGGCATTGTTCACTTACGAGTACCTTGTGTTCATCTTGTATCCATGCAATCTGATAGGGTTTTAGATGCTTCAATCTCTACAACTTCACCTTTTCCACCAACTCATCTGAAGCAAGATTATCAAAACTGTCATTGTCTATGACAATGTTGCACACCTTATCTTGTACTTTGCATATGGTTTTGAAAAAATTCTTCCTCTGTAAAGATTCCTTACCTTATTCTCTGTGATATAGGATTCTCCAATTCATCAAGGTTTCTCCTTCCTCTGCTTGATTTTTGTTTACTGATCTAGTGGACTCCACATTTACAAACAATGTTCACATACTTCCTTTTGCATTCTTCTCAGGGTTGCCTTGTTTGCACTCAAAGGATCGGTGCCCTACTTCACCATATTTGAAACAAGTACCACTGAACTTCCTTCTTTCACCACTACCTTGTCCTTCACTACAATAGGAACTCCTATCATTAATCCTATAGAGATAATTATCCTTAGTTTCTAACTAATTCCTGCCTTGATCTGTAGAAGACCTACCTCCTCCAGTATTAGTATTGGATTAGCTTCTCTAAAATCTTCCCCCTCTACCTCTTTTCCTTTCCTCATGCCTTTGGTTCAATTTTTCTTCAGCCTTCAAAGCCCACTTGTAAATCTTCTTCCACACTCCTAATCTATATTAGACTGATTTCATCTTCTATTGACACCCTTAGACTATTAAGGTAGCGAGCAACTTGTTCAGCTTCATCATCTACATGACCAAATTCAGCTTGTACAACTCCTTTGTGCAACTCTTAACACTTAATTCCTTCTGCTTCAAGTTCTGGAACTTCCAAAAAAAACTTACTTGGTAATCTTCAGTCAAAAACTTATCTTTTAATTTACTCTCCATCCTATCCCAAGATTTGATCTTTTCTTTACCTCTTCTCTGTCGATTTATTTGTAAATGCTCCCACCATAAGGATGTGTGTCATTTTAAATTACTGTAGGCATATTTTACTTTTTTCTCTTCAATAGTTCCTTCAAGTTCAAATTAGTTATCCATATCTGTGATCCAATCTATCAATTCATCTGAATCAAGGTTACCATGATAGTCAGGTGGATTAAAATTAAGTCTCATACTAACATTAGTCAAGGATCTGATGAACCTCTTCTCTTCTTGATTCAACTCTGGTTGTGCCTCATTGTTCTCTCCTTCCCTAGTCTGATTCTAATTTTATTCATCTCGTTCTTCATCACTTGAATCTTCTCTCCTTTGAGAAGTTTCCAACTCTTCCATTCTAGCAGAAATTTATCTCAACAAATCTAAGACAATTGGATCTGCATTCCTTTCTCCACCTCTAGCATTTCTCCTATACATTTTCACAATCTTCAACAGTTGTAGGTGGGATCCTTTCTTCTGTCGCCCCACCAGAAAAACCCTAGGTTGAAAAAACTTTCTCTGATACCACTTCATGTAGTCAAGGATGGAGGGAACTCAAAGAGATATTTCTGATCCTTGCAACATGAATTACACAATGGAAGCAACAAGTAAAATAGGGAGAAATGAGAGATAAACCTTCTTTATTATCATCATAAAATCATATACAATGGATCTTCACATGTATTCATACATGCTAGGCATATAGGCCTAATTATAATCATAAACCCTTAAAAAATTCTTTTCTACAACTATAGAAAGATAATC
Organism: Thuja plicata; assembly: GCA_018584345.1. NCBI lineage: Eukaryota > Viridiplantae > Streptophyta > Pinopsida > Cupressales > Cupressaceae > Thuja > Thuja plicata. The sequence goes on from MU226173.1 coordinate 3,175,821, forward strand.
TTATTAAAGCTTCCCCTTTAAGAAAAATCTATAAGCTTATAAAGCCTTCACAAATATTAGGTCAGGACCCAAATCATTAGGATCTAATTCCAATGAATGAAATATGAATCAGGATCTCTTAAATAGGTCGGCCACTTGAATGTAACATCATTGAGAAATGAGCTGTTAAATTTTACAAATTGGGAAAACCTTTGGGAGATCGTAAAATGTGAAGACTGGCCAGAAACATGAAGAAGAGAAAAGTCTCACCAAGAATTTGCAAGATCTCATTCGGGACATAACCAAATGATGCATGAACCTAGGAGAATGTCCAACATAGAGCCATGAACATGATGTAAGGATCATAGGCCCTAAACATATACACAGAACAATCAGAGAAAGAAACACCAAGACTGATCAAACAGGAAAACAAATATTTTTGGTTGATGCAAGATTGCCAAGATCCCAAGATGCTCCTGCATCAACACAAAATCCCCATGTGATTGATATTGGGAGAAAAATAAAAGGCAATTACATTATAAAAATAATAAAGAACACATATATTATAGAGATTGCAAGCATGATGACTCATGTTGCAATGATGAATAAGATAGTGGTTATGGAAAAAGAGAAAAGATTAAAAGAAATGCATACTAATATAATTGAAATGTCTAAAATGTGTAATGAATTATATGTTTAAAATGCATATTTGAAGGAGAAACTGTCATATTACACCATGCGACTCCCTCCACCCAACCCAACTAATCAAAGTGCAGAGCAACCAGATACACAAAAGGCAATTGTGCCTCGGGATATTGTAAGCTAGTTGAATGAGTATATTGACAGGATTAAGGATCTACAAGAGGATGTATTTAAGTAGAGTGTTGGTGTGTTGGCACAAGTTCTTAAGCACAAGGTGTAGAAGTTGAATTTTGAGACCGAGTTGGTGTATGCCAATTATTTTACCCGTGTTCAATCGGGAAAATATTGTTTTGATTATATTTATTTTCTAAATACCTTGTAAATAAAGTGGTCATCTAAATCTATATTAATGGATAAATTAGAGGTTTCTACTTATTATTGGGAGGATATGCCCCCAATAATTATGGAGACCAAGAGAAATATAGATGTTTTTAATTCATTACTGGCATTTTTTAAAGGAAAGGATCAGTTGATAAAGAACAAGGTTCAATCACTCCTAGACCTTGAGCACCCCTTTATTCTAGAAATATTGAATAAGAATAAAAATATGAAAAGTCTGGACATATAGGAAGAGGAATTTGATTTGATCTGTTAAAGTTTGGAGAGAATGATACTTGTAGAAAGAGAAATTAACATGAATGATTTTAATGATATTATTGATAAAATATTCAAATTTGAAAGTAGTTATACCAAGTTTATCTCAAATGCCTAAGCAATAACAGATGAAAGGTGTGGGAGGGTATAACACAAATGGAGGAATTAAATGGTTTTGACTGGCTGACTGATAAGGAAGCTAGAAAGTGGGAAATTTTTACGGGGGGAAAAGAGAAGACGGAACAATTGAATGGAATCCCACAATTTTAGTTTTTTTTTTTGTATTTTTGCAAAGTTTTTATTTTTGTGATGATAGGGCTGATGATAATATGGAAAAGAACAACTAAAAAGGGGGGTTGAATTAGTTGTTCCTATACTTAAACTTCAAAACCCCAACCCTTCAAAAAATTCAAGCATAAGCTTCTAAGATCTGATCATATTAATAAACCATGGAATATAGAAGCATCCACAAATTAGAAACACATCCACAATGCTTGACACAAATATTTTTATCATCAAAACCCTTTAGGGGAAAACCCACGGTGGGGTTGATTACTTGTAATAAGTAAATACCTTGTTAGAAGTATAAAGCTATTACACAAATGGGGAATGCACATGCATTCAGGATCACTTCCTAGAGCTCACTACTCAAATGAAAAGCCTCAGACTACAACCCTAAGGAAGGCTCTTTGTTCTGCAAATGATCACTGCAATGATTTGAGATTTTTGTGAACTGTAAAAATGACATCTACCATATGTCTAATACAGCTCCAATGTAGCACAATGAAGGTCTATGTTAAACCCCTTGTTGAAACACTTTTGATCAGCACTGAATTAGGCTCTTGCTCTGCTCTAAATCTCTAACATTCACATCCACGATCTACACCTTGAGTTTTGCCTAATTTATCATCTTATATCAAGAACTAGGTTGACAAAACCTAATTCTCCAAATCATGCCAAATCTCATGTTTAAAATATATCTCACTACCAAATCATAGCCACAACCTATAACAACCACCTCAAGATCATACATATCCCTAAATTCACACTTTAGCGCTTATGCAACATAATTTACTAGCCAAACCAGCCAAGAACAAAAGATAATAATAAAAATATTATTATTGGCCAAAATTTCCACCAATTTAATCCTTTAGATCCATGTGTATCACCAACTCATCAAGAACATCCTATAGCATCATGGTCAACACTCAAACACACAAATCCACCAAAACCATCGGATTTTCTAGCCCTTTTTTACTGAACCTCAAGAACATTGTCAACAAGGTTATGAGACAATAAAAATATGCTATGTAGACCTTTGAAGTATAAAAACTTTGAATTGAAGACATCTAAGTATGTACCAAACACACTCCTAGATGCACACCAAAAAATTACAACTTGATTGTGCACACCGAAAGCTCTTTTTGTCTTGCTGTCAACACTGTCTGTCACTTTGTCTACCAGTCACCAACTCTGACTTTGTGTCATGACCAAATCTTCATAATATCCTCTAAATCTTGTAGTGAACTAAGTAAAAACCTTATTCAACAATATCCTATGTGTGTGACCTAAAATCTGCAATATCTTATCTCCACTGGACCTTTGAACATCCCATTTCACTGGCTAACCTGCAACAGCTAAGTTAGAAACAAACAAACAAACCTTTTTCTCAATTCCTATGATATGTTGACATTAATGACAACACATCCAACTTCCAAATTTCCAACAAGGGCCACAAATAGACCACAAGGAGGTTAGCCTATTATTTGAATGAAAATATTTCTCATCTCAAATAATGCCACATATGTGCCACACAACTAGGAACATAGTTGATAAACAACTTGAAGGTGATAGGATGAGTTTAGTGCCCTATGCTCTTATCCAACTTATTTTCTTTGTTGGTTCTACATGTATTTTGTGAGAGACACATCACAAGGATGTTACAACTTCTTCGATAGTTGTAGAAATCAGATCTCTTATCCCTTAGTACATTTGGATCAACAGATCTTGCAAGCTTTCCTTCCTCACTAGGATTGGTTAGGGGTAGAATATTTTATTATTAAATTTTGATATTGTGAAGGATTTTAAGCTTGTTGCATTCCTTTTTTTATAAAAGGAATACTTGGATCATGTTTTAAGTCTTCTAAACATTGTTGTCATCTAGAGAGTATAATAGAGTAGTTATAATTTCCCATGGGTTATAGTTAGAATATTATATTTATATATGATTTTTTGATATGAATGGAAATTTGAGTCAGAAGGATCTAAAAATTATACTGTTGTATCCACATTGTACTTTGGTATTTGCATGAATTTGAATATAAAGTATGTTTGTGTTCATCTGTTCACTTTATGTGGATCTGTGTTGATGGTTTCTCTGCTTTCTTTCAAGGAAAGAACTAAATTATCAATGGTGTTAACAGTGAATGTGAGAGTAGGGTTTGGATTTTGAAGTATGAATGTATGGTGATCTGGGTCTTATAAAATGCTAGGCATAATTATATGTATTAAAAAAAGTTGTTATTTATAGATGAAAGTTCATGTGGAGTATCTTATTTAACTCTATTGTCCAATAAGATAAGGCACTATTCTAGGATACTCTTAGGGTTACATTTGTGTAGAAAAATTTAATTCAAATCTCTTTCATTTTCTCATTTTAAGAGTAAGGTTAAATTATAAACCTCCCCCATTTATGATTACATGATACATTCCAAGTAATATAAATAAAGGGGAATTGAATTTTATGCCCTTGGTATGACATCATTGGGAATCTTCCATGTTAGATATGAATATCTAAAAATGCTAAGTCATAAGGTTAATCAGGGTATACCCGTCAATTTTGGTAGATGCTTGAAGAGTAGAAGGTTAATAGACCTTGTTTGTTAGCCTTTAAGCCTATTTGTCTAAAGATAGGGGATGAAAACCCTTCGAACTTTCTACTAATTTGGTTGTAGACATTAATACTATTCATAGTTAATATTTAAACATTACACTTTATGTTCTTATCACTTCATTTATTTTTTTATCCTTCCCAACAATAAAGGGTTTGTGGTTCTTTGTATCCACCTTAACAAATGTAGTACATATTTAGTTTGAAAGGTTTTAAAATATTGAAAAATCTTTCTAGAGAGCTTTAAAAGTGTTGCAAAACCTTCACATTGACACATCACCACCATAGTTTAGCTCCCACTTTAAGATAATATTTCTTCCCATTTCAAAAACCCATTAGCACAAAGAGCCAACTTCTAAAATCCCAAGTTTATTTCACAAGATGCAATGGGTCGCATGCCTATGAAACTTCCCGACTGCTCTTATTTAGGTGTAAGCCTCTTTCGGAACAAAAATATTTTCTAGCACACCTGGTGGGACCAAGTTTGGATTATTATCACAAAATATTTAGTGTATTCTTTATTATTTTATGCTTAAAAATAAATAATTAGAGTACTTGTTGAAGCCATATACACATGTGACTCAACTAGAACAAAGAATTATCAACCCTCCTACTTGATCATTTCTCTACCTCCTCCTCCTAAAATCTAAAACTATTTACATGTCTAATAATTTTTATATGAATTTCAATGTGATATCAAGGATATCAAAGAAGAAAGATCAAGGCACCATGATCAACTCTCCCAACATACTCAGAAGTAGTGTCAAGTGGAAAAATCAACTACCTATCAATGAATATAAAGAATGAGGAAGATACCATCCATTTTCTAGAGGAATTTATCCATGAACAAGTTGTTTCTAAAATGAAAGATCATTTTTCTCTCTCCTTTGAAGGGACTCAATTTTCTTACTGTCACATGCCTGAAAAAATATCCTTGTTCAATGGTGGCCCCATAGTATGGAGGTCGGAATGATTTAGTAACCAAGATCAAGATACTTTTATGAGGCTGTGTGTACACTCAAGCCTCAAACCTCTCAAGAGATGGAAGATTCTAAACCTCACTAAAAGAGAATGGCATCCATTATTTTGAACAATGTAGAATGGAGGAGTCTAACTGTTTCCTCAAAGATATCCCTTCTTCTTTTAGGAAATAAGAGAGAAAACCCACTCAAGAAATGGAAAAATTTAAAGTAATGATGGAGACAAAGTACAACCCTGACCTTAAGGTCCTTGAAAAATATTATTATGAAGGGAATGGAGAAACCCTCCCTTTGAAAGATATAAGAAATGAGAAAAATTTGAATGCATATTCAGCCCAAGATAAATCTAGCATCAAGGATAGTGACACATAATTTTAGGATGACCTAGAAATTTTTGGTCATTCCTTAAAGACAACCCATTGCCTATAGAGATGAAAAGTAGGAGTCACTATGAGAAAGATACACATCTAAAGTCATCATTTTCAATATGTAGTGGGGAAAAGTGGTAAATACTTGTCCTAATTTTAATGACAAATGCTCTTTGTCTACGCAGTGGTTCCCCATTAGGTACCTAGTAGAAAAATTGGCTCACCGTCATTCGTGTTTGCATAAAAATATAAGGATAGTTTGTTAGTGGTAATTCAATTCCTCCATGTGTCATTATGAAATAATTCTATCAGTAATGATTATATCATTTTTCCTAATGTGTCAAAAAACTTGAAGCATGATTGTTCACTTCCAATTCCTCCCCATCATGTTGTTAGAATATATGAGAAAGCGTTGTCAATGGTTTTCATTGATGTCAAAATCTTCACACCAACACTCTGGCAATATCAATTGGCAGTTGGAAATTTTGGTTATGTACCTATTGGTTATCAATTATGCAATAGGAGTTTTGGTTATACTTAGGATAGGTTTAGCGTGAACATCTTTTGTGTTCCTGGTACTCATTTTCAGTGTACACTATCCTACTCATGGTCTATTTATTTTGGTGCGTTGGCATACTTTCAGTGTCATGTTTTACATGGACAATTCTATCAATTTTTGGTACGTTTGTTGGCTATAGAGTTTCTATAGGTATCTATAAAGTTGTGCAAGCTCATCAGATACTTTTAGTATATTGGCTACAACATATAATGATCTATTTGTGGCCACACCTTTTTGGTCTTGGTTGTGGTATCTCTTGGAAAATATAAAACACATTGTAACATCTTAATTGTGACCCATTTATGGGTCGTAGTGTAGTGTGTAATGGGTCTTATGAATCAGTGCTATGTAATAATGTAATTGTAATCCTTTAGCATTGGGGTAGTGACACATTTGGTGTGAAGCCGACATATGTAAGATCAAATATTGGTATAAATAAAGAAGAACATTTTTGTATCTAAGAGGGTTTGTGTGTCTTATGTAGTATGTATGTGAAGTGACTAAAAATCCATGCGAAAGAGATTCATGTTTGTGCAGAGTAGCATGTTGGCCTTAGTGGTGGATTTTATCTCTCTTCACATCTTCTAGTAGTGAGCCCCTGTGTATTGGCAACGAGCATTAATATTATAGTAGTGAGACTTATTGTACCTGCAATGAGTAGTACAGGTAGTGAATAATTGTAAAAATCACCATAACGGTGTCGCCTTAACAACTATTTTAAATTTCATGAGACTTAGCTTCTCTTTGGTTTCTATGTAAAATCCTAGTGTTCTTTGTGTCAGTGTTTCTCTGTTCTTAATGCTTACAATTTATGTGGATGTTTGATGTTCTTAATTGAAAAATCTAAATTGTTAATATTATTGATTAAGAGTTGACCGACATAAGAAAAGTATTATAAGTTGTGTTGGATAACTGATTCACCCCCCTCTTAGTTATTCAACATGATCAACAATTGGTATTAGAGCTTGTTCCCTTGAAGATAAAGCTTAACTACTTGAGGGAGATCTTGGTTGCTCGAATATATGGAAGGAGGTTTCTACACTAAGGAAGATTTTCATATCATGTTGAGTGACATTGAAGATACTAAATCATAAAATGAGGAGCTAAAGGAAAACCTAAAGGAAGCAAATAATTGCATTGCAAAGTTAAGAGAACATATTAAGAAGTTTAAAGATAGACATAAGGAGCTCAATCAAGAACTAAAGAAATCCATGCAAAAAATTTTAGAGATGGAATGGGAGCTAACTAAACTGGGAAAACCAAAAGAGGTTTCAGCAAAGCTAGATCCTAAATCTAAGATGGAAGAAGATCTCATCGAAGCTGGATCAAATCACAAGTCAAAGAATACCTGGATAACAAGATTTTAACTTGAAAAGGCATTAAAAGACTAGCAAAGAAACTGAAGAAATTTTTTAAGAGATATTAGGAAGAGCTCATAAAAAAATGAGAACCTAAAACTAGAATTGGAAAGGCTAAAGGCTGAAACAAAAGCATGTAAGAGTAGTACTATCCTAGATCAATTAGTATCATTTGTTGGAAAGTGTGCAGTATATGACTATCCTTATATTTTCATTAATGGAAATACACTCATCTGGAAAGGTTTCTTGGTATGAAGATGTATTTCGGATGATCAGCTAAGTGAAAAATGCCTAAGTATAGAGACATTTCACAGTATACAGTTGAACAGTTTTGGTTGGCAAGCACAATATACTCATCAAGATGGCATGCAAGCTTAGGTACACGATATATGGGATGTACTATATCTTTTGTTGTGGTCACTATATTTTAGGCTATGTCTGATGAAAGTTACAATTTGGTGAAGTCATGTGAGTACAGTGTATAGTGTTAACATGACATGTGAGTGGAAGTGACATTTGGGGACACAACTTTAGTTATTTTGTTAATATTTTTTTGGTTTATGATAGGTCCTCGCCTATCTTGGTTGATGAATGTTCAAATTTTATTTATCTTATTATGGGTCAAGTATGGATACATGTTTTGTGAAGAATTAGTGAGTCGACTAAGAAATAAAGTTGATCAAGTGTGTGTGTGTGTGTGTGTGTGTGTGTGTATATATATATATATATATATATATATATATATATATATATATATATATATATGAACCTTTTGGGCTACGAAGTGTATTGATGTGAAGTATGGATGGATAATGGCAGACTAAGTGGAGATTCTATGATTATTGTTACTAGCTTAAACTGCAATTGATTTTGCATAGAAAATTCTACTACAAATCATTTTTACTATTGTAAAACATCTCTTAGTAATCTAAATAGTGAGATCCATTGTATCACCCCTAACAGGGTTTATCCCTTAATAGGGATTTTTACTAAATATAATATTCATCTCCTAACAAAGACATTATACTCTTAGTGCATTATTTATGGGTACCATCTCCACTGGGGTTTTCTCTTGGCCAGGGTTTCCTCGACAACAAATCATGGTGTTATGAGTTATTTTCTTTGTGTGTATGTTCTTGTTATTCAGTTATTGCATGGTTAAGATTCAAATGGTTGAGATTAACTAGAAGTGCTGCAACACTGATTCATCCCCTCCCTCTCAGTGTTTCTTGATCCTAACAATTGGTATTAGAGCTTGTGGCCCTTGGAGATAAAGCCTAACAACTTAAGGGAGATCGTGATGGATTCAAGCAGTTGGGAAGAAAATATTGAAGCAGCACTTGAAGACCTGGATAAGGTTAATGCTGATAATGTAGAATTAAAGTTCAAACTGAGAAGAGATGAATATTACATCAAGAATATTAAATAGAAGCTTTAATTATCAAGGAACAAAAGACAAGAACTTGTGGAAAAGATACAAAAGGAACCTAAAAATGATTCATTATATCTGATTGAACAAATTAAGCAGGAAAAGGAGGCATTGAAACATGAATGTGAAGTTACTACTTTATAGATGTCTAAGGAAATTCTGAAAGAGAAAGATGAAAAGAGTATACTTGAAGAGACCTTGAAGAGTGCAAATTTATAGATGGGAAAAATGCAACTTGAAATTGATGATGTCAGACTCAAGTATTAGGAGTAAGAAAAGTACATATGCATCATTAAAGGAGAACTTGTCAAGGCAAATAATCATATTAAAAAACTTCATGCGAGCAATGAAAAAATTGATGAACATGTAGAGAGACAAAAACCTAAAGGTGACAAGATAGGAGTTGGCCTTAATGAAGCTAAATGTTCCATATATCAAGAAGAGAAATCATAAGACAAAGAAGAGCAAGCACCAAATCAGGACGAAGAACCTAAAAAGGAAGATCAAACCATTCAAATGCAGATGTTTTGAATGCAACAAATTTGGTCACATGAAAAAGGATTGCAAAAGTAAAAATGTCCCTAAACCTTTTTCTTGCTATTTCTTAAATTTTTAGGCATACGAAAATAGAATAAATGAATGTAGGAAACCAGATGAAAGATGGAAGAAACAGGATTATGTTAGACAACCTGTTGTGAACAATAAAATTGCATGTTACAAATGCAACAATTTTGGGCACATTACAAGGAACTGTAAGTTGCAGGTTAATCAGAACAGGTCACAGTCTAAGAGACCACTTGTTACTTGTTTTAAGTACAACAATGAAAGACACATAGAAAATTTTTGTAGGTATAATGGATTGTTAGAATGAATTTAGAATAACTGAGAGGGGGGGTGAATCAGTTATCCTCAGGTCTAGATGTGCCCATTTATACTTTCTACCAATTTGAACAATTCAGATTTGCTCGACAGCAGTAACATGAAAGTGTGCAGTTTTACTGTACTAATGAAATAAGCTTGAAGAAACTTAACAGTAAAATACAACATAAAAATTCACACACTTTGACACCATGATTTAACATGGAAACCCAATATGGGAAAAACCACCAGTAACATGATACCAAAATTTTCACTCTTCTAAAGTGAGCTCTGTAAGGAGCCAACCCTGTTAAAGGTTACAAAACAAACTGTCAAATGTGACCTGGTTAAAGGATTTAATCACCCTGTCAGGAGTGGCCTTGTTAGAGGACTTAGAACATTCCAATTTGAATGTCACCTTACTCAAAGGATTTATACAATGACTGTTAGGTCAACCTAGTTAAAGGATTTGAACTGATACAATGGTTAGAAAGTAATCAGCAGGTGTGATCTGATTCATACAACTTACTTTTCAAATCAAGATCCAATTCACCTCTAATGCTAATTCACTGAGTGGTCTCCATTCTCAATTCAATCTTCAGATCTTCTTGGAAATCCGTCAAGAAATCTCTCTCTACTTCTCTGCTCAGCCTTCTTTGCTTAGATCTTGATAGTCAGTCAATTAACCATGCAATCCTTCTTGCATACTCTGCATACTCCACTCTCTTGGCTACATCCATGAATAACCCCTTGAAGTTATCATATACCTCTTCATCTAGGTCAGATACATCTTTTTTTGCTTAATCAAGATCGTAGATCTTAGGTTAGGTCAGATCTAACAGATCATTCCATCATTACATTTAATTTATTTCTCCATTACAATCACCATTTAAATCTTGAATCCATGTGTTAATAAAGGTTTCCCGTGCATTTAATTAATGATGACTAAAATTAAATATCCATAACAAACTTCACATATTCCAATAATTTCAATAATGCCAGCCAGAGATCTCAAATCTCATCAATTACCAAAATATTTTTGCTCGGCCAACATTGTGTTCTTTTTCTCGGTCAGCTCTGTATTCCTTGACATTTCACTAGTGCTCGACCATCACTGGCTTCGCTCAGCATCAACTTTGCTTTGCTCTATTAGTGAAAGATAAACAACATATTACTTTTCCAATGTGCCAAATGATCAAGTACCCTTTGTTTACTCATAACTCAATTGTTTCCCTCTGTCTTCTTATTATCCTAATCTTCACATCAATAGATATGGTACTCAAACAAATAGAAATAGTCTCACCAGTTAAGGTTTGACATCAATGAAAAAACAAAAAAAAATTCCATTATAGCTTTCAAAACAATCTTTCCAACATTCTCCCTCTTTGGCATTGATGGCAACGCTAAACAATAAAACAATAATCTGCAACCATAGTTACCATACAATCCAAAAAGTTCATGTGTTCCTTGTATGAACAAATTTTCATTATTGTCCTTAGCTCATTCTGATTCTCATCTTGTAAAAATTTTCTCCCTCTGTGCCTGTGATCACACTGATGTTTTTCTATTTTTGTTCATCAATCTCTTTTTCTCTAAGTAGTAAACTCTTCCTGTATCTTTCTCAATATAATTCTCCCTCTTTTAGTAAACTTCTCCCTCTTTGACAACAATGCTAAAGATGTTGTCATCTTCATCATGCATATTCTTCTTGTTCAAAACTTTGTATCTTTTTGTTCCTGTCATCTTTCTTATGACTGATACACTTTTACTATCCCTGTCTATCTTTCACAACTTTAGGCAGCATCCTAAAGTGTGACAGCATGTGCATCAATGTGAAAAATATTATGAATATGACATTTGATGCAACAGTACCATTCTAAACTAATTAACCTCAGTTAGGGGTATCACCCCTAATTTACCTCATAGATACTCATGAGCATCGTTGGGTAGTGCCTTTGTAAATATGTCTACTAACTGTTCCTTAGTGTTCACATACTCCAGTCTCACTTCCTTCTTCTGAACTAGCTCCCTCAAGTAATGATACTTGATAGCTATATGCTTTGTCTTAGAGTGCATTGAAGGGTTCTTAGAAATAGTAATGGCACTCATGTTATCACAATAAATGACAACTGGTTTTGTGATCTCTTCTTTCATACCTTTCAGTAGTATCTTCAACCATACAATATTAGAGCAATTAACTATTGTTTCCACATACTTGGCTTCAGCTGTAGATTGTGTGGTACAGTTCTGTTTCTTTCTTATCCATGAAACAAATATTTTCCCTAAAATAAATGCTCCTCCTGTGGTGCTTTTTCTATTATCAACATTTCCAGCCCAATCAGAATCAGTATAGACTCTAAGTTCAAATTTATCATTCCTTTTGTAATACAAACCATAGTCGTTTGTTCCTTTCAAGTATCTCAAAATCTTTTTTACTGCCTGTGTGTGTGTATTTGGGTACCTGATGAAAACAACACAAACACTCAATAGATCATTGCATTAGTCCAAATGGTTAGATAAAACATTCAAAACCACTAATATCGGCCTATTGCCTTCTAACTAGAAAGAGTGTAATTCATAACATACTAGCCCTCAGAATATGCTATAAATCAGTGACC
>MU226173.1:3206797-3209297 GCA_018584345.1 Thuja plicata
TAACTCCCATGAGAATGAATGCCACCATTCATAAGTGTGTGAGGCCAAGTGTGAGATTCCTCATAAGGAGGAATAAACTAAATTACAAATAAGTATTTTTCCTCACTTATTCTATTAGAGGAAAAAAATAAATATATTAGGATACCTTGACTTATATCCTAATATATTAGAACAAGAAAAGAAGAAAAGATCTAACCTTGGTTTATAAGTACACCAAGGAAAGATTACAACTTCTAACAACACTAGGTGCATATCCATACCATAGCTCATAAGGTGTAGCATTTGTACCTTTCTTGACTTGTACTCTGTTCAGGGTGTAGACTGATGTTCTTACAGCTTCTCTCCAATATTTTTGTGCAATATTTTTCTCCATCATTAGTGTTATGGCACAATCCATGATAGATCGATTTCTTCTTTTAGCTATACCATTCTATGGTGGAGTCCTAGGAGTGGACATTTGTCTCTTTATTCCTCTGTCATTGCAAAACTTGTTAAAATCATTAGAAATAAACTCGCCTCCTCTGTCAGATCTCAGACTCGTAACTGTCTCTTTTTCAACTTTTTTCCATGTGCCACTTAAACAACTGGAATGCATCAGATTTTTCCTTAAGAAACATAATAGTCATCATTCTTGAGTAATCATCAACAAATCAAAAAAAAATATTTGTGTCCCCAGTAAATTTTCTCACCAATAGGTCCACAAAGGTCAGTATGAACCAATTCTAGAATTTCCTTAGAAGTATGAGTTTTGCTCTTAAAACTAGATTTGGTCATCTTTCCCGATTGACATTTCTTACATATTGCATTTTTTAGGTTTCTTTAACTTAGGTAGCCCTCTAACCTTTTTTAATTTGCTTATGCTTACCAAGTTATCAAATTTTACATGACACAACCTTTTATGTCATAACCAAACATCACTATATTGTGCAAACAAGCATGTCTCATCAGCTAAGTCTAGATAAAATAGATTACCTTTTGTCTGCTCACCACCTCCAACTAAATATCCATTGGCATCATAGATCTTTTCTTTCCTGTGATGGAATTCAACTCTATAACCAAAAGTATTCAGCTGTGAAACACTCAATAAGTTATGCTTAAGATCATCAACCCAATATACATCATCACATCTAATTTGGTCAGTCAATTGAATTGATCCTTTCCCTTTGATACAACATGGTGTATCATTTCCAAATTTAACATAACCACCTTTACGCTGATCTAAGGTTTCAAATTTATCTTTATCACCGGTCATATGATGTGAGAAACCACTATCAATAATCCAATGATCACCTTTGCTTATATAAGAAATTAGTGCAGTTTTCTCATCATCATCAGAATCATCTTTCATTGCAACATACACAACTTGTTGGATATTTGATCATGTGCAAATAATTGATTGTATGTTTTTCATTGATGACAACATATAATATACAACAGGTATCCTATATTCAATTATCAGTACAGATGTTTTGGAGCTATGCATGTTTATTTCCATGGTGTATACATGTTCTAGTTTCTATGTGCATTCACGCCAAGTCAGATATGCAGTTTCAGTTTAGTTATGATTAATCAGTTATGGTAGTTACAGTTTCTGAAGTTTATCTATTAAGAGTCAACATAAATATAGTGTATCTTGAGTTGCACCTATCTTTAGGATATGCGTGTTTGTATTCATGTTTATTTATGAGTTAAAGATAATTATCCAAAGGTGCCAAACGTGTTTCAACAGAATCGTAATGTTAGAGTTAATTTGGTGAAGCCAACTTTGTGAAGCGTCGCGTCTATTCAATTTGAGTTGCGCGGTCCTAATTTGTATTGCATGCTTGGTTGAGCTGAAAATGAATTTTATGAAGTGTTTCTAGATACCGTCGTGACCTTATCCTTGGTGAAGATACTTATAGCAGTTTAGTTATGTTCACTACCTTATCCTTGGTGAAGATACTTATAGCAGTTCAGTTATGTTCACTAAGTGTCAAAAATGAAGTGAAAAAGAAAAGACAGAGAAGAGCAAAAAGTCAAAGAGAATAAGTTGAAGATCCATGTGAAGATATAGAAGTTGATTGCAATTCATTGGAACTGATCAAGACAACAGGTCTACTCAAACAGTTCATTTACCAGATATAGTGTATATCTGTTATACTGAAGGTTGTAGCCTTCACCATCTTAGCAGTGAGTTATTGAATAGTGATTCCTCACCCTTAACAAGGTTATCTGTAAAAGACTCCTAACAGGGTCTGACCTTTAACTAGGGCTTTGTACTTCTTTCATTGTAAAGATCAACTCCTAATAGAGTTGTAAGATCTTCTAACAGGGATCATTATAAACTAGTGTAGTTATTTGTGGGTGCTAATTCCCACCATGGTTTTTGCCTATTTGGTTTCCTCGTAATCAAATTGTTGAGTACTCTATTGTGTTATCTAAATATGCATTTAATTTATATCAAATTACATTAAGGAAAGAGAAAATAATTAAATTGACTGATAACTGATTCACACCCCCC
>MU226173.1:3214297-3264858 GCA_018584345.1 Thuja plicata
TCAAATACTTTCTTGGATTGAATGTAAAACAAACAGACAAAGGCATATTCATAAATCAATCTAAGTATGTGAAGGAGATATTAAAGACTTTCAAGATGGAAAATTGCATACCAGTAAGCACCCCCATGATAACAAGATGCAAGCTTTCTAAAGATGATGATTCCATAGCAGTTGACAAGACCCTATACAAGTCTATGATTGGAAAACTCATATATCTCACTCAATCTAGACCTGACATCTCTAATGCAGTTGGCATTATTGGAATATTTGCACCTGAACCCAAGCAAAATCATCTAATGGCAATAAAAATAATATTCAGATACCTAAAGGGAACTATAGACTATGGTTTATGGTATCCTGACTCAGAGAACATACAAATTCATGTGTATATAGATGCAGATTGGGTAGGTTGTGTTGATGACAGAAAGAGCACATTAGGAGGAGCAGTATTTCTTGGAGATAGGTTGGTCACTTGGACAAGTAAAAAACAAAATTGTAACTCTCAATCAATAGCAGAAGCTGAGTATGATGCAACAACATTTAATTGTTCAACAATGGTTTGGATCAAACATATGACTAAGGACTTTGGTATTCAGATTGATTATCCTATTTTTATTCACTGTGACAACACCAGTACTATCAATATGTCAAAGAACCCTGTGATGCATGCAAAGACAAAACACATTGAGATCAAATATCACTTCCTAAGAGAAAAATTTGTAGACAAAGAAGTAAAGTTGGATTATGTAAGCACTAAAGAACAACTAGCAGATATTTTTACAAAGCCTCTATCAAAAGATAATTTTGAGTATCTTAGGGAGAATTTGGGAGTAACTCCCTTTCCTGAGTCTAATTAGAACTTACCGCAAGAACATCAGTCCTTAGTGACTGATGAATGGTTGAATACTCTACTTCTTGAGTAGTACCTATGCTTAATGTTGTTTAACACCCTTTGTCATTGATGTCAAAGGGGGAGTATTAGTGAGGGGGAGCATATACTCTGGGGGAGTATATAGAGAAGAAGTAGTAAAGAGGAACCTTTTATGAGGATATTGAGAAGATTGTAAAAAGAAGGAAGACACTTTGATTTGATGATATCATATGTTGCCATCAATGTCAAAGCGGGAGATTGTTGGAGATTTTCTCATGTGCAAATAATTGATTGTATGTTTTCCATTGATAAAAACATATAATATACAGCAGGTATCCTATATGAAATTATCAATATAGATGTTTTGGATCTATGCGTGTTTATTTCCATGGTGTATACATGTTCTAGTTGCTATGTGCATTCACGCCAAGTCAGATATGCAGTTTCCGTTGAGTTATGATTAATCAGTTATGGCAGTTACAGTTTCTGAAGTTTATCTGTTAAGAGCCGACGTAAATACAGTGTATCTTGAGTTGTGCCTATCTTTGGGATATGCGTGTTTGTATTCATGTTTATTTATGAGTTAAAGATAATTATCCAAAGGCACCAAACTTGTTTCAACAGAATCATAATGTTAGAGTTAATTTGGTGAAGCCAACTTTGTGAAGCGTCGCGTCTATTCAGTTTGAGTTGCGTGGTCCTAATTTGTATTGCATGCTTGGTTGAGCTGACAAGGAAGTTGATGAAGTTTTTCTAGATACCGTCATGACCTTATCCTTGGTGAAGATACTTATAGCAGTTTAGTTATGTTCACTAAGTGTCAAAAATGAAGTGAAAAAGAAAAGACAGAGAAGAGAAGAAAGTTAGAGAGATTAAGTTGAAGATCCATGTGAAGATATAGAAGTTGATTGTAATTCATTGCAACTAATCAATACAGTAGGTCTACTCAAACAGATCATTTACTAGATATAGTGTATATTTGTTATACTAAAGGTTGTAGCCTTCACCATCTTAGCAGTGAGCTATTGGACAGTGAGTCCTGACCCTTAACAGGGTTATCTGTAAAAGACTCCTAACAGGGTCCGACCTTTAACCAAGTCTCTGTACTTCTTGAATTGTAAAGATCAACTCCTAACAGGGTTGTAAGATCTTCTAACAGGGATCATTATAAAATAGTGCAGTTATTTGTGGGTGTTAATTCCCACCGGGGTTTTTTCCTATTTGGTTTCCCCATAATCAAATTGTTGAGTACTCTATTGTGTTATCTGAATGTGCATTTACTTTATATAAAAATACATTAAGGAAAGAGAAAATAATTAAATTGACTAATAACTGATTCACCCCCCCACCCCCCCCCCCGCTCTCAGTTATCCTTGGGACTATTCCAACACAACTTCTATATCATTTTCATCAAATTTATCGGATTCATTTTTAGAAGCTTCTTCAGCTATATAGCAGGATTTCTTACCTTTCTCTTTGTAATCCTTGTACTTCCTAAAGTCTCGGTCATCCTTCCTATCTTTATACTTGTTGTCCCTTCTTTCATCTTGGTCATTCTTATCAGGACATCTTGCAGCAATATGACCAACCTTGTTACATGAAAAATAGATAATAGGAAGTTTACCTTTGAATTTTCCTTTTCCTCTGGATAGTCTTCTTTCCATAAGTGCCTCAAGTTCTTCTAGATCATCATCAGAAGTGTCATTGTCACTATCCACACATTTATTTCCTTTGTTTGATTTGGTGAGGACCATCTGGGACTTGAATGCAGATTCAATGGCTTGTGCAGTATAGTTATCAAAGTTTGACATCTCAAATGCGGTAAGTCTGCCTACCAGAGTCAAATTGTTGTTAGGAGTACATCTCAATTTCTAAATTGTAGATACTCTAATAGCATAAATAGGAAGAAGTGTTCTTAGTACCTTTCTCATGATGGTGTTATCATCAATGGTTCCTTTAGCTCCTCTAATAGCATTTACAACTTACTTTATCCTACCATAATATGAAACTATATTTTCTCCTTCTTGCATTTTCATTTCATCAAACTTACCTCTCAAGCTTTCAGATTTGGCTCTTAACACATTTGTGTCTCCTCCATAGATGGTTTCAAGGGCATCCCATATTTTCTTTGCATTTGTACATTACTTTATGTCTTCAAACTCATGATAGTTTAGGGATGATGCAATCTCCAACATTGCTTGATTATGTTCTTGATTTTCTCTTAAATGTGCAGCATTGAGAGTTCCTCTAGGTCCTATGTATTCTTGATCAACATGATGTTTAGTAGAATCACCAACACTATCTAAGTGAAATTTCATCAAAATTTGTCATGTAGGAAAGTTATCCTTGTTCAACTTTGGTACATCCCTTTTATACATCTTGATCTTTTGCTCCAAGTACCTTCAAACTCTTTCAAGAGAACTCAGTTCTTATACCAATTGTTAGAATGAATTTAGAATAACTAAGAGGGGGGGTGAATTAGTTATCCTGAGGTCTAGATGTGCCCATTTATACTTTATACCAATTTGAACAATTTAGATTTGCTCGGCAGTAGTAACATGAAAGTGTGCAGTTTTACTGTACTAATGAAATAAGCTTGCAGAAACTTAACAGTAAAACACAACATAAACATTCACACATTTTGACACCATTATTTAATGTGGAAACCCAATATGGGAAAAACCACTAGTAACATGCTACCAAAATTTTGACTCTTCTGAAGTGAGCTCTGTAAGGAGCCAACCTTGTTAAAGGTTACAAAACACATTCTCAAATGTGACCTGGTTAAAGGATTTAATCACCCTATCAGGATTGGCCTTGTTAGAGGACTTAGAACATTCCAATCTAAATGTCACCTTGCTCAAAGGATTTATACAATGACTATTAGTTCAACCTGGTTAAAGGATTTGAATTGATACAATGGTTAGAAAGTAATCAACATGTGTGATCTAATTCTTACAACTTACTTTGCAAATCCAGATCCAATTCAGATCTAATGCTAATTCACTGAGTGGCCTCCATTCTCAATTCAATCTTCAGATATGCTTGAAATATATCAAGCAATCTCTCTCTGCTTCTCTGCTCAGCCTTCTTTGCTTAGATATTTCCAGTCAGTCAATTAACCATGTAATCCTTCTTGCATACTTTGCATGCTCTGCTCTCTTGGCTACATCCATGAATAACCCCTTGAGGTTGTCATATACCTCTTCATCTCGGTCAGATACATCTTTTGTCACTTAATCAAGATCGTAGATCTTAGGTTAGGTCATATCCAACAAATCATTCCATCATTACATTTAATTTATTTCTCCAATACAATCACCATTTAAATCTTGAATCCATGCATTAATAATGGTTTCCTGTGCATTTAATTTATGAGGACCAAAATTAAATATCCATAAAAAACTTCACATATTTCAATAATGTCAGCTAGAGATCTCAAATCTCATTAATTACCAAAATATTGTTGCTCGGCCAACACTGTGTTCTTCCACTCGGTTGCCTTTGTATTCCTTGGCATTTCACTAGTGCTCGGCCATCACTGGCTTCGCTCGGCATCAACTTTTCTTTTCTCTATTAGTGAAAGATAAACAACATATTACTTTGCCAATGTGCCAAATGATCAAGTACCCTTTGTTTACTCATAGCTCAACCATTTCCCTCGGTCTTCTTGTTATTGTAATCTTCACATCAATAGATATGGTACTCAAAAAAATAGCAATAGTCTCACCAGTTAAGGTTTGACATCAATGAAAAAACAAAAATTGTTTCCATTACATCTTTCAAAACAATCTTTCCAACATGGATATGTTAACAATAGAATACCACCTATAGGTAGAAGGAAAAATGTTGGTGATATTGGCAAGACCTTAGAATACTACATGGATGAGTTCAACCACCATTTTGTGAAGGAAGGAAGCAAGGACATTGATAAAGTGTGAAAATAGAAGAATTGAAGTGAATCTAAGGGTCAAGGAGAGTCACTAGATGCTACTGGATCTTTTCCTAATGTTAGCATTACTACATCAGTTTAAGTGGCCAAGCATGGCCTTAGGCGGAGCTTTGGGACTAAACTAGTCTATTATCTAGCACTTGAGTTAATAGAATGAAATAATGTGAGGATGGCTATAGGTACAAGGATATGTGTAGAAGCTACATCAATAATTGTGAAGTCAGAAAGATAAAATAGTTTCATCGCCTAGAACTTCATGGTTGACTAGGAATGAATTTTTTGAAGTGCATTGGGAAATGTGTAAGAAGTACATTGCAAGATATAAGTGGGCATAGTTAG
This sequence comes from Thuja plicata, assembly GCA_018584345.1. Classification (NCBI taxonomy): domain Eukaryota; kingdom Viridiplantae; phylum Streptophyta; class Pinopsida; order Cupressales; family Cupressaceae; genus Thuja; species Thuja plicata. The sequence continues at coordinate 3,219,460 of MU226173.1, forward strand.
TCATTTTGGTCACCATTTGAGAAGTTTGGGAAGAGAAGAGAGAAATCTTGGTGATGGTTTGAGGAATTCAGTGGTCGTGTGGTCTACAAACCCTAGTTTGGCGTAAAAGGTATTTAGATTTGTTTGTGAGCTTGATTCTCAGTTTCAACAGTTTGAAAACATGGATGTACCTTAGATCTTTTATGTAAAGAATAGAAATAGGTATAGATTTAAGAAATATCTATTTAAATCTATGGTAGATGGCACTGAGGGTGTGTTCTCATAAACCCCATATGAATTATTCAATGTAGAAGATATTAGGGCATATATTGACCGCAAGTTGGATACCATAGGAAACATTGAGATGCACAAGGAGCTAGTAAGAATGATGAATGATGATGGAAGTCTAAAACCTACCTTCGCAAAGCTTTGAAACCTAAATATTCTATAGATGACTGAATTCCATGAGTTTGATGAATGTGAATGGATAAATATTATGCTGAGAAGGATACATGACCAGTTATTTTGGATAGGAGACAAACCAGTAAAGATTTCCAAGGAATTAATCCACTTGGTGACTTGACGTGACAATGCAAGCAAGATCCCTATTGTGGAAAAGAATACCAAGAAGGAGGTTGAAATCCTAATTGAATCTAAGTGGAACAAGCGTGCTATGACCATCACAGACATTAAGAAGAAGGCGTGAGACTTATTTCCATGATTCTTGGCTACAAAATGCATTGTAGTAGTCGAATAAACTCTATATCAGTAGATATATCTTGATGGCCTATAAGATGGTTTCCTGAGAATAAGCATTATGATGTGAGTTAAATTTTGAGGCTACAACTGTTGGACAACCTGAGGAAAATCAAGTGTGATAGGGAAAGCTCCTTCAGGTTTGGATCCTTGATATTACATATTTTCTTCCACATTGTACATAAGTTTCTTGGCATTCATCCTCTTGCATAGAATGAAGGGGAACCTACAGCTACTCAGATTTGTAGGTATTATAAAATGTGGGATAAGAATTGGGTTGATGGTGAATTATATGGCATGTTAAAAGTCTTTCAAAGAGAGATGAAACAAAGGGTAAGGATACCTAAGGAGATAGTGGAGAAGTATAAGGAAACTATCTGCTTCATGGTGGAAATAGATTGTACCTATTTAGAGGCAGTAGAACCTAGAGTGTAGTGGTGTGAAACCCATGGGATATGAGGTAAACTCTCAGATTCTTATCCCTTATATTGAACACATCTTAGCATTTGAGAAGGATCCAAATGAATAAATATGGAGAACTTATAAAGAAATATCTCTAATGGTAAAAGAAGAGTTGACTAAGAGAGAAAGGAAGAGGAAAGTAGAGAAATTTTTTGATAAAGTTGCAGAAGGATAAGGGGTATCTAAGGAATAGATGGAATAACTAAGTAAAAATGTCACAAAGAATTCTACTCAGTATGTAAACTTATAACTGACACCCCTACAGACTGAAGAACTCATAGACATATGTAATTCGCCTCTAGAAGTAGTCACGGTACATGATGAGAATCCTACCCCTTCTAGGAGAAATTCACAGAGGACTGCAGTAGTCAAGGTAGAGAATAAGAAGGAAGAAACACCTACGAGGATAACTAGGTCCTCTACGCCAAAAATGATGTCATCTAGATCAAGAACTAGAAAGAATCCCTTAGATACTCCACCTAAGGATAAGTCTCCTACTAAGAAACAAAAGAAAGAAGAGAAAGTTGAGGAGAAGAAGATAGAGAAGGCTACTGAACCAGCTCGCAAAGAGGTTGAGAAAGCACTTGAAAGGTACTTGTGGAAACTTGACTTAGGTCAGTTAGAAAAAATAATAGTGGAGAAGGGGAAGCTTAATCAAATTCCTAAGTACTATGACATATATGAGGCAAAGGACAGACTTAGGATTGAGGACATTATGATAAATCACATATTGGTCTTCAAGAAAAACTTAATTGAACTAGAAGGTAGTATCCCTAAGGATCTATTTGAAAAATTGGAAGAAATGAAGCAGAGGGCCTTAATGGCGGATAAAATGATTCATATTCATACTATAGAGCATACATACCATGTTATCTATGTTAAAGAGATATATAGGATAGTGAATAAGGTTAATCCCTTGCTAAGAACAAAGAACAGACTCGTCAAAATGATGGCAATGAATTATGATGCGATAAGCAAAGAAACTCAAAAGGAAATAGACAAGGTATTACTTGCTAAAGGACCAGATCCACTAAATCCAACCCCTATAGTAGAAAAGCCTAAGGACATTAGGATTGGGGAGTCATCAAATTTTGTTGGAGTTGTAAAGGAGCAATGTAAGGAAGATGAAGAAAATGATCAGTTATTTAGCACTATGCAGAAACCTGACTTCTTTGTTGAAGGATTTGGTATTACCTTGGATGAAACCCTACAAGAGAAGGACCCCTTTGAGGAGACCACTCTTGAGGCCTTGGAAGTTGCTGAGAAAGTCTCAGACTAGATTGAGGAGAAGAACAAGGTAACTGATAAGGTCATAGAATTAGTAAAGGATAGTATTGAGGGAAAGGAAACTGAACTGAAGGAGGTTAGGTTTAAATTAACTAAGACTGTGGAGAATAATAAGACAAAGGATCAGATAAAAGTCCTTGAGAAGACTTCTCTTTCACCACCTAGCAAACCATTATTGGAAATTAAGTGGGAACAAACCTATAATGACTAATATAGATGAAATGGATGAGGATGACCTCATACAACTATCACTGATGGCCTTTGCTAAAGAAAAAGAAAGATCAAAATAGAGGCCTAAAAAGAAGGCAAAAGTGTTAGGAAGGGCCATTGATACAATAAGTAAAATACTACCCTTACCTTACACTTTCAAAGGAAATGATACTGTAGACAACTTGAATAAATTATTGGATGACTTTGATACCCATTTCACTAACTTAGAGAAGGTCGCAATAAACAAAGTGGAGATAGAGTATATATAGAAGAAACTGATAGAGGTGTGCAAGTAAATCACCTAGGATATAAAATTTTTCGAGATCACTATATAGGAGATCAAAGCCTATATCAGTCAAGGAAAGAAATTATATAGTCATTGTGTTAATCATTTCAGACATTTAAATAACATTGTGGATATCATAAATAAAGATGAAGATCTTCTAGATAAGTTGGCGAAGGACTGTGAGACATCTGGATAGTCTATGAAATATTTTGACAAGGAAGTGTCCAGGATTGTGGACAAATTTGGTATACTTAAGGTAAAGAAAGAAAGGGAGAAAATAATATTCTTTGAGTTGAGGATTCTAATCACTCCTATATTTATTCTAGAGAAGGACTTAGAAGATTTGGATGGCCAATAAGTCCTATTCTCGACTTGCTCCTAAAAATTTGCATGATGCTAAGATATCTTCCTATGCATTAAGTGGATTGATTCAAGTAACCCAGACATTGAAGAAGAGATGAGAGTCATAATTGCAGACCTTGGTGACAAACTTCTAAGACATCTTACGCATGGTGAGAGTTGTAAAATTTTGATCTATATATAGTTACTTCTTCTTGATTACCTTTGTCATTGATGTTAAAGAGGGAGTGATAAACTTAAAAAATATTTGTATAGATATTTATAGGTAGTAATAAATAAGTATGTACTTAAGGGGAGTAATATTTTTGTTTGGCATTGTACACTTAGTCATATCTCACTAAGTGTTGCCATCAATGCCAAAGGCGGATATTATTGGCAAGTGTGTAGTATATGACTATGCTTATGTTGTCATTAATGGAAACACACTCCTATGGAAAGGTTTCTCGGTATGAAGATGCATTTTGGATGATCAACTAAGTGATCAAAAAATGCCCAAGTACAGAGACATTTCACAGTATATAGTTGAACAATTTTGGTTGGCGAGCACAATATACTCATCGGGATGGCATACAAGCTTAGGTATATGATATATGGGATGTACTACTATTTTTTTGTGGTCACTAGATTTTTATCTATGTCTTGTGAAAGTTATAGGTTGGTGAAGTTGTGTGAGTAGAGTGTACAATGTTAATAGGGCATGTGAGTGGATGCAATGTTTGGGAACACAAATTTTGTTATTTTGTTGATCTACTTTTTGGTTTATGATAATTCCTCACCTATCTTGGTAGATTAAATGTTGCATTTTGTTTATCTTATTATGGGTAAAGTATGGATACACATTTTGTGAAGAATTAGTGAGCCGACTGAGAAATAAAGTTGATCAGGTATATATATATGTGTGTGTGTGTGTGTGTGTGTGTGTGTGTGTGTGTGTGTGTGTGTCTGTGTGTGTGAACCTTTTGGGCTGAAAAGTGTATTGCTATGGATGAATAATGGCAGAATAAGTGGATATTCTATGATTATTGTTATAAGATTCAATTGGAATTTCTTTGTCATAGCAGATTCTACTACAATTCATTTTTGTTAGTGTAAAACTTCTCTTTGTAATCTGGACAATGAGTCCTTGTAGAGTAGTGAGCTCCATTGTATCACCCCTAACATGGTTTATCCCTTAACAAGGATTTGTACTAAATGTAATATTAAGCTCCTAATAAGGCTAGGTCTCCTAACAGGGGCATTAAAATCTTAGTACATTATTTGTGGATACCATCCCCACCAGGGTTTTCCCTTGGCTAGGGTTTCCTCGACAAAAAATCATGGTGTTATGAGTTACTTTCTTTATGTGTATGTTCTTATTATTTTAGTTATTGCATGGTTAAGATTCAAATGGTTGAGATTAAATAGAAGTGCTACAACACTGATTCACCCCCCTGTCAGTGTTGCTTGATCCTAACATCTTCTTAGAAAGGTCTCAATGATAAAGACTGGCTAGGTTTTATCGGTAAATGTTCAAATAAGATGGATAAAGGAAAGGAAAAGGAAAATGAAGATGATGAAAAGATTGAGGTGACAAGAGAGGTCAAAAATAAAAACACATCTACAAGAAAGCCTTAGGTAAGACAACCAAATGCTCAGGGGTATCTATCTTTTAATGGTTGTCGTTATATTTGGAAAAAAATTGGTCATAAGGAAGTTGATTATAGAATGAGAAAGAAACAAATAATTCAATGCTTTATCTATCATAAGGTTGGTCAAAATAAATTTAGTGTAAGAGTCAAGTCTTAGATCAGGAGAATGAAAAAATCTTCCATGGAAATTTTTATGTATGTCATAACTTTGGTTTCAAAGATAATAAATGTAGAGCTAAACCAATAATATTTGGGATTTCTTTTTTGAGTTGTTTCAAGTGTGGTCAGACCAGTCATTATGTTAAATCATACAAGTCGTATAGTATACTAGAAAGCACTGGATGTGATTATCTTACTAGTGTATCCAGTGGATCTCTAAACTAGAAAATAAAATGGAGAAAGAAATATGATGGTGTGGATGTTTCGGTGGTACCAGATTCTAATACTATCCCTACCGATAATTGATTCGAGAGTTGTGGATCAGGGGGAGTCCTAAACAATTTAAATCCTACACCTCCTGTGTTCCACAGAAGTGTTTGTCACAACTAAGTTATTATTAGCATATGTGAAGTGGAATTAATGATGAAAATATGGTTTCAAGTGATTTATGTGTGAATTACATCGGTTGCATCACCAATAATTAATTTGAGGGTGATTCGCAATTATGCACATTCATGGCTCTTTAAATGGAAAATGTTTTGAATCACTTGGTACTGTTGCACAAAGGATTCATTTAAAAAAACTATAGAGAGAGAGAGAGAGAGAATCATGGCACCAAAATTAGTTTTTCATTTCAATGCGAAAAGAAAGGTAAAGAAACAAACTGAACTGAAGGAATTTAATCATGAGAAAATAAAACAATTGGAGATCGGATTGCCAGAGGATGGAATGAAGAAAGTGAGAGAGTTAGGGCTTGACATTTGGGGATAATTCCCATGGTGTGACAATAAATAATTTATCTTGTTCATGCTAAAATTGTTTCATGGTGAAACATTGATATTGGACAGACCATGATGTTAGGAATAACAATCCATAAGACAACTGAGAGGGGGGTGAATCAGTTGTGATATAGATTATTAAAATTTATACTTTTTAAACCAAAAAATTCAATGCAAATGATAACACACTAAATTCCAACACAATAACACAATATATTTTGTCGAGGAAACCTTGTTAAAGGTAAAACCCCTGGGGGCATTAGCACCCACAAATAATGTACTGAGAGTATAGTATCATTGTTAAAATATTTAGCCCTGTTAGGAGCTTATTACAATATTACAATACATAGTCCATGATAGGAGATAGACCCTATTAGGAGTCAAGAAAATTAGTAGGCTCACTCCCCAGGCACACTTCCCAAAGAAGGTTAAATCCACCCTCAAGGCTTTAAAATATGAACAAGTGTATATAGGAATATACAATCCAGTGAACTGTCTAATAGCAACTATCTTTGCTTGGTCAGTTCCAATGAAGTATTCTTATCACAAACTCTACTCTACATCCAGCAGCAAACAAGCCTCACAACTCTCACTTCTCTTCCTTTTCAATCTCTTCCACTACCACATCTTTCCAAAAGAAAAGATCACTCATATATACCCTAGTACAATAATTCATTAGGTTGGCCAGTTAATCTTTCCTAATACACAAGTAAGTAATTAGGTCAACTAATTAGGCTTTCCCAATATATAAATAATTGTTTAAACCCTTGCTAAGATACACACGGTACCTATAACAAGTAAACATCAAATACAATCCATTAGTTATACTTCCAGATCCATAATCCACGCTCATAATTCATATTACACACTACATGTTTGAAGTCGGCCACCAAATAGGTCTCCTCCAGAATACACGCCACAACTGACATCACCAGAATGTTCATGCCAATCAAACACAACCCAATAGTCCACAATATTTCCTCTATCACTAAGTAAGCTTGCATCACCTAAAATATCTTCGCCATTAAGATATACCCAAAACACAAAGACCTACTCTGTCAAGCATCACATTTACAGTCCAGAAACTGGCCTTCACCAAAACAACTGTAATAGCCTCAATATGTAACATAAGGCCAAGCTAACTTAGGGATAAGTTCAAAACACATCCTTCTTCATATAACCAACTTTGATTGTTCTGAAACACCCGTACAGTGTTCATACACTTCTGCCAGTCAAGTAACCAGTTTGTCCTCTCCACAAAAACATATGTTGACATCGATGAAAAAACATGAATATCAATAGCATGATTACTACCTAAAACTAATATCATCCAACAATCTCCCCCTTTGGCATTGATGTCAACATATGGGAAAATCTATCAACCCAAAATCACTCAAAAATACTTTCTCCTCTCAATACAATCTTCTCAAAATCCTTAACACAAATCTTCCCAAAACAGTAGGGATTTTCACATAGATTCCTTCCCCCTTTGGTAGCAATGGAAAAGGGTGCCATAACTCATATGTAATCTTCTGTGTCTTTTTCAAATCTTCATGTCAAACAACCAAGTGCAAGATCACCCAAATGTGCTCTAGTGTTCCTTCGATTACCCCCTCTGAGGAGTAGATCCATACATCAAGTCCAAAAAATGATATAGCTCTGAAATCCACTGGACTGATGCATATCTGCATCAATTAATTATCACAAGGAGGGGATATGACCCCAAGCATGCTTCTGAGATACTCAAAATCATCTTTTGGCAAAGGTTTTCTAAATATATCTGCTATATGTTCCTTTTTGCTAATATATTCCAGTTTAACTCTTTCTCTGGTACCTTCTCTGTCAAGAAATTATACTTTTAATTGAAATATGTTTAGTCTTTGAATGCATTATAGGATTCTTTGACACATTCACTGTGCTATTTTTATCACAATGGATAACCTCTAGTTCTTCAAAAATTATTCCAATGTCCTTCAACATTTGTTTCATCCAAACAACTTGTGTGCAATTTATTACAGTAGCAACATACTCTGATTTAGCAGTAGATTGAGAAATATAGTTCTGATTCTTGCTCAACCAAGAAACCAACCTTTTCCCAAGGAAAAATTCACCACCACTAGTACTCTTTCTTTCATCCACATTACTTTTCCAATCAGCATTAGTATAAGCCTGTAAAATAAAATCATCTAATTTTTCATACCATAATCCATATTTTGTTGTTCCTTTTAAATATCTAAAAATTACTTTCATAGCAACAAGATGTGTCTCTTTAGGATCTTCTTGATACCTTGCCACAATACCAACTACATTGGTAATATCTTGTCTAGTGTGAATTAGATATTGTATACCACCAATCATAGATCTATACTTTGTTTGAACTACACTTTGAGTCTCATCATTACTAGTCAGTTTATGTCCATTCAACACAGGTGTTCCAACAAGTTTATAATATTCCATTCCAAACTTCTTCAACATTCCCTTAAGATACTTGGTCTAAGATATAAAAATGTCATTCTTATTCTAATTAATTTACAAACCAAGAAACAATTTCATTTCACCAATCATTGACATCTCAGATTCATTTTCCATTTCTTTAGAGAAATTCTTACTCATCTTATCATTGCCTCCAAAAATGATATCATCAACAAAAACTTCTATTATTAAGATTTCATCTTCATCAGTTCTTAAATATAAATTACTATTTGCATTACCTTTTCTGAAACCAAGATGAAGTAGATACTTGTCCAGTCTTGTATACCATGCTCTAGGTGCTTGTTTTAGTCCATATAGTACTTTCTTCAACTTACAAATCATGTATCCATCCTTTGTCAAAGTAAATCCATTAGGTTGCTCAATGTATACTTATTCTTCCATATCACCATTCAAGAATGTTGATTTCACATCCATCTGATATTCTTTAAAGTCTTTATGTGCAACATAAGAAAGAAATAATTTCACAGCTTCCAACCTAGCAATAGGAGCAAATGTTTCTTCATAGTCTATGCCTTCTTATTGTGAGTAGCCTTTACACACCAATCTAGCCTTGTTTCTTACCACTATTCCTTCCTCATCCATCTTATTTCTGAAAATCCATTCTATACCTATCACATTTTTGTTCTTAGGCCTTGGAACCAATTCCCAAGTATTGTTTTTCTTTATTTGTTCAAGTTCTTCTTCCATAACTTTAGTCCAAGATTCATCTCTACATGCTTCATCAGTAGTCTTCGGCTCAACTTGAGAAATCAAACAAATTTCATCTCTAACTGTAGCTCTAGTCATCATACCTTTATCTGCATCACCAATAATACGATCTTCAAGATGGTTCTTCTTAACATACCTCAGAGTCTTTGGAGCCTCGGTAAATTCAGTCACTTCATCTTCAATTTCATCTTCAATCATCAAAGGTTCTTCAGGTTCAGTAGTGACCTCTTTCATCTCTATAATCAAGAATGAAGTTGGTGTGTCACCCGATTGACTTCATCTTTGACACTCGACAAGTAGTTGAAGCATTAAATGTGCCACTTAGGGCACCGTCTATAAAAAGGGTGATGAATACTTCATTTCACTCACCAGCGATTTAGAGTGAAGAAGCACAGTGAAGCAGAGCACAGAGCGACTAGATTGCAGAAGCATTTAACTAGAAGATTCATAGCATTCAACTAGATTCTTTAAGCAGCTATAGAAGTTTAAGTAACATCACCAAGCTTATCATTTATTTTATGGGAAAAGATCTAAATTTGAGAAACTATGGCAACCACATCCCGTACAACCAAGATCAAGAACGCCAAGGAAAACAAGGTTAACTTAATCAAGAACACTACATGTGAGGAACCTAAATACAAAATCTATCTAGAGGTTGCCTCACAACCTGATGACATTGGAGCATTCTCCAGAATTCCACCTAGGGTTTTTCTCGTAGAGGATGTCCGATCATACATACATTGCAAGATCACCAAAATAGGAGATCTTGAGGTCGGGCAAGCTTAAAAGAAGCTTTGCATAGGTGGAACCATTAAAGAAGAACACAAACATATACAGGTCAAAGGGCTCACAAATTCCCTAATGTTCCCAAAGGAATTTAAAACCGAGTGAATTTAGATTGTGTTGAGTAGAGTACATGACCGAAAGATGTGGCTAGATGAGCCAAAAGTGATCACCAGGGATGTGATACACGCTGATACCAGTTATCCTATAACTGACAAATCCAAGGCACTCAAAAACCCTTCTCATCCTGAGATTGAGAAGATGAGAGGTGCAAAATGGGATGGTAGAGGATTGAAAGTGAATTCCATCAAGATTCCAAAAATGAAATTTGGAGCTTGTGTGTTGGGATACAAGATATTCTAAGCTAGTAGGATGAACAGTATTGCATGTGGATCAAATGACATTTCCCACAAGATTGTAAAGAAGTGTCTACAATTAGATCTATTTGAGCTTCTAATGAAGCAGCTAGAGGATAACATTAGGACAATCAGGTCTGCAAAGTCCAATTCATGTAGTTTGGATCACTCTTAATGTGCATATTCTTCTACTTCCAAGACTTCTTTCCATCCATCGGTAATGTCAACTAGGATACTACCCGACCAGTGAAAATTCAAATCAATGAATTCATTAAGTCACTAGGTGAAAACTTTGCACCAGTTATGGATGAATACTTCACTAGATTTAAGGAAAGAATGCAGAAAAGGAGGAGGATACCAGAACAACTGGTAGAAAAGTATAAGACTAATATTTGTTTTATGGTGGACACCGATACCACCTTAATCAAACCAGTTGTACCGAGGACAACATGGTTAGCATCACTTGACTATGAGATCAACATAGATAAAGTCACATTTGCTATTGAAGCATTGTTAAATGAACCACTGGAAAAGTCACAACCAAGGTTTGGAACCTACGAGGAAGCTAAGGAAAGAATAAAAATAGGCTTAGTTGTGAAATAAATTGATAGAAAGAAAGACAAAATGGTAAAGACACTTAAGAAGAATTTTTCGGTAGATGACAAAGAGTCAAAACAATAGGATGACACTGAGGGATAGTCACACGTCAGTAAAGAAGAACAATTGAGTGACTCTTAATCTAAAGAGTCTGATGCACCACCACCACCTGCAAAGAAACCAAGGACTATTGTTGCATCAAGGACTATAAGTAAGACAACTAAAGATTCAAGCTCGTCAACGATAAAGAAAGGACAAGTGAGGACTTACAAGAGAAAGCCTCAAATTGGGAAACAGACACTAACAAAAAGAAGAAAATTCATCAGAAGCAAGGAAGATATAGAAGACACTAAAAAAGATGAACAACCTATAAAGAACAAACTTCCCACTACAATTGATGAGGTATGTGCATCAATCATCAAGGGAGGTTCAATAACAGGGCCTAAAATTAGAAAATGGCTAACTCTAAATCCCAAGGATTAGAACAAGATAGAGGAGGCAATCATCACAACAATGTGTATATTCAAATATATACCAATATTGTTTGAAGGTAAAATGACACAAGAAATTTTAGATAGACTATCATCAAGGTGGACATTTGCATTACATTCTGAGAAAAAAATAAGGAAAAGAGCCCTAGTTTATGTTATGCCACCTAAGTCCAAAATGGAAGAAATTCAAGCAATGATGAAGTTACACTCAAAGAAGTTCTCAGAAAAATTGAGAGCCTACAAAGTGCTACAAGGAACCTGATTGAGCTTGACAAAGAAAGTGAGGATGCATTGAGAAAAATAATTGATGTACCTAAAGAGGATAAGAGCCCCGAGAGAGTATTGGCACTCACTGACAAGCCTCGCAATGATGAAACAGAGGCTATACTGAGCCCAGAGAACATCATGATAAATGATGGTGAGGATGGAAATCAAATTGAATTAAACACAGAAGCTAGTAAAGAAATGGATGACATTCCTTAGATCTTGCAGTCTTTAGGAGACACAACAGATGTCACAGTCCAAGATGTGAAAATCATAGATATAACCAAAGATCCTGTCGATGAGGTAAAGGCAGATGAGGATATCACTATTACCTCCAACCATCCCAAGGAACAAGACACAACAGAGGATTCTTGACAGGTGAATATACCAAGCCAAATGCCACTATTGATACAAGCTACCAATATCATCTCAGAAAAGGAGAAGTCACCCGAGCCTGATGCCAGAATACCTGAAGATAAAGGTGAAGAGGAACTGAAAAACACAACTGATGAACAAAATAAATATGGAGAGAAAAATGTAATAGATGCAGCACATAAAGGAACAGATGGAGATAAGGGATAAAAAGGTGATGTCACTCCTAAGGATATCAAAGGAGATACTATAGAGAAGAAAAGGTTGATGTGGAGACGTCCACTCCCAACTGACAGGTAGACATCAAGCAGCAGGTCAAAGCCACTACACCCCCAAAGCCTTCATCTAGTACATCGGACCAAGTCGAAAAACTTTCTATGGTACTGTATACAGGTGCCTCCACTACACTTTCCAAGAAGAAGAAGAAAAAGAATAAGAATCCAATCACACTGGATGAGATAATTGAGATACTAGCATGTGATCCAAGTACATTGGATCTAGAAACACTTACAAAGTATGTTGAACTTTGTAAAATAAAAGCTATACAAGATAATCTTAAGAAAGAGAGAAAGGATACACATGTACAAGAGACAACCAAGGAGATACTTCAGTAGATTTTACCTGATAGAGACATTGATTAAAATGCTTCTATCATTGATCAATTAGTCGTTCTTATAGAAGCCATCACATCACAGAATGTGGATGCAGAGAAGGCCATAGAAGAACATGCAGAAATAAAATATCAATACAAATTGATAGAGAAAATCAGCCAAGAAGTGGTTGAGAACAAGGTAAAGTTGTCTGAACTAATCACTAAATTAGAACCAATCATTTCAGAAGCTATAGCCTTAGTTCAAAAATTATGCACTTTAGAGCAATTCACTAAGGAAAATAGTGAAAAGATTGCAAAGATAGATGCAGATCTTACTGCTAGTGCACAAGGTCTCTCAACCACTGACAATACAATCAAGTTGCATTATGAAAAGGTAATGGAAGCAAATAAGTTGAGACTTAAGATTCAAGAGGTAGAACCAATGTTCAGAGATGAGGTATCTGAGCTACAAGCTCTACTCCTACCAAATCTTACACTGCTACAACAACATATGACAATGAAAAGATAATTGATTGCCACCTCGGAGTTGTCTATCACCGACAACATCTATGATATGCACACAAGGATTACATTGGAGCACATGTCTCTGGAACACCTTTAAGAGAAATGGGAGAAAATGATGGAAGACATGAAGAACTCCCATTCCCACATTTTTGATAAGTTGTAAGTAATTACACCTTTTCCCGTACTATAAAAAAAGGGGGGAAATGATATGATAAAGGTGGAAGTAATATGTGTCAAAAAGGGAATTGATAAGGTGGAAAAGGGGAAATAGTACAAATTCAATGTGTATATACATATACTATACCAAAACATACACATAGCAGGAGTCATAATGAAAAGGTGAACACGTGGTGTACATACTAAACATTTTAGTTTAGCACATATCAGTTTTTGATACTAATGTCAAAGGGGGAGATTGATGACATATTTTTCCATTAGTATGCAAAGGAAAATATGTTTGAACTGTTGGTAACACCAACACCGAAAGACAAGTTTAGTGCAATCTGACAAAGCAGGTTACAATGTAAACCGACGACATAGTTTACAAGTGTAACCCAAAAATATTGAAGTGGAACCCGATAGAGTAACCCGACAGAGGAACCCAAAAGGTAGACTAAAGAGCAACCTGAGCACCAGTCTACCGAGAGGAAGTTATATTCCAAAAAATGTGGATCTGACTTCCATGTCAGATAAAACACTTGTGTTTTGTATTTAGCTTTTTTATTTGCTTTAAATCCATTTCTTGAGGGACAAGTAAAGTAATTGTAATTATTGTAATCAGTCTAATTGATTAGAAACATGCAAACTAGGAGATCAAGGTCAAGTTGTAAACCTTTGATCATAGAGTTATCTTTGAAAAGTGTGAAACTAAAATAGGTCAATCTAATGTATAAATAGATGTGTAATCAATAATCAAAACAAGATGATGTGATGATGATTGTAGCCGAGAAGCACATCTATGGATCAGACTAAGAGTTTCAAGAAGAAGAACAACAAAAGATGAAATAGGTTATCAAGAATCAGATTCAAAGCTACCGTGCAGAACAGAGATATTGATTAATCACTATAGGTGATACATTATACATGTGAACTTTAATGGATTTGTATTCAACAATTATAGATTGCATAGACTCGGGTCAATAAATATTTTTGACTACATTCTAAAAAATGTAGCAAATAGAAGAAATCCTTTGAGAAGGTGGATTTAAAAATCCTTTTGTAAACCTCTTAACCAAGTGCACACTAAACATTGTTGCTAAAGCTCTTAACAGAGTAGACCTTAACCAGTCTCTACATGTTACTCCTAACAGGGTAAGATCATCAAAAGTGATCAAACTTGTAAGCCTTAAGTGGCCCCTTCCATTATCTAGATAGTGAAGTTTTTGTGGGTTTCATCCCCACCACAGTTTTTACCTTCTAACAGGGGTTTTCTGCATTACCAAATCTTGTGTCATGTGTCAATACATTTCATGAATGTTTACATGCAATTAAGTTTATGAATTGATATTACATGTATAAAGATAGAATAACATACATGGTTTTTAATACAAGCAATTAATTACATAAAGGATAAAGGTTAATTGACTAAAAGTTTTAAGGGTACTGATTCACCCCTCCCCTCTTAGTACATGCCATTCCATTATTTCCAACAATTGGTATAAGAGCTAGATCTCTTATTTGGAAAAGTTTAAACACTTAAGAGAAAAGATCATATAATGGAAAGGTATAAGCTAGACAACGACATTGAGAATTAGAAGCTAGAGATACATATCTTCTATGAACAATACAAGCAGCGAGAATCAAGATGAGAGAGCTACTAGATGAAAGAAAGGTTATGGCATCTCACTGTAATGAAATAGACTATCATGAAGAAGAGATACCAGATTTATTTGAGTAATCAGGATCTACATCTAGCAAATAATCAGACACATATGAAGGAAGCATCACAAGTCTGAATGAAAGCAATCAACATTTGACAGAGCAAGTAAAGATACCACAAATCGGTCAAGAGACACAGATGGTAAGGATGATTGATGTCAAGAATAATGCTAGACAAGTTGAGAAAGAAAGAACACTAGCTATTGATGATAGGAGGAAGATCACTGAAAAGCTACAAGATTAAGAGTTAGATTACAAAGACTTATTGACCATCATCATGAGATCACAAATCATATTATTCTTATGAGTCAGGAGGAAAACCAAATGAACATAGAAATCATTGAGAAAATAGAAGCTGTTGGTGAGCTAAGAGAAGAAAATGAAAAACTGAAGCATGAAGTAAGAATTCAACAACAACACAATGATATGATTAAGAGAGTTGAAGAAAGTACAAAAAGGATGGATGATTTTCTGAATGGACAAAGAAGACTCAAAAACAACACAAGACTAGGGTATACCGAGCATGGAGAATCACCATACCAAGATGATCCAAAATATGTCTACACAAATCCAAGACCAAGAAAGCAGTCATGTAATCACTATGGAAAACTAGGCCACACATCAAATGTTTGCAGGAGAAAAATGAAAGGTATTCCTAAATCCACATCTACATTCATTAGAAATTGTTATAACTGTAACAAGAAAGGACATAAAGCATATGAATGTAAATCTAAGGTGATACAACCAAAGAAGAAAACCTACATGGAAAAATATTGTCCTACTTGCAAAATGCATGGGCACACATCTCTTGAATGCAGGAAGAAGAAAAAGAAAGCATGGAAGCAAAAAGATCAAGAAAATGTTTATCAACTGAAAAGAGTCGGTAACTCATATGTTTGAGATTACAACACATGGGAAAATTGCACAACATGTGGTAGATTTGGTCATATAACTGCAAACTGCATGAGGAAATGGACAAGAAGATCCAAAAGATGGACTAACCCTGGACTGGCATGCTTACACTGTCATAGGGTCGGTCATCTGAGCAAGGACTGCAGAGACCAAGTGACAGAGACAAGCACTTTTCCCAATAGCAATACCATTGAAGATATCAAAATAATGAGAAAAAAATGTGGAGGAAAGCTACAAACACTGATGATGCTGGACCGAGCAATGCAATTGGTGACACTTTATCCAATGGATCTGGTGACATCACCACCCCCACCTAAGCAGAACAAGTAAGTATGGAACTGCACTAAACCAAGTTATATTTTCCATCAGTTCCATTATACATTGATGAAATACCAAACTAACATGATTAAAGATGCACTATGGTATTACTTGTTATAAATTTGTGAATTCAATCATGTCAGTCATTACATATCAAAAAGCATCGGTGTACTTACAAAGCTAAGTTCTCAATACTTACCGAGAATCATCGATACACACATAAAAGTTGTGTTGCTAGTGTAAACTGAGCATTGTTGGTAATCATGTGAAAAGGCAATGTTGTCTTCACCGTATATCGAGATTCATCGGTAAAAAAGTGAAAATTCAAGTGAGTTGACACTTGCCCTGAGCATCACATTCTCACTATGAATGAAGTTGGTGTGTCACCTGAGCAACTCTGTCTTTGACACCTGACAAGTAGTTAAAGCATTAAATGTGCCACTTAGGGCACCGTCTATAAAAAGGGCGATAGATACTTCATTTCACTCACTAGTAATTTAGAGAGAAGAAGAATAGAGAAGTAGAGCACAGAGCAACTAGATTGCAGAAGTGTTTAACCAGCAGATTCATAGCATTCAACCAGATTCTTCAAGCAACTATAGAAGGTTAAGTAACATCACCAAGTTCACTGTTTATTTTATGGGAAAAGCCCTAAATTTTAGAAATTATGGAAACCACATCTAGTACAACCAAGATCAAGAATGCCAAGGAAAATAAGGTTAAATTAATCAATAACATTACGTGTGAGGAACATAAATAATAAATCTATCTAAAGGTTGCCTCGTAACCTGATGACGCTGGAGCATTCTCTAGAATTCCACCTAGGGTTTTTCTTGTAGAGGATGTTCGATCATACATACATTGCAAGATCACTGAGATAGGAGATCTTGAGGTCGAGCAAGCTTAAAAGAAGCTTTGCACATGTGGAACAAGTAAAGAAGAGCACAAACACATAGAGGTCAAAGGTCTCAAAAATACCCTAATTCTCTTGAAGGAATTTAAAACTGAGTGGATTTAGATTATACTGAGCAGAGTACATAACCGAAATATGTGGCTATATGAGCCAGAACCGATCACCAAGGATGTGATGTTGTTACCGGTTATCCTATAACTGATAAGGTCAAGGCACTCAAACACCCTTCTCATCCTGAGATTGAGAAGATGACAGGTGCAGAATGGGATGGCAGAGGATTGAAAGTGAGTTTCATCAAGGATCCAGAAATGAAATAAAATTTTCTTTTAAAACTGCTTTTGGTCTGCTTCCCCATAACACACTCTCTACACATAGTGTTAGATGGCTTTACAATTTTAGGTATATCTCTAACAACATTATTTATACTTGCCTTCAAAATGTTATCAAATTTAACATGACAAAATCTTATATGCCACAACCAACTGTCATCAACCTTTGCAATAAATCAAGTAGCTTCAGATGTATTCAATTCAAATACATTACCTCTAGATTTAGTACCAGATGAGATCAAATCTCCTGATTTACTTCTGATAGATAATTTCCCATTAATTAATTTCAAATTATAACCTTTGTCTACTAACTATCCAACACTCAATAGATTATGCTTAAGTCCATTAACAAGTAATACATTGTCAATATTTGTCTTTCCATCTAGAGAAATACATCCTACTCCAATGATAAGTTTAGGAGTATTGTCACCGAATCTAGAAACACCACCATCATATCTTTTCAAACTCACAAATTTATTTTTATCTCTAGTCATATGATGTGAACAACCACTATCTATAACCCATTCAAATTTCTTTTCAACATGAGATACTAAGGCTTTTTCTTCATGTATAGGTTCATAATCCTTTATAGCAATAAATCCAATTTCATCATAGTCACCATCTTCATCATAAATACCCTCACTAGCATAATATCATTCCTTGTCTTTAGGATACTTTGATTTGTAAAACTTAGGTTTGTGTTTAGGAACCCTTGTAGGACATCTAGATACAAAATGACCAATCTTGTTACATGAAAAACATTTCAAAGGTAATTTTCCTTCAGCTTTACCCTTACCTCTCTTCTCTCTTCTAGAGATAAATGCTACCACTTCATCTAGCTTTCTTTCTTCCTCCTGTATATGTTCCCATTCCTCAGCATAGTCTCCAAGCTCTTCTCTTAGGTCATAATTTCTGGTGCTCGCAATTCTAGATAAGGTCTTTTTGTTCCTATGCACGGTTGCCTTGAATGTTGACTCAACTTTAGGTAAAGTATCTCCCAATTCTATGGCCTCAAAAGTAGTTAGCTTTCCAATCAATATCTCTCTAGTGAAGTTCAGTGTCAAAGGTATAATCTCCTCTATAGCTAGTACTTTGGTTCTATAAGCAGGTGTCAAAGATCTAAGTATCTTTGAAATCGCTTCTTCCTCATTGTAAGTACCTCTAGAGTTTCTAATGTCAGTAACCACTTCATTAATTCTTTGTCCATATGCCATAATTTTCTCATCTTCTCTCGTATTCAGTGATTCTGTCTTTGTATTCTAGTTCTGTATCTTTTCCTATTTTATAAATTTGTCTCCTACATATAGTGCTTCCAATCTTGTCCAAATCTCATGTGCAGAATCCAATTCTTTTACTTCTATGAATTCACCTTCAGAAAGTGCATTAATCAACGATTCCATTGCAACAATATTGCATGAAAATAGTTTATTTTCATCTTCATTAGCCTTCTCCAGTTCATCCTCAGTTTCTATATTTTCATTCTTCTTTGTGATCATCTAGTAGTCAAGTCTCAAACATAGCAAATGTGTTCTCATCTTGTTCTGCCAACTGTCAAAGTTTTCAGGACCAAATTTCAGACTATCCTTCCTATAGTAACTCATCTTCAGGATCACCTCAAGTTGTTACAAGTTCTCTCTAAGGACCATTAGCTCTGATACCAATTCTTATGAATAACAATCCACAAGATGACTAAGAGGGGGGTGAATTAGTTTTGATATAGATTATTAAACTTTAAACTTTGTAAACCAAAACTTCAATGCAAATGATAACACAGTAAATGCCAACACAATAACACAATATTTTTTGTCACGGAAACCCTGTTAAAGGTAAAACCCCAGGGGGAATTAGCACCCACAAATAATGTACTAAGAGTATAGTATCCATGTTAAAAGATTTAGCCATGTTAGGAGCTTATTACAACATTATAGTACATAGTCCATGTTAGGAAACACACCCTATTAGGAGTCAAGAAAAGTACTAGGATCACTACCCAGGCACACTTCCCAAAGAAGGTTAAATCCACCCTCAAGGATTCAAAATCCAAACAAGTGTATATAGGAATATACAAACCAGTGAACTGTCTGATAGTAACTATCTTTGCTTGGTCAGTTCCAATGAAGTATTCTTATCACAAACTCTGCTCTACATCCAGCAGCAAACAAGCCTCATAGCCTTAACTTCTGTTCCTTTTCAATCTCTTCCACTACCACATCTTTCCAAAAGAAAATATCACTCATATATACCCTATTATAATAATTCATTAGGTCGGCCAGTTAAGCTCTCCTAATACACAAATAATTAATTAGGTCGGCCAACTAGGCTTTCCCAATATACAAATAATTATTTAACCCCTTGTTAATATACACACGGTACCTATAACAAGTAAACATCAAATACAATGCATCAGTTATACTTCTAGATCCGCAATCTACGCTTGCAATTCATATTACACACTACATGTCTGAAGTCGACCACCAAATAGGTCTCCTCTAGAATACATGCCACAACTGACTTCACCAAAATGTTCACGCCAATTGAACACAACCCAATATTCCAAAATATGTCCTCTATCACTCAGTAAGCTTGCATCACCTAAAATATCTTCACCAATAAGATATACCCAAAACACAGAGACCTCTATCAAGAATCACATTTACAGTCTAGAAACCAGTCTTCAGAAAAACAACTGTAACAACCTCAATATGTAACATAAGGCCAAGTGACCTTAGGTATAAGGTCAAAACACATCCTTCTTTATATAACCAACATTGATTTTTCTGAAATATTCGTACAGTGTCTGTACACTTTTATCAGTCAAGTAACAAATTTGACCTCTCTACAGAAACATACGTTGACATCAGTGACAAAACATGACTATCAACAACATGATCAGTACCTAAAACTGATATCATCCAACATATGCATCATAATAGAGGAAGTAATTAAAATAATCATTGGTTTGTGTAGCATTGGGGAAGTACCTATAAAGAAATATATCATTTATGATGAGGTGGATGCCCAAACAATGATCAAAAGGGATCAACATGCATTTATAATTCACAATATAGAAGATCCTATTGTGAGGTATGTTGCACATAATATGGCTAAAAAAATTGAGTTCCATAATCATGATGGTTCTAATTCAGCTAAGGTTGTGTATATGACATGTAATATGATGCATGAGGATTCTAAAATGGATTTGTGTAAAATTCTACTGGACAATCTATTATTGAATGTGAAAATGTCAGTGGATGATAGCTATGGTTTCAGTTTTAAGTCCTTGGTTATGTGCCCTGTGTTTTACTTCATGTGCTCTTTACCTAAGAAAGATAATTTTGTATGGAGAACTGACATTTATATTGGTATAAATATTTATAGGTACTTGGAAGGGTTACAAAATAAAATAGATGCATGCAAGGCATACTTCTGATCTCTTCAAGAGAGACTTAGTTCTCGTCTGGTGGTCACTAGTGTTGTACCAGTAAAATAACATGACAAAGGTTCCTCTTCAAAACAAAAAAAAAATGCAAATATTCATTGGTGGTTCACCCTTTGAACTTAAAATGATGAAAAAAATTATGAAAGGAAAGGAAGCGATTAAAATATCTAATAGTGAAGAGGAAGATGTTGGAAGAGAAGAAATTTCAGTAGAGATAGTGAAAGAAACAAAAGGAGAAGAGGAGTCAGAGGAATTGGAAGCTAAAAAGATTTCTCTGACAGGATTAGAAGTCATTAATCTTGATGTTGGCCAGACATTTTTGGATAATGAAGAATTCAATAGAATTGGTGGTTTGTGGGATGATTTTTCTCCAACCGACAGAACCCTTGTGTTGAAAAGGCTTATTGATCACCTAATTAATAAAAATATTGTAGTATCTAGTATATCTGGTTTTCTATCTGGTGACTTGGTTGTAGAAGTGGAGAAGAGTTTTTTTATAGTTTAGTGTTGATTATTGTATTATGGAGAAGAAAATTGGGAAGAAGTGTGATAGTGCTATGCAGGAATTGTCTCTTCTTATCGATAAGACAAAAACATGCCTGGGAAAAATCACAAAGGTCTACCAGTGTTGTCTTCAATGGCTTGCTACAGTTGACAATTTTAGAGGACAATGTGAGAATATTGAGACTGAGCTTAATGAACTGGGTAAAACCTACAATATATTCAATTACAAGGAATGAAAGAAAAGGATAAGGATAGGAATACTACAGGCTTTGTTGTTGTCTTAGAAAAAGTAAAGGAAGACTTGATCAAGACCTTCTTGCTTGTGAAGAACATGGTGGAATTTAGAGTGGAGCATGTTTTTGACATCATAATTGATGTTGAGAGCTTTTAGCAGAGATTTATTATTTCAGATTGGACAAGATCATTTGACAAACTGATGGAATGTGATAGTTTGTGTCTCTGCATGGGGGCAGTGATTGCAGAATGGAAGAAAGAGTTTCCAGTTTTGTAGGAGAGATATTAGAAGGTATTTACAGTTAACTGTTGTTTTGATGTAGATAGGTTTCTTTGATTTCTTTTTGTACCTTTTCCATTGTGATAAAAAGGGGGAGAGTTTTTAAGGAGAAGGAAATGAAAGATAGCATCTACTCAGGGGGAGAGTTTTTGGGCTAATTAGATTTTCTTCATAACTCGTTTTAAAAGTTTTTCCATCAATGCCAAAGGGGCAGAATGTTATAATATTCAAGAAAGTATTGGCATTGGTTGTCATTTATGTCAAAACCTCCATATTGACACTCTAGTGACATTAGTTGGTTGTTATAAATTTTGGTTATGTACCTATTGGTTATAGGTTATGTAACAAGATTTTTTATTATAATCAAGACAGGTTTATCGTGAACATCTTTGGTATTCCTGGTACTCATTTGCAATGTACACTATCATACTCATGGTTTATTTATTTTGGTACATTGACATACTTTTTGTGTCTTTTTTTACGTGGAAAATTCTATCAGTTTCTGGTACTTGCATCGGCTACAAAATTTCTACAGGTATCTAGATAGTTGTGCAAGTTCAATAGATACTTTTGGTATATCGACTGGGTAAAAGTACAAAGTTGTGTCACACTTTACAACACAACTGAATTTATGTATTTCTAACAAAAAATTAGTTTTGGTCAAAGATATTTCTATCTATATTCATTCTAGCTAAGTTAGATATGTGTCTCAACTTTTCTAATTGGAAGTATCTATAGAATGCATATTTTAGACAACTTTGGGTCCAATTACCAAAAAAATAAAATTATTTCAGAAAAACTATGTTTGAAAAACTCTCACTCCTTTTATTGATATTTTTTAAAAATATAAAAATACCCTTTTGTATATCTCAGAGTCAAGAATATGCTCATATAATTTTTATCGTGTTTTGAATAGATAGAATATATTATAATTACAAAATATTGCAAATAGGTATTTTAACATTTGAGAAGATTTTGATTCATAAAAAGAAAACAATAGTAAATCATATCAAAAAGATTTTAAAAAAAATTGGCTCACTAGAGGAGAGAGTCCTCTTCAAGAATGTATAATTCTTTTTGAATTGGGATAGATTTGATAAGGAAAATATGATGGGAGATGAAAACTTTTGATTTCAGGTAAGTTGCACTTTGAATTGTTATAACAAAGAAAATACATACTGAAAACCAATTTTTCTTCTTTCATGCACTAGATATATATGACACCTATAAGATATTTTTAAATTAGATGAAAAAATATTTATTTACATATAGTTTCTTGGTGGGAACTAGACCTCCTGATTTTTAGCATTTTCAGCAACTGAAAAATTGGCTTTAAATTTTTTTAAAAAAATATCAATTTTTGTTCAAAAAAATTATAAAAAATAATAGGCATAAACTTAATCCATTTTTACACATTTCATTATTTTACATCATCTTCAAATTCCAAACAGAAATGTCATTTTTATGCCATTGAAGTTAATCATTTTTTATGTTGTTAACCTTTTTCTTTCTAAAAGTGTGACTATCCTACTCATGGTCTATTAATTTTGGTGCACTAGCATACTTTCGGTGTCTTTTTTTACTATAAAAGTGTGACTATCCTACTCATGGTCTATTAATTTTGGTACACTAGCATACTTTTAGTGTCTTTTTACATGATCAATTATATTGGTTTGTGGTACTTGCATCGACTATAGAGTTTCTATAGGTATCTAGACAGTTGTGCAAGCTCATTAGATACTTTTGCTATATCGGCTACAACATATAATGATCTATTGGTGGCCATACCTTTTTGGTCTTGGTTGTGGTAGCTCTTGGAAAATGTAATACACATTATAACATATTAAGTGTGACCAATCTATGGGTTGTAGTGTAGCATGTAATGGCTCTTATGCTTTGATGCTATGTATTAATATAATTTTAATCCTTTAGCATTGGGATTGTCACACGTTTGGTGTGAATCTAACATATGTAAGATCAAATAATAGTATAAATAAAGAAGAACCTTTTTGTATCCCTAAGGGTGTGCGTGTATCTTATGTGGATCGTATGCAAAGTGACTACAAATCTATGTGAACGAGATCCATGATCATGAAGAGTAGCATGTTGGTCTTAGTGTTGGATTCTATCTCTCTTCATATCTTTTGATAGTAAGACCCTATGTAATGCAATGAGCCTTAATATTTTGGCAATGATCCTTATTGTACATGTAGTGAGCAGTATTGGAAATGAGTCATTATTAAAATCACCATACCGGTGTCGCCTTAACAGGTGTTTTACATTTCACGATAATTAGCTTATCTGTGGTTTTTCCCATCTTGGGTTTCCACGTAAAATCTTGGTGTTCTCTGTGTCGGTGTTTCTATGTTCTTAATGCTTATAGTTTATGTGGATGTTTGATGTACTTAACTGACATCTAAATTATAATATTGTTTATTAAGAGTTGACCAACAAAATAAAAGTTTTACAAGTTGTGTTGGAATAAATGATTCACCCCCCTCTCAATTATTTGGCCTTTTCAACACGTGTGTCAAAAAATATGCAAGATATAGGAAATTAGGTCATAAGGGAAGTTATTTCTAAATTCTGGCCAATTGGTCCCTCTAGTTTGTTGGGAAGTCAGTTAGGTTAGGGTAGGTAGGCTCATTTTTTCCCTTCCAAGAAGTGCTACTAGACATGTTTCCTTTCTAATAAAGTTCCTTTGTATGGTTCCTATTTTCACTAGCTACATCCAATACATGTTTTGGGCCCAAACAAGAGTGTCAAGTGAAAACGGTTAGTCTATCAACTAACGTCATCATGAGACCAAACTAAAGGAAAGTATAAATTTGATAGAGATTTTTAGTGCGGTCATTGTTAGTTTGTAGTCAAGTACATTATTAAAGCTAAATATGTTAAGGCTCGAACAAGGTTCAATTAATTTATGTCACATATCTCTTAGATAAAGGTATTCTCTAAGTCATTGCTAGTTACTGTATACAATGGATGAATTCGCCTTCATGATTCAAGAAATATTTTGAAAAAAAATGCTCTAATTAAGGGAAGTGCACTACTTTATAGTTATTTCTTTCTCTATGAATGACATATTATGAAACTTTGTAGATAAATTTATTCCATGCTTTTAGATAAAACTTTTCATGTTCATAAGTTAAGATTACATGCACAAGAAATACTTTACACATAACGGTTTATATATATATTCATTTGTAAGGAATTTTTTACAAGTATATGGATTTTTCTTTTCCTTTTCATAATATCAAAGTGTTACAAAAATTTTAAACAATTTTTTTATCATTAAGTAAAACAAAAAAGACTAGGCATTCGCAGAGCCCGGTTGATCAGCAAAGGCATTTTCCTTATCATCCCTAGTGTCTTAATCATCCTCCATATTGGTATCAAATATCTCTTCCTCACATAGCTCTTCATTATTTGATGAATCCTTTTCCTGCTCATAAACCACCCTATCCTGGAACTCTTCCATCCACCCTTTCTTAATATCCGTAGTGAGCCTTTTCTAGAAGCCAAACGCATGAAAACCATGGTATTGGTGTGTGTTGGGATAATGGAAAAGCTTGAAGATGAATGCATTGTCATTTATGTCAACATAGCAAAGGAATTGGTAAGAAGACTAGACTGGTTGCTGCTAACTTAACTGTTGCAGGAAAGACAGTGGAATAGAGTGTTCAAAGGTATGATGAGAAGAAGATATGATAGATATGGAGTTGTACATGTAGAATAATGTTATTGGAGGTGTTTATGATGTTCACCCAAAGCTTCAGAATGTTTCATGAATATTTGGATAGGTAAATAGGTTACAAAAGTTGAGTAGCAAAAAAGGTGACAGCCAGTGTTAACAGGAAGCCAAAAAAAAGGTTTGGTGTACTCAGAAGAGTAAATATTTCATGGAGAAAATTTAGGAGTGTGTCTAGGACATACTCAGTTATACTCAACTTAGAGGGTTTATACTTCAAAGGTCCACATAGCATATTTTTGTTGTCTCAGATCCTTGCAGATAGTGTTCTTGAGGTTCAGTAAAGATGAGTGATTAAATCCAATGGTCAGAATGGATTTATATGACA
This sequence comes from Thuja plicata, assembly GCA_018584345.1. Lineage (NCBI taxonomy): Eukaryota > Viridiplantae > Streptophyta > Pinopsida > Cupressales > Cupressaceae > Thuja > Thuja plicata. The sequence continues at coordinate 3,245,433 of MU226173.1, forward strand.
ATGTGTTATTCATGATGTTGGAGGATGTTCTTAAAGTATTTTCTTGATAATTTGGTGATCCAAATGGATTAGAAGGACCAGATTGGCTGAATTTTTGGTCAATGATAATATTTTCACTTGTATAATTTATTCTTGGCCGAACTAGTTAGTAAGTCATGTTGAGCAATGACAAAATGCACTATCATTAATATTTATGATCTTGGGGAGGTTATTATAGTTTGTGTTCAAGATTAAGTGATAATACATGAATTCAAATCAAGAGATTTGGCTTGTAGATTGGAAGAGATGGTGAATTATGTTTTGACAACCTAGTTCTTGGTATAAGATGAAAGAATTAGGGAAAATTCAAGTTGTGAATTATGGATGCAGATGTTAGAGGTGACTAGAAAGTGGAGAGCCTGATTTAATGAAATCATATGTGTTTCAACAAGAGGTTGAATAGGGATCTGTAAAGTGTTCTTATAAGGAACTATAATCAGACATTTGAGTTTTCATTCCCAACAATTCACAAAATTCATATCAAATTGGAGTATGATTAATCATTGCAGTGATAAAATTTGAAAGAAAGTGATCCTTCCTCAGGGTTGTAGCACGGGGACTTTTATTTGAGCAGTGAGCTCTAAGCAGTGATCTTGATTGCATGTGCAATCCCCATAAATATTGTAATAACTTTTTCTTCTAACAAGCTATTTAATTATTGTGGGTAATCAGTGCCACAATGGTTTTTCTTTTTCCACAATAAAAATATGGTTTCAAGAATTATTTATTTGTTTCAAATTTATTTCTTTCATGCTTATCATTTGATTACATAATCTGATTTGAACATTAGGGTCGTATGCTTGATAAGTTACTATTTTAAAGGGATTTAGAAGGTTGAATGGTTTTGAGATTTGGGTTATTGGGAACAACTAATTCACCCCCAAATGTTAGTTGTTCATTGCCATAGTATCAATAATTGGTATCATATTATTGGTCCCTTGAAGGAAGCCTAACAAGCTTGGGGGAGATCTTCTATGGAAACTAAAGGAAAAGACAGTCCAAGATTTGAAGGCACAAATTACCCCACCTGGAAAGAAAGGTAAAAATATCTAAAGATGGCCAAGGATGAGAACACAACTTTCTACATGCAAAAGATCAATTAATTAGTTTGTGGCATCAAATATAATGATGATATACTAAATTAAGGATAGATTATTTCAAAGATACTAAGATCTTTGTTCAATGGTGTTATTGAGGAAATCATAAATTTTTCTAATGTGATAAGATACATGCATAGATCAGATCTCAGTGAAGGTTCTTTAAGAAGAGTACCAAAGTATGAAAAGGAGTTAAGAGAACTTGAGGAAGAAGAAAAGGAGATTTAAAATCTGAAAGTATAACTAGTGTTAAGGAGAATATCAAAAGGATCTGGTAAGTTTAAAGAAAACATGTTTTGCAAATTGTTTTTGTGTAAAGAGATATGCCATTTTGCCTCTATATGTCCAGAAAGATATCTTCAAGTTAAGTATAATAAGTCTAAGTATGAGAAAAGGTGTTTATATGCTAATGAATATGACACATATGATGTTGATAATAATGAATGTGAATTTGTGTTTGTTGCAACTAAGGAAGATGAATCTAAATCAGAAAATCTTATATCTAGTATTCCTAATGTAAATATTGTTGAAGATTTCATGTGTAATGAAGATGTTGGAAGTGTGATTAAAGAATGAATTTCAGACACACAAGATGTAGGGAAAGCATTGATTTCTCAGAGTGTTAAACAAGGCAATTTGGTTGATGATGGTGACTTCTCACATCACTTGATCAATGACATGAACAAATTTGAGGGATACAATAAGCATCAAAGTGACACTGACAAGAAAGAAGAAAACTCTAAAGGTATGAGTTTCATGACCAATATTGTTGCAAAAGATACTGCCAAATATATTATGATTGATGATCGTGTTAGTTATGCTCATGAGAGGACAAAAACTTGTGATACTTTTTCTAGTAATATCACCGTCTGTAGTCATGCAAATGAAGAAGAAAATGATATAGTTGCACAATTGGATAGAAGGAATGGATGAGTAATAGATAGTGGATGTTTGCAACATATGACTGGTAACATAACCAAGTTTGTGAAATATGAAGAGTATGATGGAGGAATTGTCAAATGGGGTGAAAACTCTAAAGGTTTGATCAAAGGTAAAGGTATGATTTAACTTGATGGAATGAATACTACATATAATGTGCTATATTATGTAGAAGGTTTAACACACAACCTTCTTAGTGTTGGTCATCTAGTTGAGAAGGGTTACACTCTCAATTTCAGTGATAAAAGATGCAAAAATTTGAATAAATTTGGAAACGAGATTAGATCAGGATCAAAGAGACAAAGGAATATCTTCCACATGAATAAAAGAGTGAAGTATCAAATTACTCAGTTTGGACAAATTCATAACAAGAAGAGACGAGGAATCAACATTAAAGATGCATTGTATCAACATTATCTAAATTAGTTGTAGATGTAATCACCTAAAATGGGTCTAGTAAACCTACAACCCCTAATTTGATTAATTGGCCTTAAAAATCCTAAGATATAAGGCATTCACTGCTAGACCTTAATTATTCAAGAAAATCCTAATAATCTACTTGAACAATTAAACCAAATTCCTAAATGAAATCATCAACTTAATCCTAACCCAAGCTTGAAAAGTTATTTAATTACTATACATTGCACACTTAAATAAAGGTTCTTGCACTTTTATTAGATGAACCCATTAACACATGGGTGTGCACACCTAATCTTTGATTAAAAGGTTATTAAAAAGGAAATTTACCAATTTTGTCCTTATTCTCCCCCAACAAACATACTTTTGACCAATTAAAAGTAAACCTCTCTTGGATTGAATCTCGACCACTCATCTCTTTTTCCTCTTAATCTCCTTTACTCCCTCCAAAACCCTACCTAACCTCTTAATCCTAGCCACTCTCTTTCCAACTCTTAATCTTAGTCATCCATTTTGAGGAGATTTCTATAAAAATATGTAGCTCTCCTTTATTCAAGAGGATGCATTGTTGGAGTAATGTTATAATGATATTTTGATTCTAGAGTATTCTCACAGTAGAAGAGAATCTTCATACTATAATAGAATTTGCATTACTCTTAGATAGCTCAATCTTAGTTTCATTTCTTAGTATTTGCTATTTTTTCTAGATTAAATATGCATTTAGTATCATACTAGTTTATACATTATCTTAGTTGTATTTTACACATCATTTCTATGATTTGATAGAAAATAATGCAAGTTCATGAATCATGCTCATTGTGAATCTTCCAATATCAATTAGTCTAGTCACTTATTCTTGTGCTAATTTGATGAACATTTACAAAGAATCAAACTCGCTTCATCTAGGAAGAAATAAGTTGGTTCTGGGGGTTTTTGCACACATTTTGAGTTTAATTTGATTATTATTGACCCCTAAGTTAATCTTTTATTGAGTGTGGGTTGGTTCAAGTCAGAACCACATTTAAACCACACATTTTTGGTGCCCATTGTGGGGCCAGACTCATTTTTGACCCCCAAGTTCATAATATTTTTGACATTTTTCCAAAACTGCATTGTTTGGAATACAACATATATGTATGATGTACTCATACGACAAAACACTTATAGGTGTTTGGTCATTTCATGCTATTTGAATTGTCATACGAGTCTATAATCAAGTTATTTTGTTGTTTTGATCTACAAGAATTTTCATACAAAACACCATCTTTTGTGGTTTTTCGTATGGTTCATAATCTTTTGTCGTACGATTGTTGATGCCAAATTATTCTCTGTACTTTGTTGTATAAAAAACATAGAGCATTTTTACGAGTCCATTTGAAGTGATTTCTGGTTTCTAACCCCTGATTTGGTTTTGTTGGTTGGTCTTCTGGTTTCTTGGTGTTTCATCTTAACACATCTTTGTAGGATGTTTGGTAGAAGGTTCTCTTGTCCAAGATACTACTTGAAAACACTCTTTTGCAAACTACTAATATATTTGTGCTTGCAGGACATTTTGAGGAAGATATTGATTGAGACTACTAAGCTTGTGGTGTTTGCAAGTTGCCTAAGTTCACATCAACAAAATGATCATGCTTCTTAATGTTTATTTAGGCACATAGTTTAACTAGGTGATTTATTTCATGAGTCAAGCTAAGAATTAGGGGATTATTCTCTCTTTCCTTTTGGGGAAGATCAGAAACTTAGAGGTGTTTGACTTGTATTAGGCAAGTAATATTTTGGGGTAAATTTTTTAGTGTTTTATGTGTTTGGGAAAAATAAAAGGGAATAGGATATTATGCTCTTCTCCTCTTTGAGGGACAATCATAAATCTAGATCTTCTCTTTGCTATCCATTTATTTTCATGCATTATATTTAGAGAGTCTATCAGTTGAGATAAAAATATCTAGAGAATGACCCAAGTGAGGACAAGGTAGAATCTAACCCTTAAACCTCACTATAATAAAGACACTTCCTTGATACTAAAGTCTCAGAAGAGTTAAACATTCTTGTCTTTCAATCACTTTGTTGATCCTTAAACATGCTTGGATGTTTGTAGAGCCAAGAGGCTTCAATATTTCTTGTGATACTACACTAATGGTGGGTTATCATAGGGCTATTGGCCTCAATATTTCCTTGTGAGACTATGGGATATGGTTATGAATGAATGCCCTTTCTAGAACCCTTATGTTAGAAGCCACCTAGTTCACCTCCAAAAGTGAGATAATCCAAGTGCAAGGGAGATAGTAACTCCCCCAAGACACTTGCCATATTTTGTCCCCATTAGCATTTTGATTCAGCTAATGTGACATCACTAGACCCATTGTGTGGTTGCTGGTGGTTGTATTCCATTTAGTTATTGGGTGTGTACCTAAGTTAGCAAGCGGGGGTTTTCTCACTAAGATGTTTGACTATAGGGATAGAGAGTGTGTTTAATATCCCCTCCTTTATGTTTGATACATTCAAATCACCTTGAATTGACACCAAAATAGAATAAGATAGCTTTAGACATTAAACTATCACATCAGAATTGAGAAAATTTTCCAAATATTTCAAGAAAATCAAGTGGCAAACTATCCGTCTTGTCCTATTGTTCTATCCAATGAGAATTATCGTACGAAAAAACAACTTGAAAACAATAATTTGTATGGTTCTAATAGAATTTCCATCTAACACAGTAGTAATTATCATACATTCCTACACTAAAATCCAGTATTTGACTTTGATCTTTAAAAGCCTTCCAATCATCCAATGGTTTCTATATGTCATCTTGATTTTCCTCTATGTTTCTTGAACCAATTATCATACCTTATCATAGTGATCATGTACTATCGTTGAAATAGTGATTTGACCTATCTTCATCTTTTGTCCTACATTATTGAATGATCTAACTTGTTGTGATCTATCTCATCCAAAATCAATCTCAATCAACTCGGTCACAAGTGTCACTTAGTAGTCATTCAAGTCTTAATCTCGACACCTTGTCCCTAGCTCATCTATCCTTCATCAAAATATCTCTCATTAACCTATAATCCAAGTGATCATTTGGTGATTTTTGACATTGACCCATCAATCTAGTCACTTAAATTCTCGATTGTGTTTACCTTTCATGCCAGTTCAAACCAGGATTCAACGATAAAAGGATAAATCTAATTCAAAAGGAAAATCTATTGAAATCTCTACTCCTATACCTTCATCACATCAAAAATATTTTCAAAATACACCACTCAAATCAACATGTACTTCAAGTTTGGGTGACATATCTTTCCATACGGATAATCAAAGTCAATCCAACATGTCGAGATACAATTGGGGATCTAGTCAAGGCAATAAGAGCCAACATAGTGGTGGCTCTATCCAAGAAGATGAACCCACTGAAGAAGAAATCCAAAGATGCTAACAAGATAAACACTTTCAGATAGTGATGCAAATAATCATGGAAATGGATGAGAGAAATACTTCATGAACTTGGAATCTATGGGAGTCAATCTCCCTCCAAAATTTAATGTTGAGAGACTGGTTCAAAAAGAAGAGGAATCTCCTATCACCATTCTTAATCAACAAATGCAAGAAATGAGGCAGGAAATCATGCAACTTAGAAAGGAAAAGGATAAATCCACAAACAAGTATTCTCACTAAGCTATATGTCATTTTCCCTTTGATCAGAATCTATATATGCTACTATTTCCTCCCAAGGTAGAAATGCCCAAGTATGACAAATATGATGGAAATAGAGAGCCTCAAGATCATGTGTGATACTTTTGTGCCCTCAGTATGAAATTTATGAACAAAAATACATATATTATGTGACTCTTCCCTAGGATTCTTAGTGTCCAAGCCATGAGTTGGTTCACTAATCTTAAACTAGGGATTCAAACCTTTGATCAACTCGTGCAATGATTCATACAAAACTACTCCTACAATATCCAACACACAGTCACCATGCTTGATATTTGCAATACCAAACAACGTATAGGTGAACCCTTAATCAAATTCCTCCAAAGGTGGAGTAGAATCTTTTCTAGATACCTATGACAAATTCCTGAGACTAAAAAGATCAATATCTTTATCAACACCTTGAACACTGAAATGAAATTTTCTCTCCAAATGAAAACCCACACTACTTTTGACAAGTTGGTGGAAGCTACTATCTGAATAGACGATGTCCTTGTGAGACAAGCTAAGATCACCTTAAAAAAGACAATAAATCATCAAAAAACTCTAATAAAAAGGACAAGAACAAATATTTGAATAAAACCAAGGATGTGGTCAATGATGGAGTAGTTTGGAATACCAATGCCAAGCCAAAGGAATCCACTTTCAATATTTCTAGTAGTATTCAAGATTCTAAGGTTAGCGGTAATCCCTCATCTAATCCAAGGACTAATCAAGAATATAGTAAAGAAAAGACACCTTGGGTACCCAAACCCAAGCATAATTTCACTCCTCTTGGAGAACCACTTGAAGCAACATTGAAAAATTGTCTTGATCACAAAATCATCACGTTGCTTGATAGCTCAAAAATGTGGGAACCTGGCACTAAACCTAAATATTAGAATGATAACCACTATTGTGATTATCATCAAAATAAAGGTCACAAAAAAAATGAATGCATGAAGTTGAAACACATGATCCAAGATCTTATCGGTAATGATACCATTACCATTGATGACCATCAAGTCAAAGTTGATCAAGAGGAATAAAAAGAACCTTTTCCCAAGTATGAGAAGGGAGAGTCATCCAATTCTAAGGAAAATAAAAAGGTCAGATACACCTATGCCAACCGTAAAAATGTGATCAAAATTCTTGAGTCCTCTCACTGATATATCAACGTTATCATAGTCAAGAACAAGAAGGAATCATTATCATCCAATGTTGTGACCTGAGGACAAAGTAAAGTCACTCATCGGGGGATAGGATCATCTTCTTCTAAGAAATCAGATACTCATGCATCCAAATCATCCACCACCAAGAAATTGGCAACAACATCCTCTCCGGCTAGTTATAGTCTAGTGGACCAATTGCAATGCACTTCAGTGAAAATATCTATCTTCAACTTACTCAAAATCTTACCAGCACACAGAGAGATCCTTGAACAAGAATTATTAGTTCTAAATGTACCTAAAGACATAGATGTTAATAAATTCCAATCTATGGTTGATCACATAGCATCTCCACATTATCTATCTTTCTCTGAGGAAGATGACAAGTGATTGAAACATCCTCATAACCAACCTTTGTACATAGAAGTCATTATTCATAAACACCAAGTCAAACATGTCTTGATAAATGGAGGTGTTGGTTTGAACATTTGTACATCAACCTCATCAAAGCTCTAGGATTCTCAGAACATATTATTTATCCTCGAAGAAAGATAACTATAAAAACATATCATGAAGAGGAAAGATCATCTAAAGGTATGGTTGTTCTACCAATCAGAGTTGGGACAATTGAGAGAGATGTGATTTGTCAAGTGCTAGATTTACCCTTAGCATACAACCTCTTATTGGGTGGGTCTTGGATCTGTGATATGAAAGAGGTCCTATCAACATATCATTAGTGTGTGAATTTTCCAAATAATGCGGTAGAAATGACTATACCTACAGACTCCAATTACTCTAGTAATAACCTAAAGCAAGATGACAACATGGTTCCCCACAAAAAAAGAATCTTTGAGATTTCAAGAAGAAGAAAACAATAGAAAAAATATAATGAATGATCTTGAAAGAATCTCAACATCAAGGATACTAGAATGGGAGAGTACGCTTTTAGGTCGCTACCATCTTTAACTTATCTTCCTGCATCCCCTAGATTCCATGGGAAGCCGTCATCCTCATCTAAAACTTTTAGTACTAATATATTAATGATACATGAGGGAACATGAATGGTGAAAGAAAAAACATATCTTGCTGAAGAAAATGAAGAAAAATCAATTCTCCAATGGCTTTACAAAGGTGAGGAACATGATGCAGAAGTAAAGCATATAGAGATTTCCCCTAAAAATATGGAAAAGGATACAAGTTGATGCAATAAATGGGATACAAAGGAAATGGACCACTAGGAAAGGGAAAAGGGATTCTAGAACCCTTGCATGAAGAATTTAGAAGTCCTAAAGATAAAATATGTTTGGGGTACCATGAATATAAATCTAAACCCTCATCCAGAGATGTTCCTATCTTCGATAGAGCAACATATTTTGATGATGAAGAAGAGGAATACCTATTTCCTATGAAAGATTATTCTACATACAAATGGAAACCCCAAAGTATCAAGGAGAACCCTATGTATCATAATCATCAGTAAGTCAGTCTGATCCAAAAGAGGAGACACTATAAGAAGATAAATTACAAGAAGCTACCCCTGAGGGTGAACACATACAAGATCATGAATCAGATCAAGAATAGACAGTTGGATTGGAAAGAAGTGAATCAATTGATCAGGAATAAGAGCATCCAAATGAACCAAGAAAAAAGACACCCTAATTGGGGTCAATTGGTAACGATGACCCATGTGCTTGAATTACCTCATCATATGAACATGAAAGAAATGATGGAATCCTTCAGTTCTTGTGAGGACAACTCATTAAGATCAAACTACTGTATCATTCTGGTGTCACTCACCTTACCTACGCAAGTTCTAAAGGTACATGTGTGTAAACACTGATCCCTCTCACTCGAACCTATACTTATTTCACTTCGTACATATCTTGGATATGTTGGTTCCAACTCCCAAGAACTGTTGTTTCTCCTTTGAGATCTCCACCAATTTAAGGTGGTTGGCGAGATTCTATACATAACATGCCCACCCAAGTGGCAACTATCTCCTCCCACCCACCCGACTATAACAAGAAGAAGAAGAGCACCCCATGACTATAACACAATATTTGGGTAGGTCTAATGATAGCCAAACAGACTCACATGAGTATTATTAGGATGATCTTTCTAATGCTATAATAGGTATTGAAGTTGATGTTATCCACTAGTATGCACATGTCTATGAAATGGGAGAAATTTTTAATGTTCAAGAAGAAATCTCCAATACCCAAAATTCCCAAGGAAAATCTCTGATGCTCCAAGTAAACAAGAAGAAAAATCAAGTGTCGGTCAAAGCATAAGCCATTATTTGAACAACCATTGGAACCTTAGAACCAATACTGGCATGGGAGATAGAACAGTATCATAAATTTAGATAGTACATCTACAAGTCTCCCTTGATCGAATGACTTCATGAGTTGAAGAAAAAAATTCTAGTGTTAGGTCAAGTGGGTTAGGTCTGCAATATACTAACAATGAGTTTGCTAGAAATCTTAGGACACTTTGTGGTCTAGATAACTCTTCAAAGGATAATTTCATAGATCTTACCTCAACATTCATGAATGATAATGATAACACAATGCTATTTCTAGAACCCGTCAAACCTCTATTCTTAGTACATCGTGAGCTTTTTGAATGAAACTCCACTAAACCCGTGAATATGTTATCCTTCTCGAGTGACTATGCCTTATCCTAATACTTGAATGTTGTTGAACATGTCCCTTCTTCCACCAATTTAATGAGTGTGAACATGGTGAAGGGAGATGTCAAATATCTTAGTCTTAAGAGAAAAAGTAAAAAGAAAAGGAGGTCTGATGGTGAAAACCGCTTAGTGGCGGTGTTAGACCCAGAAATAGTAAAAATAAATGATGTATCTAATGGTGAAAAACTCTTAGAGGCGCCAGAGGACTAGAAAATTGATATCCTTCTGATCTGCCTACAAGAAAGATTGCCAGTGCTAATTGAACCAACATAGCTAGTGAACATTGGAATAGAGGAAGCTCCACATATTGTGCATGTTGCTCAATTATTGTCAAAAGAGGAATTGGAAGAGTTTGTTGACTTCTTCAAAGATAAAAAGATCAAATTTGTATGGAACTATTATGATATGCTAGGTATGGATCCTGACCTCATTATGCATCACCTTTCTATTGCACCTGGAGTAAATCCAGTCAAACAAAAACTTTGCAAGATGCATCCCCATGTGACACTACTTGTCAAGGATCAATTGGAAAAGTTACTTAAAGCAGGATTTATCTAGACTATTGATTATGAAGAGTGGATATCCAACATAGTATCGGTGTCTAAACTTGATAAATCACCGTGTGTGCACCGACTTCAGAGATTTAAATAAGGCATTTCCAAAGGATGAGTTTCCCCTTCCTAACATTGATATGATCATGGACTTGAAAATAGGATATGAGATGTATTCTATTATGGATATCTTTTCTGGCTATAACCAAATCATAATTATACCTGAAGATCAAGATAAAATAACTTTTACCTATGCATGGGGCATCTTCTGCTAGAACATTATGTCATTCGGATTAAAGAACACTTGTGCTACTTATCATAGAGCCATGACTACCATATTTCATGATATGATGCATAAGAACATGGAGGAATACCTAGATTTTACATTAGCTAAATCGACAAGGAGCACGCACTTGGAAAATCTAGAAATGATCTTCAATTGAATGGAACAATTTAAATTAAGGCTAAATCCAAAAAAGTGTGCATTCAGTGTCACATCTGGAATTTTTTTGGATACAGGAATTTTTTCGGATACACTGTCTCAACAAAAGAAATTAAAGTCGATCCATCCAAAGTCAAATCTATCATGGAAATGCCACCACCTAAGAACATTAGCCAGATAAGGACACTACAGAGTAAGCTCCAGTCAATCATGAGGTTTATTTCACAATTAGCAGACAATGCTCAACCATTTACAAAAATTGTTACATAAAGGAGGTACTTTCAAATAAGATGAAGCATGCAAACACCATTTTAAAAAAATTAAGAGATGCCTGGATAATCCTCCTATTCTCATGGCACCAGTTCAGCGAAAACCCTTGTGACTTTACATCTCAACCACAACTACATCTCTAGGAGTTCTACTGGCGCAATAGGAAGAGAAAGGGCTATATATTCTACTAGTCAAACTCTAGTATCCTATGAGCTCAACTATATAATGATAGAAAATATTTTTTGGAGGTTGTCTTTGCTTCTCAAAAATTCAAACATTACAGCTAGCATACTATGTAAAGCTTATCACAAAGATCGGTCCGCTAAAGTATTTATGTACTGAATAAGGCAACTCTGACAGAAAGATTAGCAAAGTAAGTGATGATTCTTAGCAAGTTAGACATTGAATATATGGATCAAAAATCCATTAAGGGCCAAGTACTATCTGATCACCTGGTTGATGCACCACTTCAAGATACCAAACCATTGACAATTGAGTTCCCTAATGAAGCTATTTTACACCTAATAGAGCACCCATGGAAAATGTTCTTTGATGGATCCTTCACTCAACAAGGGTCAGGTGTAGGTATACTATTTGTTACTCCATAAGGATAGAAGATTCATAAACCTTATAAGATGATTTTTCCCTGTATAAATAATGTGGTTGAATATGAAGCACTAGCAAATGACTTGAAGTTGGCAATTAAATGGAAAATTGTGGAATTGCATATTTATGGAGACTCTCAACTAGTAATCAATCAAATCATTGACAAATACCAAACTAAAGATGAGAAGATGATTACGTATAAAATAATGATCGATGACCTTAAAAAATATTTTATCTTCATAACATTTCAACTAATTTTGAGGTCAAACAACAAAGCAGCCGATGTCATGGCTACTCTAGCTTCTATGTTACAGTTAGAAAAACATAAATTCTTATATGGTTTCTTGGTGGAAGAACTCCCTTTTCTAGCTTATGAATCACCTGAATCCCAAATAATCTATTTTCTAGTCATCCATGGTTCCTCTCGATATAGCAAAATTTATGCCTACATGAAAGACCAAACTATCCCTTAAGGCTTACCTATAAATGAAAAGAGGAACCTCATTAGAAATGCATAATGTTACGTAATTATTGTTAATGAATTGTTTCAGTGAGGTCTAGATGGTATTCTCCCTAAGTGTCTTTAACATGTAAAGTCTGAAAGAGCACTAAAAGAAGTCCATGAAGTTATTTGTGGAGCTCACTCAAATGGTATCTTGCTAGCTAAGAAACATCTAAGGGCTAGATATGACTAGCCTACCATGGAAAAAGATGTTATTCATTATGCCAAAACTTTCAAGAAATATCAACTACACGATAACTTGATCCATGCTCCCTCTCGAGAGTTGTTACCTTTTATCACCCATTGGTCATTTCAACAATGGGCCTTTGACTTGATCGACTAGATATATCCCTCATCGTCTAGTGGACACAAGTTCATCATCACGACCACTGAGTACTTCACGAAGTGGGTTGAAGCAGTCCCACTTATCAAAGCAACTTGAAAACATATATCTATGTTTATCCTTAACTAAATTATCTGGAGATATGGTATACCCTCATCAATTGTTACTGACAATGGGGGGCAATTAAAAAACAAAGACATTGATGAACTCTGTGAGCGAATCTATATCACTGAGAAGGGAATGGACAAGTTGAAGCTTCTAACAAAAAAATCTTCAAAATCTTGCACCAAAATATGAGTAAATCTAGCAAGGATTGACATCTACAACTAAATCCAGCTCTATGGGCTTATATGACAAGTATCAAAATACCTATAAGAGTGACATTATTTGCAATAGTTTATGGATCCAAAGTAGTACTACACATTGAAGTTTAAATTTCATCGCTCCTTCTACATGTTTAGATTCGATGTGCCCTAAAAAAATTTAAAATCCCCCCAACATTCATCCTAAAAAATGGAGGGTTTCAAGTCATTTCAAGATAAATTGTTGTTTATTTCTAGTTTTTTGTTCTGCAAAGTCTCAGCGAAAAGAACATAGAGTCATGGGTTGAATAATACATACTATGGGTTTGTAGGGTTTCTTTACATTAGCACCAAAAAATATTAATGCTTTGATAGATTAAAAAAAAAAGTTTATATATATATTTTTTCCCCATTGTCAAAATCTATAACCATGAAAGCGACTTCAAGATCACAAATCCAAAATATCAACTACAAAAAGAAAAGCAATGTTCCATTTTTTGAGTCAAATAAAACATGCCCCATAAATTTTTTAGAGAAACCCTTCAGTAGGAAGAGAGGAAATGTACAAAAGCATTTTCTACAGAGCTCGAGCTCTTAAATTAAAATTCACAAATACACTCGAGACACAATTTTGAAGCTTGGAAAAGATAACAGAGGTAGTGACATAATTCACTAGTTTTTTGCTCTTTTTGTACAAATCAATGGCTCAGAGAAAATCTGAGAGCTTACCTTTTATGTTGCGGCCTGCAAAATCTGTGAAAGGGAATCAAAATCCTCATTCCTCCATTGTGAAAGTCAGAGAACACAAAAATATCTACACAAAACCCTCTAGCAAGCCCTATTCTCATGGTGTCAACTCAACCACAATAGAGTGAAAGTGAATGTGAAAAATGAGTTTAGGGCATATGCTTCTAGCATTATCTTTTGCCTTGTTTTTTTTGGAGGGAAAAGCACATGGTGTTTTGAGAGCCTGCGATTTTTATTTTTTAGCAAAGCATATTTTATTTTTAAACCTATGTTAATGTTATTAAATAATGATCACTGTGTAAGTTATACCTAAAGCATTCACTCCTTGATTTTTAATGGGATTATTAATTTTTGGGGTTGTGGGTTATAAAATAAAATAAAATACATTTTGTCTTTTAAATTTAGCTCCAATTTATATTTATTAAATGATATAAAGAAATTACTTGATAAATATAAATTCTCTAATTTATATTTATTAAGTGATTTCTTTATATCATTTAATAAATATAAATTAGAGATAAATTTAATGGGATTATTAATTTTTGGGGCGGTGGATTATAAAAAAAATGATATGTTTTAAATTTACCTCCAATTTATATTTATTAAATGATATAAATATATTACTTGATAAATATAAATTCTTCAATTTATATTTATCAAGTAATATCTTTATATCATTTAATAAATATAAATTGGAGGTAAATTTATAAATATCATTTTTTTTCAGAATATGTTGCACATGAATTTTGTAATAATATTAATTAAATGGTGTGGGTATAAACTATTTTAATTAATATTATGTTTGAAGTGCCATATTTATTTTGAGGATATGAAGTGAATGGAAATACTTTTGCATGTTTTGAAGTTCATTAGTGGAGGGGATATTTTTCAGATCTTACATTATTAATGAACATATTACATGGGTTTTTTTTTTCCTTTTCCTACACATTTGGAGCTCATTTTTTAGTTGAAGAAGGGCATTTTGTTTCTCGCATGATCAGATATACCAAAGGAGGGGTTTTTATTTTTCCAAAACTTAGCGGGCATATTTTGAGGCATTTTGATGCAATTTGAGCCCTCTTGAGTTCATTTTCTATTTTGCATGGTTAGAAAATAAACATCGAGGAACACAAAATTAGTAATACAATGCTATAGGTGTCTCAAACATCATCTTGAATTTCATGTATTGGATACTAGTAATATGAGGGTTAGAAATGTCAAGTAATCTTTCATAATTTCTGAGGATACACAACAGAGTGCAAAAGATGGTGCAAAACTCGGCACAAAACTCGTTGCCAAAGGCTGGAGGAACTTTTGCACTGACTTTTGCTCCAACCCAAAGGTTTTATTTTAGGCGCTAATTTTAGGTGCAAAATACACTAAAAGTTGGCGT
This sequence comes from Thuja plicata, assembly GCA_018584345.1. NCBI lineage: Eukaryota > Viridiplantae > Streptophyta > Pinopsida > Cupressales > Cupressaceae > Thuja > Thuja plicata. The sequence goes on from MU226173.1 coordinate 3,260,632, forward strand.
TATTTTAGGTGCTAATTGTCAGTTTTGTTGTAGTGATTCTTGGAGACAATTTTGAGGTAGATCTTTCACTTCAGTTCATGTAGTCAGGGAGAATGCTAACGAACCAAGAAAGGATGTGATAGTGCCGATTGTTAAAAATGATTGTTGCAATATCTGAATTTGCATTAAAATTTGTAAGGAAAGCAACACAACTTCCAGGCCTCATCAAATTTTGATTTGAAGGAATGTCTTTTGTTCATTGATAGTAAAGGTCAATGGAACCTCATTAAGGGTATAAGTCTCTAAAAATTTTATGGTTAGGGAAAGAAGTGGACAAACAAATAGGAGAGAATAGTAAACATTTTTCCCCTCATTGTAGTTTGTGACGAAAGTAAAAGAGAAATACAATATTATTAATTTAGAGATCAAAATAAGAATTGACATATTTGAAACAAAGGGACATTCAGTTATCTATCCAATTCAATGAAGGTTTATAGGGTTCATAAATTCATATTAATTTCAAATTTGATAGAACAAGGAAGTTATGAGGAGCAAGAATAGTCACAGAACATAGTTAAAGATTAAAGTTTCAATGGTTGTTGGAACAATCAATGAATATAGTTTTGGATAGTCTATGAGGGGGGTTCTTTTTTGCATGAATTATAGACTATTTTGAAGCAGTTTCAGGAGTATTTCTATGTCATTTTTGGAGCCTATGTGATGCATGCGTGCATTAGGATAGTTTTAGGGCCTTTATAATGCATAATGCTAATTTAACCACTAATTTAGGTGTTAATTTGGGCGCTAACTTAGGTGCTAAATTAGGCACTACACTAGGTGTGACCAATTTATGTTTTAAAATCGGCACTAATTTAGGCATGAAAATAGGTGCTAAGTTAGGTGCTACTAAAAAATGCTAATTTAGGTGCTAAATTGGGCGCTAATTTATGCATTAAACTAGATGCTAAATTAGATACTACTAATTTATGAGCTAACTTAGGCACTAATTTAAGCACTAATTTAGGAGCTAACTTAGGCGCTAAAGTAGGCATTAAGTTAGGTGCTACTAAAATAGGTGCTAATTTAGGCACTAATTTAGGTGCTAAATTGAGTTCTAATTTAGGTGCTAAATTAGACACTACTAATTTAGGAGTTAATTTAGGCATTACTTTAGGCACTAAATTAGGTGATAAATTAGGCGTTGAATCAGGTGCTAAATCAAGCGCTGAATTATGAATTGAATCCGGTGCTACATATCACCTTCTTTTTTTTCCAACGCAAAAAATGTCAAAAATAGTGCCATCCCAAAAAAATATCGCCGACTTTTCAAAAAAATAGAAAATAATACATTGAAAAAGTGGGTGGAAGCAAAAAAGGGAGAAAAAGGGGAGTTAATTACCTATTTTTTGTAGTGTGTCAGAATCTGGAACAAAGAATGGATCTGGAAAGTTCTCTCAAATGGGTATTCACATATGCAATTAAATCCTCATTCTAAACCTACACTTGCACACAAGAAAGAAGGGCAAATTGTTGGGGGAAAGAGGCTTGCCTTGGTCAAGCCCCCGTTTGGGAATTAACCTTGAAATAAAATAAGTAAAGCATGTAAACCAAGACAAACGTAAGTATTCACCTTGCTTGAAAAAACACTTGTGGATGGATACAAATCTACTATACCCAAAAAGATGTATGTTTTCTTGAATTAATGTTGAATCATAGTAGATAGGATTTCATCACCAATGTAATAGATCTACACTTGCCAAATCATGGATCATGGATGTATGTATGCTTGAAATTATTGATGGAAATAATGGATAAAGGATATGGATCCTCTTGCTCAATTGCGAAATATACCACTAATCCATCATGAGAGAGAGATTCACACAATAGTCTTCAAATCTTGGAGCCAAATCCTTGCTTGCTTGAAATCACCTTAGGCTTGAATGCTTTTCAATTGTGGGAATGAAATGGATGAAAATGGATTGATAGCATATGTAAGTGGATCATAATCTTTCCAGAGATGGAATAATAAAGGGGAGAGGCTTCCTTTTATAGATATTTTAGGGTTTAATTTGTGGAGGACGACCTCACTGGGTGGGAAAACAAAAATACTATGCATTGGGCCTGAAACCCACCGATTTCAAATCCCAAATGTAGAGGTCAAAAGTGGTTCGATCTATGCCTAGTATAGGTTGAATCGGGTTTGACCCATATCTAGGAGGGTAAATTTCAAAGAAGATTTGCAGGGGCAGAGAAGTATAAAGGGGCTCAGGGAAAAACAGAGAGGAAAGCGGGAAAATCAAGCATAAACACATCAAAAATCAAGGAGATCACTAAAATGGGGCCCAAATAGGTCCTAGAACTTCCAAATTAATGGGTGTTAACTTTTTAGACCACTTTAGCGGGTGTATGAGACAATCTCATGCTCACGGTAAAGTAGATCCAATTCATAAGATGATCTCACAAATGTTAAGGAGAAAAGGAAACATCAAGCCCCCAAGTGACTTAAGTCCTCATCAAATTCAAAACTAAGATAAAAAGACATCACTCAAAAATGAGAGAGAGAAAGAGAGGAGAGAGAGGTGTGATTACCTTAGCCCTAGTAAGATTGTATGTCTTACTGTGAACCACACAAATATAGAAAAGTGTGACCCATGTGTTCAGTAAGATTGTATGTCTTACTGTGGACCACACAAAAGTTTCTACAAGAGACGACATTGAAAGTTCTAGCAGGGTTTGTGTTTCATGCTAGTCAATCCATCTAGGATTTGTCCTTAAAGATTGTATGTCAATAAGGGATCCGACAAAGAGAGATATGTCTTTAAGGATTGTATGTCCATAAGGGATTGAGAGAAAACAAGAGGGATCAGTCCTTAAGGAATGTATGTCTAATAAGGGATCCAAAGTGTAGGGATTACACCTTAAGCATTGTATGTTCATTAAGGAATCCAAAGTGTAAAGCACCATTAAAATATTGTGTGTGTTTGTGTGTGTGTAAAAATGTGAGTAGAGTGTATGCCCCCATGTTAAAGCTATTGCAAATTCCTTAACAGGAGTAATGACTTTAAAAAAGTGTACATGTATCCACTAGAAATGTTTCCACAGTGAAATGCCCCCAAGAAAGGACAAATCAAGGGAAATGAGCACGTGAAAAATGAGAAAATAGAAGGGATCTATTAACTATGGGGTCAGTAGATCATATGATAACTCATGTATATCAAAATTATGTAAAAATTAACTATCAGCATTCCCCAAAGTAAGTAGAACTACAACACAATGGAAGAAATGCATGCAAGAGTCATGAAGAAGAGTCATTTTGGTCGACATCACAGGGACCAAAAAGAATAGGTGCTACCACTTTGCATCATCCCAAACAGACAACACAAAAGCAAATTTATGAACAATTGTACATGTACAACATAACATGTAACAACATATAGAAGAAGCAAGATACAGATACAAAAATGATTATGATAGGGTGGTTTATTTATCACCTTGCACCAACAGAGCCACAAGGGTTATTTAAATAAATCTAAACAAGACATAGAACAAGAAGCACATTATGGGGGAAACATGCCACGACAAAAAAACAAAAAAGAAAAGAAAAAGAAAGGATCCATTGTTCAAGAAGAGATATTCAAGTGTATTGCATGCCCACCTATCTTAGTCCATAGTATTTAGGGAAGGTGGGAAACTTTCAAGATGAGAAAAATCAAGCACATCAGATGGAAAAATAGCCAAACAACGACCCTATTGTGAAGAAAGGTCATTATGTTCATGATTAGAAGTGATAGATAACTGTTGTGAAGAATAGCTGGTAAATCATTATCAAGATCAATAGTTTCATATATCTCATCAGAATCACTAGCATGCATATCATTTGTGAGGCCTACCCTAGCATGACATAGATTAGCACTATCTCTCACTTCTATGTTCTCTTGTCGAAACTGATTTTGTTATAGTTGGACTTTTGGGATACATGTAAAACTTTATGGATTGTTGAAACCTTTACTTGTAAAAAAAACACCTAAATGTGTAATAGGGGAATCTATATAATACTCTATGTTGTGATGCAGATTTCCATTTAGGACTTAGTTTTGATGGTTTAGTATATTGGAATAGTATATATATCAAGATGCAAATTATTAAAGAGTGTTATGTATGCATATGGATTAGATGCAGATATTGTTAAGTTCAAAGAATCATTGATGCATATATAAGTGAATGTATGTTCTACTTGCATTATGTATT